>BTPG01000002.1:217539447-217574668 GCA_036245525.1 Semisulcospira habei | reverse complement strand
TGGGGGGGGGTGGGGGGCGGTGGGGGGTGGGGGGGAGGGGGGGGGGTGCGGGGGGAGATGGGGGTGGGGGTGGGTGGGGATGTGGGAGGGGGGGGGGGTGGCTTGTGGGGAGTGCGGGGGTGGGTCGGGGCGGGGGGGCCGGGGGGGGGGCGGGGTGGGGGTAGCAGGGAGAGGGGGGGGTGTGGTTGGAGTGGGGGGGGGGGGGGGGGGGTTGGTGTTACGGGCGGTGAGTGGGGGGGTGGCACATGTAGAGGGTGATGTTGAGAGGGACTCTGTTTCATAGAGGACTGGTGGGTTTAGGGGGTATCTAGATCGGGCATTGTCCGGTTACGAATCCTTGGTAGACGATGGGTCCAAATAGGTTCGTACACAAAGAACGACAGCCATTCGATAACCCATTACATCCTGAAGCTGTTTTTTTGAAATTTTGCTTATCGTCCTGTGAAGACAACATTTCGGAATAGGAGACGGATCAACCATTTTAGTTCAAAGGTGGTGCCAGCATAGCTTGGCGCCTTAGGCGCCAAGCTATTCTGGCACCACCCTTGAACTACCACAGTCGAATTAATTTCAAGCAGTAGTGCATCAGGATGAAAAGGGTTAAGTAGGGCGACAGTCAGGCCTCGTACGTTTGATCTCTTACGCTCTGTGCATAGTCCGCGCCTTTCGCTTAGAGTGGGAATGCTGTAGACGTTTGATACCAACAAAAAACAACAACAACAACAACAAGAAACATATACACTATCCAACAAAAAACAACAACAACAACAAGAAACACATACACTATACTTTGATTATGTTGTTATTTTACTTACTTACTTACGCCTGTCACCCCTACCAGGGTATAGGCCGTCGACGAGAGACCTCCAGCAACTCCTATCCTGTGCTTCTCCTTCGATTCTACTCCAGGTGGTTCCCAGTCTCTTGATGTCTGCTTGGAGGTCTCGACGCCAGGAGTTTCTCGGCCTACCTCTTTTCCTCTTTCCCTGGGGGTTCCATGACAATGCCTGCCTAGTGATACTGGAAGCTGGCTTTCTCAGACTGATCGATCCATCCCCATCTTCTTCGCCCAATTTCATTCTCTGCTGTTATCTGTTCTGTTCTCTCCCAGAGTCTGACGTTGCTGATCTTCTCTGGCTAGTGGATTTTCAAAATTCTTCTAAGGCAACTGTTCATGAAGGTCTGTACTCTGTTGACTGTGGTTTTTGTCAATCTCCAAGTCTCTGCTCCATATAAGAGAACTGCTTTTACATTGGAGTTGAAAATCCGGACTTTGGTGCGTTGTGACAGCTCTCTGGAGCTCCACACTTTTTTTTCAATTGGAGAAAGGCTGCTCTGGCTTTACCGATTCGTGCTCTGACATCTGCATCAGTGCCGCCTTTTTTGTCTATGATGCTCCCGAGATAGGTGAAGGACTCCACCTCCTCCAACGGGGTGCCAGCAAGCAAGACTGGTTCTTCCCTGGTTGCGTTCAGCCTCATTGTCTTTGTTTTCTGTTTGTGAATGGAGAGGCCCACTTGGGACGAGATGTCAGCAAGCCTCGTGGTCTTGTCCTGCATTTGTTGATGAGTGTGGGACAGTAATGCCAAGTCGTCTGCAAAATCGAGGTCGTCAAGCTGTGTCCACAGTGTCCACTGTATTCCACTTTGTCTGCGCTCTGTAGTCATCTTCATGACCCAGTCTATGGCCAGTAGGAAGAGGAACGGAGACAGCAGACACCCCTGCCTGACACCGGTTCTGACCTGGAGCTCCCTGGTGAACTGCCCTTCGTGGATCACGCGACATGTCATGCCATCGTAGCTGCTCTTGATCAGGCGGACGAGCTTTGTGGGTACACCGTAGTGTCGTAGGAGTTTCCACAGAGTCTCTCGGTCCACACTGTCAAATGCTTTCTCATAATCCACAAAGTTGACGTACAGCGGGGAGCTCCACTCCAGAGACTGTTCCACGATGATGCGGAGAGTGGCGATCTGGTCTGTACATGATCGGTTCATCCTGAATCCTGCTTGCTGGTCTCTCAGCTGGGGGTCAACGGAGCTCTTCATTCTCTCCAGGATGATCCTGTTGAAGACCTTTCCTGGTACTGACAGCAAGGTGATTCCTCTGTAGTTGGAACACTTGCTGAGGTCGCCTTTCTTGGGAAGCTTGATTAGGTACCCCTCCTTCCAGTCAGCCGGCATCACCTCCTCTTCCCAGATCTTTCCAAACAGTGGGTACAGCATCTCCACTGATATCTCTAGGTCTGCTTTCAGAGACTCCGCTGGGATGCCATCTGGGCCTGCTGCTTTGCCGTTCTTCAAGAATGCCACTGCTCTTCTGATCTCTTCCCGGCTGGGTCTGTCACAGCTGATGGGTAGGTCGGTCTCTGCCGGCTGGATGTCTGGGGGGTCGGGTGGGCTAGGTCTGTTCAGTAACTCTTCAAAATACTCGGCCCATCTGTCGAGTTGGTCTGCTCTGTCTGCAATAGGCTTGCCTTCTTTGTCTTTTACTGGTCTTTCTGTATGGCCATACTTGCCTGACAATTTTCTGGTAATGTCGTAGATCTGTTTCATGTTGCCGCTGCCTGCTGCCTTTTCTGCCTCTGCTGCCAGGCTGTCTGTGTAGGCCCTCTTGTCTGCCCTGATACTACTCTTCACCTAGCGGTTGGCTTCCGAGTATTCCCCCTGTGCCCTTACTTTGGCTGCTCTCGTGCGACTGTTGTTGACAGCTGCTTTCTTCTGCTTCCTCACTTCTATCTTCTTCAAGGTCTGTGCCGACAGCCAGTCCTTGTGATGGTGTTTCCTGAACCCTACAGTGTCTTTGCAGGTTGAGTTCAGCGCCTCTCTAACTGCCTTCCACTGCTGCTCTGTGGTGACCGCCTCCTCTTCAATTACTAGCTCCTGTAGCGCTTGAAACCGGTTGGACAGCACCAGTTTGAACTCTTCTCTAACTCCAGTTTCTCTCAGGAGGCCTACATTATAGCGCTGTCTTCTTGTTGTCTCTGTGCGGCTTTTCTTTAGCTTGAGCTTCATTCTTAAGGTAAGCAGATGGTGGTCGGAGGCGACATCTGCTCCCCTCCTCACTCGAACATCTTGAAGGGATCTTCTAAATTTCTTGCTAATGCAGATATGGTCTATTTGGTTCTCTGTTGTATGGTCAGGTGAGACCCAAGTTGTTTTGTGTATTCTTCTGTGTGGGAAGATGCTGCCTCCAATGACAAGTCGGTTTAGAGCACAAAAGTCTACAAACCTCTCCCCGTTCTCACTCATCTCCGAGCCTAGTCCCTGTCTCCCCATCTTCGTATCCGGTGTTGTCCTCCCCTATTTTGGCATTAAAATCGCCCATGACGATGGTGATGTCTCGCTCCGCACATTTGTCCACGGCACTCTGGAGTCGGTCGTAAAACTCTTGTTTCTCTTCCTCGTCACTGTCATTAGTGGGCGCATAACACTGGATGACGTTCAGCTTGTGCTTTTTCTTGGTTCTAAAGGCTGCTGTGATAATTCTTGGCCCAAGAGGTTCCCAGCCCATCAGTGCTCTCTGAGCCACTGGTGACAGCATGAATGCTACACCTTCTGTATGGGGGGCATTCTCCTCTTCATGACCTGAATACAGAATCATCTCCCCACTTAACAGCCTTTTCTGGCCAGACTGCGTCCATCTGGCTTCACTGATACCTAGCAGGGAAAGGTTGAACTTTTGCATTTCCGCTGCTATCGGGGCGGCCTTGCCGCTCTGGTACATGGTCTTGACGCTCCATGTGCCCATGGTTGTATCCCTGGATAGAGAGAGGCGGCTCGGTCCTGTGGCTTCCGAAGACTTCCGGCTTTCACCACAGGACGTCATAAGTCTTCTGGTAGAAGAACCTTCCTCCTCCAGGAATGGAATTACTGTTAGTCTTTTCGTCGGCGTTTTTGTAGCTATTTCCTTTTTTGCAGGGTGGGGAAGCTACCCCCACGCCCAACCCTCTTACTAGGTTTCGCCCGCAACACTCTTGCCAAACTGCCCTTATACATATCATTGATAAATGGCTTACAGCCTTTAATAATTCTCAGTTATCAGGTGCAGTTTTTCTTGACCTTAAAAAAGCCTTTGATTTAGTCAACCACTCTATCTTATTAAAAAAAAAAAACTACCGATGTATCACATCGATTCCAATACCGTACATCTGATATCATCCTATCTAAGTGACAGAAGACAGAAAGTTTTGCTTAATGGTAATTACTCGAGTGAAGGTTTAGTAACGTGTGGTGTTCCTCAGGGGTCAATTTTGGGCCCATTGTTGTTCAATATATTTATCAATGATTTACCATTCTCTATCTCACATCCCGATGCGAAAATGTGACTTATTTGCTGATGACACTACCATACATACATCAAACAACGAATTGCCAAAATAAACGAAGTTCTCCAGCAAAGTCATGATGAGGTTTCAAGCTGGTGCCAACATAATCATATGATAATTAGTGTCCAAAAGACAAAGGGTATGTTGATTACTTCACGCCAAAAACATCAACGTGGCCTCCTGCCCTTAACATTATACCTGAACTCTGAGGCCCTGGATCAAGTAAAAAACATCATTTGCTTGGAGTCACAGTAGATAACCAGCTCAGCTGGGAACCACATTTCGAAAACACATGCAAAACATTATCTAAAAATCTATTCTTGCTATCAAAACTAAGTCAAATAGTTAACACTGACACTAGAAGACTCTTTCTCCATGCCCATATTAAGACACACTATGATTACTGCTCCACTATCTGGGGTGGATGCAGTGAGGTACATTTAAAGAAACTTAACTCATTGTATCGTCGAGGGGTAAAGTTAACTGTGCTTGGTCCCTCTCCCACCGACGAAAAGTTTAGAACCATCCGACTGCTAAACCTAAACAAACAGTTCACATTTAATCGATGCATACTTATACATAAAATTCTTCACAATAAAACCCCATCTTAACTTCGTATGTTATTTTTGGATAGTCAAAGACAAAACAAGAGGAACAGTTTGTTACAGCTACCATGGGCCATGCTCGATATATAAAACCAGCCTTTCGTTCTCAGGTGCCAAAGCCTGGAACGAACTACCACCCCAAATTAAAACTTTATCCTGTCAATAAAACGTTTCATCATCATCATCATTATCTCTCTCTCTCTCTCTCTCTCTCTCTCTCTCTCTCTCTCTCTCTCTCTCTCTCTCTCTCTCTCTCTCTCTCTCTCTCTCTCTCTTTTTTTTTGTGTGTCTTATTCTATTTTGCTTTTTAAATTATTAATTCAACTATTCAACTATTGTGTCAGTTAATTTTTGTTCCTGCATTTTTTTTTCCTTTGTATGATGCGTTTGTTTCCCTGTTTAGTTTTGCTTTTTATACAGGACAGCTTTTAAGACTAGCTTTATCCTGCAATAAAAGATTCATCATCATCATCATCTCTCTCTCTCTCTCTCTCTCTCTCTCTCTCTCTCTCTCTCTCTCTCTCTCTCTCTCTCTCTCTCTCTCTCTCTCTCTCTCTCTCTCTCTCTCTCTCTCTCTCTCTCTCGTTGCATGCTTGTAAACAGAAAGACGTACTTTTGCGGGATACTTAGAGGCCATAGATTATTGTTCGTTAGGAAAACATGACTGAAGGCATAAAGGAGTCTCGTTATATTTTTCCTCTCTTGATCGGGTTTCATATCTCTCTCTCTCTCTCTCTCTCTCTCTCTCTCTCTCTCTCTCTCTCTCTCTCTCTCTCATTTTCATTTCATTTCTCTCTGTTGTATGCTTGTAAACAGAAAGACGTATTTTTGCGGGATGTTTGAATGCGATAGTTTATTGTTCGTTAGGAAAACATGACCGAAGAGGCATAAACGAGTATTGTTATATTTTTCCCTCTCTCGATGTTTCATCCCTCTCTCTCTCTCTCTCTCTCTCTCTCTCTCTCTCTCTCTCTCTCTCTCTCTCTCTCTCTCTCTCTCTCTCTCTCTCTCTTAGTGCATGGATGCAGTGATATTGCTTAGTTGCGACGTTTGTATTTTTTTCCCTCTGAAACTAATCCCCATTCCAATAATTCACTGTCAGAGTATGGCGTTCCGATGAGCCAAGCTTCACGAGTATCTGACGCTGAATCTTCAGGGAACAATCCCTCGCCAACAACTTTCATCTGCAAGATGCATAGATACTCATGACTCGCCCCTACATCTGTAGGGCTCATGAGTATCTATGCCTTTTGCTGGCAATCATCAGCCTCATTTACACCCACTTATCTCTCTGCTCCTGAAATGAGGGGGAGGGGGGGGGGGGGGGGGGGAGGGGAGAGAAATGGTCGGGATTGAAGCATGTGACTGCAAAGGGAAGTAATGGGATTGTTATGGAAACACTGTCAGGGTTGTCTTCTCCCAAATGACCACAGGCTGTATCCTTGCGGAACGAAAAAAGAATTAGAAACAAAATGGAACGAAGCATAACCTAGCTAGTGTGTCTATTGTGCTGTAATGGATTATGCAGTATCGTCGGTTTCGAGTAAAAAGGTTGCAGAGATGATGAGGGTGGGGGTGGATTGATGGGGGGGGGGGGGGGACGGTGTGGAGGTGAGCCGGGAGGGGAAGAGGGGGTAACGGTCTGTTTCCAAGCCTTTGACTGTCGGTAGCGCTTTTTTTGTCGCGATGATTCCTAAAGGAACCATCGCGACAAAAAGGCGCTACCGACAGCTAATGGTTAAATTGGTCAAAATGAATCCTGGCCATGTACAATATCTGCAGTACAGTACAGACCAAAGAAAGGTGACTGCCAAACGTGTAAATTGTAAGGAAATAGCCAACACACGAAAATAAACCGTTTCCAAAAAATAACAACAACAACAACAACAAAAACAAAAACAAAAATAACAAAATAGACGGTCTCAATATTATGGTGTTCCATGCTTGTTTGGGTTTGGTTTTTTTTTTTCATCATATTCACGGTTTTATTTTTGTCTTTGTTCGTTGCTTTTTCAAAGTGTGTTTCTTTTCTTTCTTTTGTTGTTCGCTGCGTTGATTTGGGTTCTGTATACTTAACTCATTGTGCCCGAGATACGAAATACCCCTTCTTTTTCTTCTTCTCGAACGCCGTCACACTTGGAGTTTGGCTCTCAAAATGAAATCTGTGGTCTTCTGTAGCGCCTCCACAGGCCCGTACAGTTTCTCTTGTAGAGTGGCGGGCTTCGGCCATATCTCCTCCCTCAGCGGTTGGTGGTTCCCACAGTCCTGGAGGATGTGCTCTGCGGTCTGCTCTGCTTCTCCACAAGGGCACAGGGGAGATGGCACGAGGTGAAAGCGTCTGTGCAGGTGGAAATTGAGTCGGTTGTGCTCGGTCCTCAGACGAAAGATGGTCACCTGCTCTTGTCTGGACAGCTGATGGTAACTGTCTAGGGGCCGTTGTGGTGGTCTGTACACAGACTTAATGATGGTCTTCATCTCTGTGAAGCTGACTCCATTTTCATCTTGTTCTTTCTCTGCGCCCACTTTTGCCATTCTGTCAGCTTCTTCATTGCCGTAGATGCCACAGTGTGAAGGGATCCACTGCAGCACCAGTCTGGTGCACTTGATGTTTTGCAGTGCCTCTTGTAGACGTGGCAGTTTGCTTGCTGTTGCTGCCTCAAGGACAGACATGGCATCAGTAAGGAAGACAATCTGGGCATCAGGGTCTGCAGTGCCACTAAGGGTGTTAGCTGCGCGGACTAGGGCTTCCACCTCAGCTCTGTAATTTGTGCAGTGAAGGCCTGTTGGTACTGCCTCTGCCTGCCATTTTCCGTTTGGGTACTGAATGTACACCCCAGCCCCTCCATCCTGAACTGCATCTGTGGCTGATCCATCGGTGTATGCCCGTATCCATGCTTCCTGGGGATACTTTTCTTCGAGCATGGCCAGTGTCAGGGCTTTCTTGCTCACAGTGCTGTGCTCATCTCTGGTGGTGATGTAGGGTACCGTGGAAGAGATGGTGATGTTTTCTGGCTTACTTTCCCAAGGTGGAAGGTCGCTAGCAGGATTCAGAGCCTCTACCTGCGCAGGCAGCTTTGCCTGGTGTTTTCTCTGCAGTGCTCTCGTCTCCTTCACAAAGCTTGATCTTTTCAGTCTCCCTGAGGTTGGTTGTTTCATCCTAGCGTTCATAGGATGGTCTTTGGAAGACTTGACCTTTGTGGACTGTATAAAGGCTTTCGAAATACCCCCATTTTGGAGTTATCCTCTGCGGACTGCATTACAATTCAGGAGACAGATCGACCATGATAGTTCAAGGGTGGTGGCAGAATAGCTTGGCGCCTATAGGCGCCATGCTATTCTACCACCACCCTTGAACTATCATGGCCGAGCCATATCTTGCTGTGGTGTGTCGCGGGCAGAATGAGTTAAGATAATTCGATTTTTTTTTCCGAGTATAATAATATAAGATTCTGTTCTCTACGTAGGCAAACTGTTCCAGTCATGGCACATCTGAGCCAGGAGGAGCGCCAGTACTGCATGCAGGTCTTTCTGGACATGGATCAGGACGGGAACGGAATTCTAGACGAGCGCGAACTCATGGAAGGATTCAGACGTCTAGGGTACAAGGTGTCGGAGGACCAGGCTAGGGTATGTTGGGTATGACAGGTATTTAATACAAAGGTGTCGTGCAAAGGCAGTATGCTTATTTTGCCTTCTTTTGTTAACCCTTTGCGTGTTGGTAACGGTTTTTGTCGCGATTAGTCCTGCAGGAATCATCGCGTTAAAAACCGCCACCGACACTTTAAGGGGTTGACCTTTATTTTATTTGGCGGAGGTGTCATATTTTGGGTGTTTAGACGTGGTAGATGTAATATTTGGGTGTTTAGACGCGATTTTATGTGGCGTGTTTGGATGTTATTTTCTTGCGTGTTTAGATGTGATATTGTATGTTTAATTTTAGATGCGGTTTCGGCCGTGTAACGTGTAATGGTTTGATACATTTACCATCAGGTCTTCTACATCGCTCTGTGATTTTCGATGTGTAAAGATAACATTTATAACATAACCCCCCTTTCCTCCCCCCCTCCCCCAGTGTTGTAGAGTCAAACTTTTATGTAACTGTTGCTGTGTCAATATGTTTGTTCCGTGAGATGGCCTTAGTAGCCTGCTCGGCGGTAAAATCCCAATAACTAACCTATAATTACACAGTACTGTCTTTTTCCACTTTGTTTTTTATGTTTGGCACACTGGTTTCAGTGAATTCTTTTGATGTAACATTTTGATATAATATTGTTTTTCGTTTTTTTTTTTGTTTGTTTATTTGATTTGGTTTTTTACTTGTTGTATATTGTACGACTGGTTTGAGGTGACTTGTTGGTCATGGGTTTTAGAGATTGGACATCATGGATCAGTGCAGGATTTTATCTCTAAAATATGGACCTGGGCTCATGAGTCCAGCGCAACAAATGTTCTAACGACGAACATCATCAGTATAGTTATGGTCTCTGTACACTAGGAGTGAGAAACGCGCTATCCACCTATAGCGATTTTTTTCGAGGTGATTCCTACAATAAACCCTTTGGTTGTCGGTAGCGCTTTTTGTCGAGGTGGTTCCTGCAGGAATCACCTAGACAAAAAGTGCCACCGACCACAAAAGGGTTGATTAAATATCGACCTCAAGTGTTCCGCGATCAAATTACTTGACTGACGCCGCAGCTGAGAATAACAAGACGCTGTACATCGATAGAGTTATGAAAAACGTTCTCTAATCCAGGAAACCTTGTTCCCCTCCTCCTCCTCCTCTCTCTCTCTCTCTCTCTCTCTCTCTCTCTCTCTCTCTCTCTCTCTCTCTCTCTCTCTCTCTCTCTCTCTCTCTCTCTCTCTCTCTCTCTCTCTGACATTACTGTGCCGCGCATTTTGGCTACGTTGATCTCATTTTGCTTCTGACGCAGACGTCGTCTGTGATATGACTGTATATTTGCAAATGAGCAGCTTTCTGATTGAGCCAGAAATTTATGTTCTAGACAAAGAGTGACATTAAGCGGCTATTTCGAGAAGCTGCGTGAAAAGGACCCACGGATTTGTTTCATTGTTATATCCACGGTGCCTGACGGTGAATCTGCACTTTGGAAAGTGAAACTAGTAAATTTTTGGTTTTTATTAATGTGTGGACTGAATAGCGCCGGTTATAACGTACTCATTAGAGGTCGGAGTGTGACTGTATAGTGAACATTTTCGTTAACTCTTGGTTATGTAAATTGTTTTTCTTCTTCTGTACAACGATCAGTCGTACAGACTTGTGAGAGAAAGGATGACTATTGACTTTAAAAAAAATTTTTTTTGTCGTCGTGTGTACACTAGTGTCTATATACAACGAACAATATGGCGAGTGCATCCACTGGCTCAGCCACTCACGGACTTAAAATGTCGGACATTTAATGTGTATCATTTATTACGTCTTGATCTTGAGAACAGGGAGGTGGAATGCGTGTGGTTGGAAGTCAAGCTTCCTAACACTTCGCCACTGCTAGTTGGCTTTGTGTATAGGAATCCAGCATCCACCGCCGAGTGCTATGACGACTTTGTACAGGTAATGGATAAAGTGAATGACATAGGCAGGGATATATTCATCCTCGGCGATTTTAACATTGACATCTTAAAACCTCATTCGATGTGGCAATGTACAACAATGATGTTTGGACTAAAACAGATGATTACCACTGCCACCAGAATAACACACTCTTCGTCTACTTTGATAGACCACATCTATACTAACAACCCTCAAGCTATCACTGAAATTGACGTCCCTTCACTAGCTGTCAGTGACCACTTTCCCATCACCTGTACATGGTCATGTTACGTTCCTAAACAGAACCGAACCCAACATTTATACATTACTTACAGATGTTTTAGAAAACTAGATAGAGATGGTTTTCTTCATGACCTCAGTTTATTGCCGTTCCATGAAGTTTACAATCACAATGACCCTGATGTAGCGCCGGCTCTCAGTGTGGCTTGAGCTGTTCCTCGGAGTGCTAAATAAGCATGTCCCCTTAAAAAGGAAACGAGTCCGGTGCCGTGAGCCCCCCACCTGGATTACGGGGGAGATTAAACAAACCATGGAAGCCAAAAATCAAGCCAAGCGGGACAAAGATTTTATTGAGTTTAAAAGGCTACGTAACAGAGTCAAATACCTTATCCGGGAGGCACAAACAGCACTGATAGAGAAAACCATACGTGGCGGGAATCCGTCTTCAATATGGAAAGTATTAAACAGTAACTTACTAACCAACAATAGTAAAAAAAATCATTCTGCAAATACGACTGCCAACCTTAAAGCCAATGCTTTTAACAACCTCTTTATTTTAGCCCCGAAATCTTTACTACATGCTGAAGGCTTGGATCAGGTAGAACATGTCGCATCGCAGAAGCTTACTGACTTTTGTAAGCAAAGACTGTCCGCGGGCGATGCTTTTAATGTCCCCTTCATCGCTGTACATGAAGTGGGCGGATGTATCTCTAGTCTCAAGAACAAAAAGGCAGCTGGCGTTGATGGTATCACTGGTTTTATCCTCGAACTTTCTCTTGCATACATTGTGGGAAGCTTAATCTATATTTACAACCTATGTATTCAAAATAATATTTTTTTTCCGGCGGCTTTCAAAAAATCTAAAATGGTACCTATACCCAAAACAAAGGACACATCCGATCCAAATACGTTTCAGCCCATATCCATATTATCTATTCTGTCAAAGCCTATAGAGAAGCATGTACACAAACATCATAGTCTTCTCGAATTCCTCGAAGAAAAGTCTCTCTTGAATAAATATCAGTCTGGTTTTCGCCCTAAACATTCGTTTCACACTGCCTTGGTTCATATGATTGACACCTGCCTGCTCAACATTAACAGAAACAAAATGTCTGGTGCTGTCTTTCTAGACCTGAAAAAAAAGCGTTCGACCTTATAAACCACGAAATGTTATTAGAAAACTAGACTGCCACTTTAACAATAACAGCTCAGGGACACTCTCATTCTTTCGTTCATATATCATAGGGATAATTCAAACTGTGTACATCAATGCTACCTTCTCTTCTGAAAAGCGTGTCGAGTATGGCGTGCCCCAGGGATCCATACTTGGACCGTTACTCTTCTGTTTGTTTATAAATGATCTTCCACTTTATATATCCAATCCAAATACCGAATGTGACATATTTGCCGATGATTCAACTCTTCACGCTGGCGGGAAAACTGTACCTGAAATATCAAGCAATCTTCAGCTTAGTCTTCGGGATGTCTCACTGTGGTGCAAAAATAATCAAATGCTTGTTAATCCATCTAAAACAAAAAGCATGCTAACCATAACACGCCAAAAGCATCAGCTCCGCCCCCATTCACTTAGCCTCTCTTTTGATTCAGTTCCCATTGAGCAAGTCAAGGAATATCGTCTCCTCGGGGTAATTGTTGGCGAACAACTGTGCTGGTTGCCCCATCTAACGCAACTAGGGAAAACATTATCAAAGAAGCTATTTTTACTGTCAAGATTAAAATCTATCATTGATACTAAGACACGTAAGCTATTTTTCAACTCCTACATAAAACCTCACATTGACTACGCTTCTACTATTTGGGATGGCTGTAGTGAGGCTAACCTTAAGAGGATTATTTCTCTATACAAGCGCGCGGTTAAACTGATCCTCCCAATCCCCTTTCTAACTTTGGAGGAAAAGCTTCAGGGAACAGGGCTCCTTCCTTTACATTAACACCTTACGTTAAATTGGTGCGTACTTATACACAAAGCACTGAACGGGAAAGCCCCCCTCTACCTGACTAAGCTTTTCACTGAGAGTGAAAGGGTCTACAGCACTTCGAGGAACAGTCTCGTCATTGAACGCCCCCGAATTGACTTGTTTAAATCCAGCCTGTCGTACGCGGGTGCCTATTTATGGAACTCACTTCCTCCACATATACAGCAAACGAGACATCTTCCATTGTTTAGGAGGAAAGCTTTTAAATACATCTCAGAGCAAACTTGAAAGAAACGTAGATAATTTGTCCAAAAGAGCCATGTCAATGATTTCCTTTTTTAACGCATTGTTGTGGTCCTCCTTTTCGCACTTGTTAATTTTATGATGACTCTCTTTACTGCAGTGTTTTGCCTGTTCACTATATTCCTACACACGAGTAGCTGTAAGACCCTGTCAATTGATGTGTGTGTGTGTGTGTGTGTGTGTGTGTGTGTGTGTGTGTGTGTGTGTGTGTGTGTGTGTGTGTGTGTGTGTGTGTGTAGATGTGTGCGTGCGTGTGTGACAGCTTCAGGAGAAGTGCCGCGAGCAGAACAAAGGGCTGTACGTAACGTTTGTCGACCTAACAAAAGCGTTCGACACTGTGAGCAGGCAAGGCATGTGGCAGATCCTGGAGCGACTTGGCTGTCCCCCAAAGTTCCTCAGCATGATTGTCCAGCTACACGAGGACCAGCAAGGCCAGGTCAGACTCAACAATGACCTCTCAGAACCATTCCCTATTCTCAACGGCGTAAAGCAGGGCTGCGTGCTGGCACCGACCCTCTTCACCATCTTTTTTAGCATGATGTTGAAGCAGGCCACAGTGGACCTCGATGATGACGATGCAGTGTACATCAGGTATCGTCTCGATGGCAGCCTGTTCAACCTCAGACGACTGCAGGCCCACACGAAAACCCTAGACCAACTGATTCGTGAGCTGCTTTTTGCTGATGACGCTGCCCTCGTTGCACACACAGAGAGAGCCCTGCAGCGCATCACGTCCTGCTTCGCAGACGCTGCCCAGCTCTTTGGACTCGAGGTCAGTCTGAAAAAGACAGAGGTCCTCCATCAGCCGGCACCCAAGACAGCGTATCGTCCTCCTCACATCACCATTGCCGAGTCTGAACTAAAGTCAGTGCACCAGTTTACTTACCTTGGCTGCATTATCACGTCGGACGCCAAGCTGGACAAGGAGCTTGACAGCGGGCTGGCAAAAGCGAACAGCGCTTTCGGGCGACTTTTCAAGCGGGTGTGGCACAATCAACAGCTGAAAACAGGCACCAAGATCAGCGTGTACAGAGCTGTGGTCCTCACCACCCTGCTGTATGGTTCCGAGTCCTGGGCCCTCTACCGCAGCCAACTACGACTCCTCGAACGCTTCCACCAGCGCTGCCTGCGCACCATCCTGGGCATTCACTGGTCGAGGTCCTTGAACAGGCTGAAACTGTGAGCATCGAGGCTTTGCTGCTGCGGACACAGCTCCGCTGGGCGGGGCATGTCTCCAGGATGGAGGATCATCGCCTACCAAAGATCACCCTGTTCGGCGAGCTTGCTACTGGACACCGTGACAGAGGGGCACCAAAGAAGAGATACAAAGACTGTCTCAAGAAGTCACTTAGTGCCTGCCAAATCGACCACCACCAGTGGTCTTCGCTTGCTGTGGACCGTGACACCTGGCGCTCCACCATTTACAAGGCAGCTGTCTCCTTTGAGGACTCTCGCAGAGCTAGCCTTAAGGACAAGCGGCTCAGGAGAAAAAACAGAGATGCCGCAACTCAGAACCCTGGCCATACCTCCCCCTGCAGCCACTGCGGTCGAACCTGCCTGTCCCGGATTGGCCTCCGCAGCCACGAACAAGCCTGCAGACGTCGTGGGCAACTCCTATAAAATCTTCGTTCGCGAAGTCAAGCCAAGAGTGTGTGTGTGTGTGTGTGTGTGTGTGTGTGTGTGTGTGTGTGTGTGTGTGTGTGTGTGTGTGTGTGTGTCTGTGTGTGTGTGTGTCTGGGTGTGTGTGTGTGTGTGTGTGTGTGTGTGTGTGTGTGTGTGTGTGTGGATGTGTGCGTGCGTGTGTGCGTGCGCGAATGTAACCTTCAGCGACTTGGGAACTTATATCGGAATGTAACACAAGTGACCTGTGGGTGTAGCCGCTTGTTTGTGCTGTTAACATGTCGTTTTAATGTTGTTTTTAATGTTGTAGTTTAGCAACTGCGAGGACAAACACGAAAAGAGGCATCTGCTCCTATTTTTTCCATCCTTGAGAAATAAAGTATCGTTCATTCATTCATTCTCTCTCGGGTCTCTCTCCGGCCCCTCTCCTTTCCTGTTACGAAGGACACATGTACAGGCCAGGTCATGCTGTCACTCAAAGCTAAAGCTGTTCGAGCCGACGTCAGCCGTACATCGTGAAAAGCGCGTTGAGTCTTGAAATTCTCTGATCAGGCAAAGTCTACGCCCCTCCCACCTCCCTTTCAAGATTCAAGATATTTAAGATTCATAATATATGTCTATTTACCATACTGAAAATGTCAATTAGGACTGTGTCCTGGTGCCGAACACACACACACTCACAACCGTTCAACAAAAATGCATACATGAACAATTCGATATCTTAGAAAAACGACTAAATGAGATCACATGTGTGTACCGCCTAAAAGAAATTTAGATTAATTTAATGTAACTTCGCACCCGCACACAGTCGCGCGCGCGCGCGCGCACACACACAACTTAAAATTAATTTCAGGCTCCCCTTCGCGCCCCTTGCTATATGAGACACATGTACGGACGAGTTCACACCACTTTGAAACCTTAATTAACCCATTCTACCCCAGACACACCACAGAAAGATAAGGATCGACCATGATAGTTCAAGGATGATGCCAGAATAGCTTGGCGCCTATGGGCGCCAAGCTATTCTGGCATCACCCTTGAACTATCATGGTCGATTTGTGTCCTGCACTGCAATGCAGTCTTCAGAGGACAACGGCCAAATTTAAGGATTTCGGTGTTGGGGTAGAATGAGTTAATTAAGCCATGCGCGGAACCACCGCTGCGATCGACGTCGCCCCACTTAACTCATTCAAGGCGCCCTGCATCAACAGCTGCGAAAGTGTGGTATTGCGTTGACGGCGGCAACGCTATACGACACTTCCGCAGCTTTTGATGCGGGGCGCCTTGAAAGAGCCAAGCTGTTCACACTCGACCGTCTAGGCGGCAGAGCTTTACATCGGCCCGCTAAGGCCTTGCAACGCCGGGCCGAGTAGGCCGACCCCCTTTGACCGCTCGATCAGGCTGACAGATTTATGGCTGGTGATTTTATTTGGGGATGTTATTGTCGTCGCTGGGGACTTGCAGACTGGTTCAATATGGATAATGTTCGCACCTCGAGAGAACGTAGCAAAAAAAAAAAAAAAAAAAGAAAACAGGAATTTCATTTAAGCGAAAAGGGAGATTTTCATTGTAATACAAAAATGGACTTACTGTCTTTTGCCTTCCTGCTGCAGAACACACTCATAGAGTCTACCTGTAACAGTCAGCGAGAGAGAAAGAGAAAGGGAGGGAGGGTACATATTTATGCAGAACACATAAGAATTTTCGAAGGACATCGTCATTTCAATACTATAAGCCGACAGGAAACTTACTCAAATGGGATTTGCTACTAATGTTTGGCACTGTGCAATCAGTCTAAAGAGTAATGTCCCCACGATTATGAGTTTACCGGTCATCAAAAGCTTTGTAAGCATTCGTGGCACATACTCCCCCAATAACTCATTCAACCCGCGACACGCCCGCAGCAAGATATGGCTCGACCATGATAGTTCAAGGGTGGTGGCGGAATAGCTTGGCGCCTATAGGCGCCAAGCTATTCCGCCACCACCCTTGAACTATCATGGTCGATCTGTCGAGTCTTCTGAATTGTAATGCAGTCCTCAGAAAATAACTCCAAAATGTGGGTACTTCGTACCTCGGGCACAATGAGATTAACACAACATTCAAACTCGCACGCGTTTATTATCTACAACTCTTTTACCTTGTATCATCCACCATTATAAATGTAACAGGAGTACATTATTTTATAATGTATTTAATTTATTTCTCTTTTTATTTTCTTCTTCAGAATACCTTCCGAGCCATCGATGTGAATGGCGACGGTCACGTGACGTTTGACGAGTTCCTGAACTGTGTCAAACACGTGGAGCGTTCTGATCCTAAAGCAAAGAAGTAAGTCGTGCTGAATGGAAGGAGGGGCCGGTGTAAGCTGGGGTTGGGAGGAATAGTAGAAGATAGAGTCTGAACAGGCCAAGAAGAGTATGAAACTGTTTAGCCAATATTATTCCAGAAGCAATCATACCCTCTGTTAAACTGATAATAATAATAATAATAATAATAATAATAATAATAATAATAATAATAATAATAATAATAATAAGTTATGCTTCTAAGGCGCCTATGATTTCAATAAAGCTCTAGGCGCCGTACAAACGGCATACTACAAATACATGTACCTTGCGTCATACAACACGTATACACTTTACATAAAAGATCTTTCGCCCCAACCCAGTGAGCAAAGGCCATCCGGCCGACGTCGGCCGACGCTGGCCCGCGCACAGTCGTGCGCGGGTCAACGGCGGCCAATGTCGGCCCGAAGGCTTTTGCGCACTGGGAACATACACAATGGTCCACCCACGCAACAAAATATACGTTGGGTTTTTTTTTTTCGTTTTACGCCTGTCACCCCTCCCCGGGTATAGGCCGTCGACGAGAGACCTCCAGCGACTCCTGTCCTGTGCTTATCCTTCGATTTTACTCCAGGTGGTTCCCAGTCTCTTCATGTCTGCTTGGAGGTCTCGACGCCAGGTGTTTCTCGGCCTGCCTCTTTTCCTCTTTCCTTGGGGGTTCCATGACAATGCTTGCCTAGTGATACTGGAGCTGGCTTTTTCAGACTGTGACCAATCCATCCCCATCTTCTTCGCCCAATTTCATTCTCTGCTGTTATCTGCTCTGTTCTCTCACAGAGTCTGACATTGCTGATATTCTCTGGCTAGTGGATTTTCAAAATTCTTCTAAGGCAACTGTTTATGAAGATCTGTACTTTGTTGACTGTGGTTTTTGTCAATCTCCAAGTCTCTGCTCCATATAGGAGAACTGCTTTTACGTTGGAGTTGAAAATCCGAACTTTGGTGTGTTGTGACAGCTCTCTGGAACTCCACACTTTTTTCAACTGGAGAAATGCTGCTCTGGCTTTACCGATTCCTGCTCTGACATCTGCATCAGTGACGCCTTTTTTTTTCTATGATGCTCCCGAGATAGGTGAAGGACTCCACCTCCTCCAGCAAGCAAGACTGGTTCTTCCCTGGTTGCGTTCAGCCTCATTGTCTTTGTTTTCTGTTTGTGGATGGTGAGGCCCACTCGGGACGAGATGTCAGCAAGCCTCCTGGTCTTGTCCTGCATTTGTTGATGAGTGTGGGACAGTAAAGCCAAGTCGTCTGCAAAATCGAGATCGTCAAGATGTGTCCACTGTATTCCACTTCGTCTGTGCTCTGTGGTCCTCTTCATGACCCAGTCTATGGCCAGTAGGAAGAGGAACGGAGACAGCAAACACCCCTGCCTGACACCGGTTCTGACCTGGAGCTCCCTGGTGAACTGCCCTTCGTGGATCACGCGACATGTCATGCCATCGTAGCTGCTCTTGATCAGGCGGACGAGCTTTGTGGGTACACCGTAGTGTCGTAGGAGTCTCCACAGAGTCTCTCGGTCCACGCTGTCAAATGCTTTCTCGTAATCAACAAAGTTGATGTACAGCAGGGAGCTCCACTTCAGAGACTGTTCCACGATGATGCGGAGAGTGGCGATCTGGTCTGTACATGATCGGTTTTTCCTGAATCCTGCTTGCTGGTCTTTCAGCTGGGGGTCAACGGAGCTCTTCATTCTCTCCAGCATGATCCTGTTGAAGACCTTTCCTGGTACTGACAGCAAGGTGATTCCTCTGTAGTTGGAACACTTGCTGAGGTCGCCTTTCTTGGGAAGCTTGATTAGGTACCCCTCCTTCCAGTCAGCCGGCATCACCTCCTCTTCCCAGATCTTTCCAAACAGTGGGTACAGCAGCTCTACTGTTGTCTCTAGGTCTGCTTTCAGAGACTCCGCTGGGATGCCATCTGGCCCTGCTGCTTTGCCGTTCTTCAAAAATGCCACTGCTCTTCTGATCTCTTCGCGGCTGGGTCTGTCACAGCTGATGGGTAGGTCGGTCTCTGCTGGCTGGATGTCTGGGGGGTCGGGTGGGGTAGGTCTGTTCAGTAACTGTTCAAAATACTCGGCCCATCTGTCGAGTTGGTCTGCTCTGTCTGCAATAGGTTTGCTTTCTTTGTCTTTTACTGGTCTTTCTGTATGGCCATACTTGCCCGACAGTCTTCTGGTAATGTCGTAGAGCTGTTTCCTGTTGCTGCTGCCTGTTGCATTTTCTGCTGCCAGGCTGTCTGTGTAGGCCCTCTTGTCTGCCCTGATACTCCTCTTCACCTCGCGGTTGGCTTCCGAGTATTCCTCCTGTGCCCTAGCTTTGGCTGCTCTCGTGTGACTGTTGTTGACAACTGCTGTCTTCTGCTTCCTCACTTCTATTTTCTTCAAGGTCTGTGCCGACAGCCAGTCCTTGTGATGGTGTTTCTTGAACCCTACAGTGTCTTTGCAGGTTGAGTTCAGCGCCTCTCTAACTGCCTTCCACTGCTGCTCTGTGGTGACCGCCTCCTCTTCATTTACTAGCTCCTGTAGCGCTTGAAACCGGTTGGACAGCACCAGTTTGAACTCTTCTCTCACTCCAGTCTCTCTCAGGAGGCCTACATTATAGCGCTTTCTTCTTGTTGTCTCTGTGCGGCTTTTCTTTAACTTGAGCTTTATTCTTAAGGTAAGCAGATGGTGGTCTGAGGCGACATCTGCTCCCCTCCTCACTCGAACATCTTGAAGGGATCTTCTAAATTTCTTGCTAATGCAGATATGGTCTATTTGGTTCTCTGTAGTATGGTCAGGTGAGACCCAAGTTGCTTTGTGTATTCTTCTGTGTGGGAAGATGCTGCCTCCAATGACAAGTCTGTTTAGAGCACAAAAGTCTACAAACCTCTCTCCGTTCTCACTCATCTCCCCTTCCCATCACCTCTTCGTATCCGGTGTTGTCCACCCCTATTTTGGCATTAAAATCGCCCATGACGATGGTAATGTCTCGCTCCGCACATTTGTCCACAGCTCTCTGGAGTCGGTCGTAGAACTCTTTGTTTCTCTTCCTCGTCACTGTCATTAGTGGGCGCATAACACTGGATGACGTTCAGCTTGATCTTTTTCTTGGTTTTAAAGGCTGCTGTGATAATTCTTGGCCCAAGAGGTTCCCAGCCCATCAGCGCTCTCTGTGCCACTGGTGACAGCATGAATACTACTCCTTCAGTATGGGGGGCATTCTCCTCTTCATGACCTGAATACAGAATCATCTCCCCACTTAACAGCCTTTTCTGGCCAGACTGCGTCCATCTGGTTTCACAGATACCTAGCAGGGAAAGGTTGTACTTTTGCATTTCCGCTGCTATCTAGGCGGACTTCCTGCTCTGGTACATGGTCTTGACATTCCATGTGCCCATGGTTGTGTCCCTGGATAGAGAGAGGCAGCTCGGTCCTGTGGCTTCCGAAGACTTCCGGCTTTCACCACAGGACGTCATAAATCTTCTGGTAGAAGAACCTTCCTCCTCCAGGAAAGGAATTGCTGTTTGTCTTTTCCTCGGCGTTTTTGTAGCTATTTCCTTATTTGCAGGGTGGGGAAGCTACCCCCTTACTAGGAGGACCAGGGGTTTTCTGTCGGGGTCACCTTCCCTTAGACCATGTTGGTTCACGGCACCTTATTTCATTCGGTGCACCCCTCTCGCGAGGGACCCCCTATCCACCACCCAGGGGACGCACCTCAACGCCATATGGTCCGAGCGCGAGGACGCAACAAAATATACACGAAAACTAAAAATAAGTTAATGGACACCCCACCAAAAACGCTGCAGAAAAAGACATACCATTAACACGCACCATTAAAACGGCATCCTGACAAACAGAATATCTGACAGAATGTGGTTAGACAAAAAGAATGGTTACAGTAAAGCTTGTTTACAAGAACAAATGAGTCTTCAGAGACCGCCTGAAACTTGCAGCTGACTCGCAGTGCCTGACGGATTGAGAAAGTTTATTCCAAAGCAATGGTCCTCGGTATGAGAAAGACCTCTCTCCAAAAGACGTAGTTTTCACAGTTGGAATGAGTAATAGTTTTTATGTCGAGTCTGCAAACGTTCACAACTGAAAAACCATGCAGATCGAACGTGCTAGTTCAAGTGAAATGCCCGAAGTTGCCATCTAAAGACCACATGCCAATTAAGGAGCAGATCAACTATGATAGTTCAAGGGTGATCCCCTAATTCGTTGAGTTGCCCTCCAAAGACCACACGCCACTTAAAAGGCAGATCAACGATGACAGTTCAAGTTAGAATTTTCACCTAAAAATTATATGTCAATTAAGAAGGCAGATCAACCATAATAGTTCAAGGGTGGCGGCAGAATAGCTTGGCGCCGGAAGGCGCCAAGCTTTTCTGGCACCAACCTTGAACTATCATAGTATGCTCATTTTATCTATTTTAGTGCTTCAGTGCTTAATTGGACTACATGTCTTGTGTAAGTTTGTTCAGCTGCCTGACCAAAGTACCAACTAACAAAATGTGAATTTCCACATTTTTGTCTTTCTCCTTGAAGGGAGGCTAAACTGCGACGGGCATTCAAGCAGATGGACCTTGACGATGATGGACTACTCAGCGAGAAAGAGCTGCTGGACGGGCTGAGACACGCAGGTTACAACATCAGCAGGGAGCAAGCTAAGAAACTCGTCAAAGACTTGGACAAGGATGGCAACGGCAAGATCAGTTTTGAAGAATTCATCTGCATGTTCCAGTTGTGAAGAAGTGCTCGTGTGTTTTTGTATGAAGGGATACTTGTGTCTTCTTACATGAAATGATACCTGTGTTTTCTGTCGCACACGTGTACGCCGAAACTGCTTCGTGATCTGACGAACACAGATCTGCGGAGACGTAAATGAGGATGATTTTTTTCCTGAAAGAGGCAAGGATCTTTATGAGTCCCTGTAGGCCTGCAGGGGCTCATGAATATCTGTGTCTCTTGTGCATGTTCAAAACGACTACGAAGACAGCGGCCAAGAGACTTGACTGAAAAGGAGTCTTTTCTGCACAGGCATGGAATGATTGTTGTGAAATTGACCACCTATATAGCACGGGTAGTAGTGATTAGCATCATTACTGGGATAGGAAGATCGTTGAGTTAAGAAATCGACCATCTCTACAACACGGGAAGTGGGAAACAGCACACTGTGTTGTTACCTACGACCCGTGTCATAGAGGTGATCGGCTTTGCAGCGATAATCCTATGCCTGTGCCTTTGTGCGTGAGGTCTGAATCTTCCTGAGAGCCTGAAGATTAACGCCACGACGTATGACAGCGGGTTAAACGTGTAGGAGGTGTCTGACGCACACAACCCAGTGAGCAAAGTTCCTCGGGCCGACGTCGGCCCGAGGAACTTTGCTTACTGGGAAAAGTACATAATCAGCAGGGGACTGACCAGCCAAGGATCTCGTCGGAGACATGGACAAGGTCAACTGGAAAGATCCGCAGAAAATCCCAAAGAAAGAAAAAAAAACATGCTTAGAAAGTACAAGTACAACACATTTCATTAATTTTTTTACCATCGTTCAAAATGATCATACAGACAAGACTACCGAGCTCTCCTCATCTTTCAGTTGAGAAGTTTACACTTCATTTACGCTTGTCAGCTGAAAGATAAAGGGGACATGTTGCATTCTTGTCTGCATGCACCTTTTGAAATTTAACTTATTCCAGACTGACGTAAGGCATACGAATACGCGGCTATAGCCGCGACTGAATCCGTATGCCTTACGTCAGTCTGGAATGAGTTCATAAACTGTGTCGTATCTGGTGTAAATAATTAATTTCTGTCACCTATTTTGTTAATCTGTGTAGACTGCAGTTGGGTTCGGTTTGGCCTGCTATGATTCACAGCTACTTCCTCCTGAATTTTGACAACTATCCGTTTACCAATACATGCATGCAGACCCACTCACAAAACAAATTCCAGGAACAGCCTCTCTCCCTCCCTCTCTCTCTCTCTCTCTCTCTCTCTCTCTCTCTCTCTCTCTCTCTCTCTCTCTCTCTCTCTCTCTCTCTCTCTCTCTCTCTCTCTTTCCACAAGCACGCATTAATTTAATTAAATTAATTTTTTTAACATAATTTATTATCAGTTTGTGTATTTACGACTTTTATTTCTTTTGTATTTGTGTTGTACTTGTTTGCGGTCCATATGTGTTCATGTCACTAATCTTGGAAAAAATGTTCAAAAATAAAATTAAAAAAAATAACAATAAAAAAAAATTAAAAAAACGGTGTCGTATCTGTCCTTTCTCGGCGTGTTTCTTTCTTTGTTGGCGTCCCGTTTTACACCCTTGGCAGCCATCTTTTTGGTCTGGACAACGGGAAGAACCCGGTTCTGAATTTTTTAATGTGTTTCGCCATAATAGGTTTAGTAAATAGACTTCTTGTTTCATTCTATGAAGGGATATTCGCGTTTCAAGTTTTATTACAATGTGTTATCGCTGTGTATGAGGATTCCCCATCGCACACAGGGCCGTACAGTCAACAGTGTCAGTGTTATCGCGGGAGAAGACCATGCAGGAAAGCCCCTCCCGCTCCACCCGACACCACCCCCCTCCCCCCACCCCCCACCTCCCACCCTCCCCCCAACCACCTTTACGGCTTCTTCCACCCGCCGTTGTTCTCAGTCTCTGACAGTGTAACATGGCTTGGTCAAGGTTCGTTGCAGGTGAGGTAACTCATCTCTGGTATTGCTCATAGTTTCTAAGGCGTTATTTCCCTTTAGAGGTTACTCTGATCTTGATCGGAACGGGTGTTTCCTTCCCTGGTCCGCTGTTGTGATATCTGTTGGGTTCCAACTAACGCCATATAACCCAACATCGGAATGGGTGACATTACTGACATAGTACCGACTTCTCCGGTCTCCGTTTATGAGCCTCAACTTATCGTTCGGAATACACCAGTGTGTAAAATGAGTTTGACTAAAATAGTTCAAGGGTAGTGCCAGAATAGCTTGGCTTCTCTAGGCGCCAAGCTATTCTGGCACTACCCTGGAACTAAAGCCATTGGTCTATATCCTTATCTGTAAGTACTATAATGCAGCTTGTATATGACAGTGTACAGATTTGAAGCTTTTAGCCTCAGTATGATATGGGTTAACCCTTTCCCTGCCACTGGACGCATATTCTCTCTTTTCCTCAACTGTCTTAGGAACATGGACACGCATTCCTCACGTATTGGTCTCAGCAAGAGGCATGGATCCTCATAAGGATCTATGCCGATGATGAACTTGGACAGGGACAGGGACTTCCAGCTCTCGCTGATTTCGTCCGGGGGGGGGGGGGGGGGGGGGGGGGCCAGGGGGGTTGAGGGGGAGGTTGACTCGCTGACTGTCTGCCGCTCCGTCGCGCAGCTGGCTGATGATACTGCCGGGGCCGGGTGGTTGGTGGTGAAGGAGGCGGGTGGTGGGCCGGGGGTCCGTCGCCTAGCGCCAGGCTTGCGGGTGGTAGAGGGCCAACCACTCCAAAAGATCTTGCAGGAGTGGTGGCGGTGGTGGTGGTGTCGGCCGGGGGAACCGTGGCCGGTTGTGGTAGGGTCCTGGGATGTGAGGCGGTGGTGGTGGCGGCCAGTTGATTCTTGGTCTGGGGGTCGGTCGTTGGAATGGGCGGGGTGGGTGGTGCTGTAGAGGTGGCATGCGCATGTGCGGTGGCGGGGTGGCGAGCAGTGGTGGTCGCTGATTCCTGAAGCGTTTGGGTGGTCGATGGCGTCTTCTTTGATGTCGCGGGCCGGTGGCTGTTCCGTTGCCCGCCTGTGGTGATGGTAACTGTTGGGGGGGGGGGGGGGGGCGGGTCTGTACTCGCGTCCTGGAGGGTTTTTCCTGCTTCTGGTGGGATTTCTGTTTCTGTCTCCTTGTCTAGGGTGACGGGTGGCGTGGTGCCAGTTGATCTTTCGATAGTCTGTGGGGGGTCGGTGGTGGCTTGGCTCCCCTTTTCTGTTGACTGGGCTGTGGCCTGGCTGGCCGTGTCCTTCGTAGTGGGCACCAGGTCTTGAATGGCGCCCGTATGCACCAACTACCGGGCTGTGACCAGTGCCCGGTGGTAGGCGTCTCCTGTTACTGCTAGGATGGCCGGGACTGCGTCCTGGAGCAGGAGCACCAGGTCGTCGAAGTCCATGCCTCGGAGCCTGGTCCCCCCCCCCCCCTCTTCCGTCGTTGCCGGTCGTTCCCGATTAAGAGATACGGGAATGGTGACCGGCGGTGGTGAGGATGGGAAGTCCGGCTCCGATGCCGGCTCCGACTGGTCCCAGGGCTCCTCTTCTGGTGGTGGTGGTGCCTGGGGGCGGGCTGGGCTCGCCTCTTCTTCGTTGGTGCGTAGACGCAGTTTGTCAAAGAACGCGTCCATCTGTGGGAACATCCCCTTTGGAGGTGTTGGTGGGGGGAACTTGTGGAGCGACTCTCTCAGTCTTCTGTCTAGTTCGGCCGTTGTCAGTGGCGTTTCGCTATTTGTCGGTCGTTGCGGCGCCTGGGGGGGGGGAGGGGGTGAGACCCCCACCTGTTCCCAGTACGCCCGCGTTGGCTGTTCTTCATGCGGTCGGATAGGCGGGGAGAGAGGGGGCTTGTAGCTCCTCGTCTCCCGCCTGGTCGGTGGTTGTTTCCTCTGTGCTTGGGGAAAGGTGGCGGTGTAATCTTCCACCTGTTCCTTGTTCGTCTTCTTTCTCTGTTTCCGTCCTTTGTCCATGTTGGCTGGCTTGCTTGGCTGTCTGGCTCGCTTGATCGCTTGCTTGTCGCTGTATGTGGAGAGAGCGGAAAACCGTCCTCTCTCCTCTGCTGCTGAGCGCTGTATGATCCGATGGGCTCGAGCCTATGCCTCTTGCTGACACCACTTTGTATCTCTGTTCCTTTCAATGGCTGGGGATCTTTTCCCACAGAATATACACTGAATGGTTTTCAAGACACAATCAGCGTATACCGACAGTTACGGGGTCAGCGTATACCGACAGTTACGGGGTTATTTCTAGTCGATCTACACAATAGCGAGTGTCTGTGTGAGTTGGGCCGGGCTGCTAGGTGCGTATTCAGTGTTAGTGGAGTGTAGATGCGCGACTATGTTGTTCCGTTAACTCATTCTACCCCAGACACACCCCAGCAAGATAAGGATCGACCATGATAGTTCAAGGGTGATGCCAGAATAGCTTGGCGCCTATGGGCGCCAAGCTATTCTGGCATCACCCTTGAACTATCATGGTCGATCTGTGTCCTGCACTGCAAAGCAGTCTTCAGAGGACAACGGCAAAATTTGGGGATTTCGTTGTTGGGGTAGAATGAGATAATGTTTGATATGTAAGCTGTTCGGTGTTGGTTACTGTTACTGTTAAACGTGCGACTGTTTCGCGAAGAAAGGTAGAACCATAACTGTTCAGAGCTGTCTCTTCTTTCTGTTGTGCCATTCATTTTTCTTTTGTTCAGTTAAAAATATATGCGTATATTAGTCTACTTGTAGGATTTATAGACTAGCTAGAAATTTGTTTTCACATGTAATCGGAAACAGTGCACCTGTACAGCCTGAGTACAGTGCATTTATGAAAATGTATACATACAATGTATGATACATTAACAGTTTATAGGTATGTTGTTGTGGTTTTTTTTTTGTGGCACACATATGACTATGAGATTGGCCCTGCATGTTTCTGTCCGATATACTGACGAGCAAAGAAATGCAACACCACTGGAATCATCGGAAACACTGTGTCGCATTTATTGTGCTCGTTAGTATACATCGAGAAAATTGCATAATGAGAACTAAACTGACGTAAATAATTTCAATAATAGTTTCATTATGGTAATCCATTAGTTCAGCCCTGTCTGACGGCTATGAGTGGACGTCGCCTCGACCGTGATAGTTTAAGGATAGTGCCTGATTAGCCTGACGCCCCCGAAGGCGTCGATTTAATCAGGAACTACCCTTAAACTTTTAAATAATCTGAATATTTCTCGGTGTCACAAATTATTTTAAAGATGTGTGTGTGTGTGTGTGTGTGTGTGTGTGTGTGTGTGTGTGTGTGTGTGTGTGTGTGTGTGTGTGTGTGTGTGTGATGGTGTGTGTGTGTGTGTGTGAGTGAGAGAGAGAGAGAGAGAGAGAGAGAGAGAGAGAGAGAGAGTGAGTATATTAATTTACCTATCTTTTCATAAATCGGCGTCGTATGCTGATTACGTAATGTATTTTACTGTTTAGTTAATAGCAGAACGTAACTGTAGAGGGTCAGAGATTACAAAAATTTATTAATGATAATAATTATAAGAAAAATAAAAAAGCAGAAAGATGAAAGTCGAGTTTTCTTTTGTTTCTAAAATAGATGGTTGTAGTCTAATAGTCTTGATGATGATTTTGGTTGTGGTGTTTCCTGACCCTGATATCTGTAGATTTGTTTGTTCGTTTTTTTTTTCCTATTATTATTTTACCTTATTATTGTTGTTCTAGTTTATCTGCATTTTTTTGGTGATATTTTCCGTCAAAGACGATGTCAAGGACAAAGATATTACATTCAAAGAAATCGAGCAGTACAAAATGCTACAATGATACACTCCAACCTACAATGCACGAAAGAAAAGATTTAGAACATAAATATGTCAGTTATTCTGTTTGAGGTTTGAGAAGAACCCAACGGAGAAAGAAACATGCTTAAAAAAGACAATTACAACACAATTTATGAATATTTCGGGTAAATACTCTTCTTCAAAATAGACAAACAAACAATCACAATACAGTTTATTAATATTTCGGGTAAATACCCGACTGAAATGTTAATAAAATATGTTGTAAAAGACTTTTCTAAGCGTGTTTCTTTCTCCGCTGGATTTTTCTCTGCATTTTACACGCTTGGTAGTCACCCGTTTGGTCTGGACTGTTTGAGGTATGTGTCGTCACTGTAACATGATACTCTTCCACTAAATTTTCATAATAACGATGAGGATTCACACTCTATATACACCATTACTCTTTTTCGTGCCGGTAAACTGCGACTAAAATTATACTTAGCTTTTTCACGATAACTTGTGCGGTGTAGGCACAGAAACCTAGCGTGCACGCTCGTGTTCAAACGTTTATTCCATTCACCTATGTAACAGAAGAAGGGGAGAAGGACCAACCATGCTATTTCAAGGGTGGTGCCAGATTAGCTTTTTGCCTTCCAGGGCGCCAAGTTAATCTGTCACTACCGTTGAACTATCGTGGTCGCTCCATCTCTGACAGCTTCAACACAGTCTTTATACAGAATAATTGAACACAACCAGACTGCAAGAAACATAGATCCTCATGGGCACCCGGCCGCGGTCGCGGGGGTTCAACTGAGGGTTTATGTCTCTTGCTGAGACCAATTTGTATCCCTGTTCCTTGGAGGGTTGTGGCTTTGGGTCGTTGAAAGAACAAAGATTTCAGAAATAAAATGTACGCACAATGGTATGGAAGGGCTTAAACGGCTACCAGACTAGCAAGTCGTGAATTAATTTTAAGTCCCGACGGTGTTAAAGGCCCACTACCGCCGTAACTGTTCAAAGAAACACTTCTGTAACAGATGGTTACTAAACGCTACTGACACAGGTCTAGTTATGGTTCATGTTTTAGACACAGAACAATCTAGTTCAGCACACGTCGTCTTTAGTGTCAAAATAACCTGACAATGACTCCACTCCGTTCTAGAAATATAAGGCTTGCAGTACCAGAAACGGCTAAAAATAGATTGACACGCTAACGGCAGTGCGGCAGAATACATAAGTGCGATTACGCGTATGCCGGCTTAGTGCCGCGTGTCCCAACTTCTGTTAAAGTTCATTAGGTGTGTCGACAAGGCATAACAAACACAAATGGTGCTTACATGCGTCTTCGGGTTTATGCCTGATGGTACTTTAACCCAATGTCAGTGGGTGCAGATCGTGTCCGTTCTGTGTCAGCGATTGCGGTGTATCATTCCTGCATACCCCGAGAGGGCTAGAGAAAATAAATCTGTTAGTGACTTTGACTTGACTTGAATTCTGTGTTCATGCAACACCAAATCGGAGCCCCAGCCGTCCAAGAAACCTGGATACAAAGTGGTTTCAATAAGAGGTATAGATCCTCATGAGCCCCCGCGACTGCAGGGGCTCATGAGGATCTATACCTCATGCAGTTGTACGAAGGTTATTTCTCTCTGCAGTGAGAACTGCCAGACGCAACGCTCGTTGTGAAGAACAGTTAAACATCCTTGCTCAGCAAGAGGAGCAAATTCACACGATCCCTCGCGCATGCAGGAGCTGATGCGAGTCTGTTCCATTTGCACGGAAGGAGGAAACTGAGGCCGGACTCACAGAAAAAGTTAGTTTTTCCTGAATGTAACAATGGCTGATGAGCTAACGAGAGACAATAGTTATAAATAGATAAATAGTTATAAATCATAGTTACTCTATTTTGTTTGCTGACCATGAACCGACCTTTTTTTTTTTAATAAAATAAAATAAAATAAATAAAAGCTGCTTAACCCATCCACTCAGAAAGACCAAACGCGATTCAGTGAACTGCAAGAGATAGAGATCCGCATGAGGCGGATAAATACCTCGTGCTGAAACCACTCTGAATCGGCCATATCCTTTGATCTTTGTACGGCTGGGGATTTTCGACGTTGAATTTACTATGATTTCAAAAACACAGTTCGTGTCCGTCCACTGGCAGTAACTGGAGGTCAAATCATCAGCCGGTAACTTCTGACACGTTCTTTTTGTAAATAATACAAGACATGTTGACGGTTAGGTCTCTCAGTTCTGAAAGCAGACTTTGATCTGTCACGGGTGCTATACACTTGAACAAACTGACACCGCGCCTCAATGCGCAAAAGGCCATCGGGCCGACGTCGGCCGGATGGCCTTTAGTTGCACATTGAGGAGCGGTGTTTACATACAGTACACGATCTATTTCCGGTAGCGGGCTGTCCCGGACCCTAGCTCTAAAATTATGTCTTATCTCAACCAAGACATGTGTAGACATAACTCCGGAATTGTGAAGCTGATCCTCGCATTGAGAGGGTTTAATTCTCTTGAGCCCCTGCGCCTGCTGGGGATGATGTGAATCTATGCCTCATGCACGCGCGGGGAATATAGTGATGACAGTGAGAGCTGCAGAGTTAACCAGGAATGATTTCTCACGTTGAGGAAGAAATGGGGCTGATCTGCGCCAGCAAGAGGGGGTAGATTCTCACGAGCCCCTGCTTCAGCAGTGGCTTTTGAGAATCCGCTACCCCTCTTGCAGATTAACGGTTCCGCGTGGTATTCGGAGACCGTAGCTGTATCTTAACTCTCAGCTGACTGATGAAAGGACTGACTATATTTCAGTCGAGTCACTCAGATTTTATGCTTTCGGGAATCCCTTTATTCAATACGCTATATTTTCAGCACGCTGATGATTTTCAGTCGAGCGTGGGCGAAACTAACCGCGCGGCAAAAAGCCCGCAGTGACGTAAGTTAAATAGAGCAGGAAGTGCACAGGTTTACTTACTCTTGGCGGCTCACTGACCGAGAGAGCCTCAACTGAAAAATAAATGGCGCACAACTTGTCGTTAGAAAAAAGACAAGAGCTCGCGAGGATCTTTGTGGAGCTGGACACAGATGGCAACGGAGTACTGTCCAGGGAAGAAGTGGGAGTCTGGCTTCGAGATTCAAGCGGCTACAATCTCTTCACCACTGAAAAAGAAAGAGAGGTGAGCACTGATCCGGTAACTTTGGGTGGTGGTGGTGGTAAAGGCCTAGTAGCTGTTTCCGAATGCAGTTTCAGTGGTGGTAATGTAAGCGGCGCCCGCTACCGCCGTAAAGATACACTTCTGTAACATATGGCTAGTACAAAACACTACACACAGGTCTAGTTATGGTTCACTGATTTAGACACAGGACAATCCAGTTCAGCACACGTCGTCTTAATATGAAGTAATTTGACGACGATGACTCCTCTCCGTTCTAAAAATACGACGCTATCAGAACGAGACTATCTATCTATCTATCTATCTATCTATCTATCTATCTTATCTATCTAATCTATCTATCTATCTATCTATATCCCGTAGTCTTGCCGACCGGCCGCGTTGGGGCACCACTGATGACTTGGCAACCAGCTCCCTCCATTCCTCTCTGTTCACCTCTGCCATTCTTAGCGTATCGCGCATCTTCAGTCCTGTCCACTCTGAGATATTGTCCCGCCTCCCATCTTTTCCTCTGTCTTCCTCTCCTTCGGATCCTGCTTGCACAGTGCCCTGCAGGATGATTGTTTTGGCAAGCCCTCCTGAACGCGTGACATGCCCATACCACTTCGGTTTGCGTTTTTTCACAATGGCTAACAGGTCTTCATACGACCCGATGGCTTGCCTGATTCTGCTTCCCACTTCCACGTTTGTGACGTAATCTCTGTATGAAATGCCAAGCAGCCTTCGAAAACATCTCATTTCAGTGGCTTGTATACTCCTTTCAAGGTCTACTGTGAGAGTCCATGACTCGCAGGCATACAAAAACACTGAGATGACTAAGGAGCGCATCAGTCTGATCTTGGAGCAGAGTGTGATGTTTCTGTCCTTCCATATGGTCTTCAATCTTGTCAGTGCTGTTGTTGTCTGCGCAATCCTGGACATTATTTCTGGTTTTGATCCCTCATCTGTCACAATGGCTCCTAAGTATTTGAATTTATTAACGGTTTCCAGCTCCTTCTCTGTTCCTGCAAGGCCATCAATGTCGTCCGCAAAGCGCAAGTTCGTGATTGTTCTGCCTCCAATACTGACAGATCCTTCATGATCTGTCAGAGTGTCTGTCATGATTCTTTCCAGGAAGATGTTGAAAAGAGTAGATGAGAGCAAGCACCCTTGTCTGACTCCGACTGTAGTCCTAAACCAGTTTCCTATTTTGCCGTTGAAGCAGACTGCGCTTGTGGCCTTGTTGTAAAGGTTTGCTACGACTTTGATCAGGTTGGCATTGATATTGTATTGCTTCATTGTGGACCAAAGGGCTGCATGCCACACCCTGTCAAACGCTTTCTTAAAATCCACAAAGACATGATAGAGATCTTGCTGAACGAGACTGAGACAGCTAAAAATAGCGGACTGAACACTAACGGCAGCGCAGACTACTGAATAAGTGCGATTACGCCGGAGTGAGTGTGCTTTTGCTGCCTGTCCAAACTGCTGTTAAACTGCATTAGGTGTGTCAACAAGGCATAAGGCAAACACAAATAGTGCTGAAATGCGTCTTCAGATTTATGCGTGATGGTACTTTAACTCTTTTGAGACTTGCCGCATCCGGATACGCGGCACGTCTCGAATGTGTTAAGTTTTATAGCTGTCGTTAGGATTAACACGTTCCGGGCTTCTGAAGGCAGCCATCTGCAGTGTTCTGTGCCTATTTATTGTTTTCTGTCTGGGTTTTGACTTGTGGACCGGGATGTTAACCAGTTAACCAGTTCAGTGCCGAAGAAAATGTGAACACCACACAACTGCAAGAGGTATAGATCCTCATGAGCCCCCAGGGGCTCATGAGGATCTATTCCTCTTGCTGACATCACCTTGAATCCAAGTCAGCTCGCCCTGAGATGGCCTTAGTCGCCTCCTCAGTCATGAAATATAACAACTTGAAAGAGTTGAGATTCACCGTTTGCGTGAGTTGACAGTAACCGTTTGCGAGTTGAGAGTCACAGTTTGCGAGTTGAGAGTCACAGTTTGCGAGTTGAGAGTCACAGTTTGCGTCCACTGGCAGTGAGGGTGTGAAAGCACGTTCATTTCTTGTCCATCAGATGATGTTCCGATGGATGGACGCCAACGCAGACGGGCGCATCACGCTAGACGAGTTTCTGGAGGCTATTTGCAAGCTACATAAGGCATCCACCGCAAGACCCGCATCGCAGTCGTCGCAGTCACATTCGCAAACGTCAGCTGGTGCAGCCACCGCCGCATCTTCCGGCAGCTCCAAAGCCACTAGTCGAAGGTAACCCTGCACTATCTGTCCCGGCCAAGAGTCCGAAATAGCTCAAGCGCTTAAGCCTTATCATTCGGAATACCGTCATCAGTGTGTGAAATAAGTTGATCTAAAATAGTTCAAGGCTGGTGCCAGAATAGCTTGGCGCCTCTAGGCGCCAAGCTATTCTGGCACCACCCTTGAACTAAAGCCATTGGTCTATATCCTTATATGTCAGTACTATAATGTATATGGCAGTGTGCAAATTTGAAGCCTTTTAGCCTCAGTATATGGGTTAAGCCTCGGAGCAAGAGGGCGAAGGGAATCGCCGTGTCGTGGGTTCGAGTCCCCATCCCGGCCCCGGCAGCTGGACTCGCAATCCAGGGAAAGAAAAGACGGGCTTGTTTCATAGCATGTCCGTTGAAAGGTCCTGGTAAATCAAAGTGGCGCAGTTGCAGTGCGCCTGAACTAATCAGTGTTCAGGTCGTACTCCATAGGCAATAGATTTCCCTGTCCCCCATAAAGCGCCCGTCAGGGCCGTCCATTGTCACTTCGGTGCCGTGGACGTTAAACCCCGAACTAACTAACTACCAGTCCAGAGCTTAGGGGGATGGATCGATGAGGGCAGCATACAGGTAGTTACTGTTTAGTAACTGTTAAGTGGCTGTTTAGTTTGGGCGACTCGTTAGTTAGTGTCCTTTGAGGGCAAATGACAGCAAGTCGAGTTTTTTTTGTGTGTTTGTTTGTTTGTTTGTTTTTTACCCTTTTCACTATCCTGATACACCCATTGCGGCTTGAAATAAAACAGACTACGATAGTTCAAGGGTGGTGCCAGAACAGCTTGGCGCCTAAGGCGCCAAGCTGTTCTGGCACCGCCCTTGAACTAAAGCGGTTAAAGCTAGCTCCTAGTCTGTAATGTAGCCTTCATAGGACAATCAGCAAGTTTTTAAAAAAAAGCCTCAGAATCAATAGGTTAAAGCGAGAGTTTCATCGCAGTACAATGAAAATCATTCTCAAAAAAGTCCCTAAGTTACCGTCGTCTATTTATCTTCGCAGTTTGTCATACAACATCGTAGACGATTCTAAAACATGCAGCGACATATTTCCCGCAAAAGAGATTATCCCAAAATCAAGAGTAGGCCAAAATTGTCACTGACTTCAACAATTCAGTGGATTCATCGAGACCCCCCTCTCTCTCTCTCTCTCTCTCTCTCTCTCTCTCTCTCTCTCCTCTCTCTCTCTCTCTCTCTCTCTCTCTGCGAGTGTCTTTCCTTTCTATAAAGGGGCTCAGCCTACTGTCTTTGACCTGATTCTGATTTAGGGATAGCTCCTATGGCTTTATGAGTCTCGTGAGTCAGGCACTACTATGATACTGTCGTCCTTGTTCCCGCAGAAGAATGAAAGATTTTGTGACAAAATTACGAAATGCAACATTAATAACATAATTATAGGCCTACACAGATACAGCACATTTTATTATGACAAACATGATAATAATGATAATAACAATAATATACACAGATACAGCACCTTGTATTATGACAAACATAATAATAATAATAATAATGATATTATTATTATTATTATTATTATTATTATTATTATTATTATTATTATTATTATTATTATTATTATTATTATTATTATACATTTTCAGCTCTGGACGCTCTGGAATAGACAGCCTTCTGGACCTTTTCAACACCATGGATATGAATGGAGACGGTCAGCTGTCAGAGGACGAGCTCTTGCAAGGACTGACGGATGCGGGTTACAATGTCACCAGAGGACAGATCCGAAAACTCATCTCCAATTTGGACCGGGACGGAAACGGACAGATCAGCTACTCGGAGTTTATTAAGGCTTTTAAGTCGTGACAGAATTGTTATATATACTGTCAGTTTGGAAACGTTTTGGGAAGAGGGAGCAAGGGGGGTAGAGAGAGGTTTGGGGCGGGGGGGGGGGGAGGGGAGGGGTTGGTGTGTGTGGGGGGGGGGGGGCATATGGGCGCGCAAATGAGACTAGACGCTAGATCAGTCCAAAAACTCTGACCATGACGGAGACGGAGAGATGTTAATCGCTTTTTTCCCCCTTCAGATTTGAACTCCTTCGAGACGAACGGCATGCGGATACAATTAAATTCGGATGCCGGTCGCCTCGAATGAGTTAACCTCTTCACTGTCAGTGGACGCAGCGAAAGCACGTAGGTCTTTGAAAGCGGAGCAAACTTGACATGGAATAATCAGTCCACAACCACAGGGCTGAATAGGGACAGCAAGAGACAAAGAGCCACAAGGGCCCCAGCATCTGCGGACAGTCGGGTGGTGGCGTTTGCACTTTTCCGGCAGTGAAGGGGTTAAGGCGTGACAGTAGTGTTCACAGAAATAACAAAAGCGGAAGG
>BTPG01000002.1:217514447-217534447 GCA_036245525.1 Semisulcospira habei | reverse complement strand
TCATGTACGTTACATATTCTTGTCGTGTGTCTCTTTACTGCTGTCGCATGTAAACAATAACAACAACATCGACATCAGTAACAGCATGAACCACAACAACATTTAGGATCTGGAAGTATGTATGACGATGCCATCTCTCCTCTGGCCTTGATTATGGCATTGCCGGAGTAGTCCGTCAGCCATACCTTCTTTCCTGACTTGGGTCATTCAGTATTCCTCCTCTGGACCATACCTAAACAACCCTAGGCTGTACTGCGGCCACACCTCCACCAAGCCTACCTGTCACGTATTTCTCGTTTTTGCCATCAATATTCGCAACATGCTTCCACTGTGTACTTGTATTGTCGTTGCCCTGGGCTTGCAGGTTGTGCCATAAGAAATGATCAAAATGATCTTATTAGTTATGGATCTTATTATACCTGGCTTGTTGGACAAGTAAGCCTTGTTAGCCTGAGGAAAGTCAAATTAATGATTGCATCACGAAGCCTTTCGGCTTCGTAATGTAATTGTTAATTTGACCTTATCAGGCATACAACGTTCAATTGTCTAACAACACAGCTTTCGTTAACAAATTTGCATTCCTCCGTTACATTCGTGAAAAAAACAGGCTGATTAATGAGCACAACTATCAAAGACCCTTAAGTCAAACCCCCAGGGGAATTTTATTTCGTTCGGAAAAGTCGAATTTTGCTCAGAATTGATCGACTTATAAGAGATGTGTTTTTGTTCTGTTGTTGTTTTCTGTTGTTGTTTTAACGCATGGAAACATCTGTTCAAATCTCTGTTCTGTACAAAAATAAAAATAAAAAAAAATATTATGACGTGTGCTCTGAAAAAAATCGAAGTAGAAAAAGTAAGAAATTCGAAATTCCTCGCGCCTCGCACAATGGCAATTATCTGTATAGCATGTACTCGTAAATCTCACTCACTCACACACACACACACACACACACACACACACACACACACACACACACACACACACACACACACGCACACGCACACTCACACACACACACGCACGCAAGCACACACAAACAGACACGCACATACACACACAAAGACACACACACACACCGCACACACACACACACTCACACAAAGACACACACCGTGTGCAAGAAATCGTTACTGACGTAAGCTCTACAAGTCAAGAAAAGAAGTATCGATTATGCGTGTGCTTGTCTGTGATTTTGGCATTACTATTTCAAGCCGTAAGGTCTAAAATCACCGACTAGCACACAGCTGAGTCTGAATGATAATCCATCCAGCGTTTATGCACCATTCGCTATTGTCACGCTATTGTGTTACATTTTTGAAGGTCATCACAGTACGTATGTTTGGTAGTGAGGACGAATTGAAGGATGTCAGCCGTGTATCCATCAAGGTTCGTTTTCTGCAGACTCTGTAGAATCCAGCAACCAGAGACTTTATATCGACAAAAGAACAAAATCATCCCAAAACCCATACTGAGAAATGATCCCAACCAATCAACGTGAGAAGTGGATTATTCAAGCGTTCAAGGTTTTCCGGCAATACTTCCTGGAAGGTGTTGTGTGTGTGTGTGTGTGTGTGTGTGTGTGTGTGTGTGTGTGTGTGTGTGTGTGTGTGTGTGTGTGTGTGTGTGTGTGTGTGTGCGTGCGTGCGTGCGTGCGTGCGTGCGTGCGTGCGTGCGTGCGTGCGTTAGCGACTGAATAAGTACAGATCAGCCAACCCCTCTCAAGCCTTACCAGCTACTACCTCTGACTCCAGACCGCCACACCCACGCGCCGTCAGGGGGCGGAGTTGTCACTAGAAAAGCTGCATGCAGAGGCGTGAAATCAGACTTGTGGTGCAGAAGACGACCGAGGCACGCGAACGCTGAACTGAAGGTACGTTCATGATGAAAGATATATCACTAGAAAATAAAAATGCATATGAAATTGTGTCTTTTATAATTGTATTCTTTTCGTTATTTTCTAATAACAGGTAAAAGAAAGAAGAAATGCTTTCCGGCTTTAAAACTGTCAAAAGAGTAAGCGTGTTGGGTCAAGTTTGTTTGTTTTTGGGTGGAGGCGGAGCGGATTAAACAATGACTTATCACACTAAACATTACCTCCCTCCCTCCCCCGCAAAGTGGGGGGGGGGGGGTAGTAATATTTAGTGCGATAAGTCATTGTTTATTGTGTTACATCTTTGAAGGTCATCACATTACGTATGTTTGGTAGTGAGAACGAATTGAAGGGTGTTTGTCGTGTATCCATCAAGGTTCGTTTTCTGCAGGCTCTGAAGAATCTAGCAACCAGAGTCTTTATATCGACAAAAGAAAAAATCATCCCAAAACCCAAAACGAGTGATGCTTTAAGAAACAATTCGTGATATTTTGTCTTTATATGAACACACAGAGCAGCTATAGTCTGTATGGTTATGCACTGTATAAACTTGCACTTATTATTATTATTATTATTATCATTATTTTTATTTGCATTTTTCGTGTTGAACGTCTGCAGTGTGGTGCACACAACAAAAATCCTTTCATCTGACAGTAAATATTTTGTCATCTAATGCGTGCTTAGTACAGCACTAGTTTGTTGAAACTAATCGAAAAATAGCTAAAGTTAATTTGTTCATAATCTCTGCATGTAGTCTGTCGTTGTTTCATTTTATTTATCGTGCACGGATTAACAAAAATAAAATGGAACATCAAGGGTAGTGCCTGATTAGCTTTGTGCCCGGAGGGCGCCAAGCTAATCAGGCACTACCCTGGAGTCATATAGGCGATCCCTCTCTACTGAGATATATAGTTATAGAAGTCAAGTGGGATGGTATGTTCACTGAAGGCAAGGTGTGATTAAGCAATTTTGTTTAGAAGTATGATGCAATGACTAAGATGCAACGTTTATACCACATTATTCAAATCAACGTTTCCGCTTTGTGACAATCTTGAATAAGAAAAACCGTTATATCCGTTATTCATGCGCCTTGAAAGGTTTGAACGTGGCAAATTGATACCACCGAGCCCCTCCCTCCACCTTCCGCGACCCCCCTGGCTCTATTACTCCCGCTTCTAATTCAATCGCCATTATCAACTTGTTCGTAAATTTACATTATAAAGTACTCTAAACACAATGCTCTATACAGAGAATAAACTGAGCCTGGCCTCCGCAAAATAAATCGCTCGTGCACAGTTCGACTGATAAAATGCGAGCCTTTGCTCACATTTTATCGGGCGAACTGAGCACGAGCGATTTATTTTGCGTAAAGGGCGATCAGGCGTAATTTTATTTATTTTATTTATACAATGACTTTTAAATAAATAAAAAATATAAAATAAAAGGATTTTAACCTCTGAATCGACATATTGTTCTCTTCGAAGTAGTACGGTTGTGTCCCTCTTTGTTTACACCGCCTCAGTGACTGATCCGATGTGGCATTGCAACGAAACGCCGGGTCAGCAGTGCGGATGATATAGGACAACCTTTATCACCACAGCCTTGTATAGTCCCTATGAGCAAAGTTTGCTCTTTTTTTTTTTTTTTTTTCTTCTTCTTCTTCTTTTTCCATTTAACTTTGAACAAGACATATTTCAGGACAACACTAAGATTTAATTTGCTTTAAAATTTAGTAACTTTAAACCCATCGGTTTAGCCACTACCCTCGGGAGATCACGGAGATGACCTAGTTATAAGTTGTACTATGTATATGTTATAACTATGTACGTTCAGGCCTCTGTGACGGCCTCACTGACACTGCAACTGTGACAGTTTATGCACGGATCAGACACTTTGCAAGACCAAGCTATCAAACATTCAACACGGGGAGCGTGACGTTCACATAAATAAATATATGTCAGTGTTGCTGAGTGGGACTTGATGAGGGTATACTCCAGCAAGTTTAAATAGGTCATATTTAAAATTCCCGATTGCAGCTGCGAAACCATTGTTGTCAGGACTAAAGGAAATTTAAAATGAATTAGGACCAGGGTTGTTGATCATCTTTTCGTCTTTGAGTTGTCGTAAAATCCAGTCATATGCGTTCAGAAGTTATTTGAAAAGACCGGAAAACAACAAGAACACGAAGCTAGCGTTGCTCAAACGTACTGTAACGAATGATCAGGGGAAAAGCGTGCGAGTTGTATAAATACGGATGCGTGCAAGCTTACAACCGACCCCTCACTTTTCGTACTCAACCCTACTCTCCGGCTATCCGATCACCACCTCTATCTTCCTGCCAGTGTAATGATACGCTCTACTCTAAATAAAAATACCCACTGTAACTATTTGTTACTCATGCGCTGTGGACTTTTGCACCCTTACAGCCATAGTCCCCCCTTGGTACTTACGCTGTAGCTGTTAACCCCTTGGCTGCGGAGAAAAAAGTGCACACAATCCACCTACAGGATGACATAGAGCCTCATGAGCCCCCGCGACTGCGGGGGCTCATGAGGATCTATGCCTCTTGCTGAGACCAATTTGAAACCATGTTTCATGGACGGTGTTGGCTTTCGGTCGTCGAATGAACTAAGATTTCAGAAAACAAATGTGCATACGGTATACGTACAGTGGCAGAGAAGGGGTTAATGATTGCCTCAACAGTGATCTGAAATTTATTCCAGAAAATAAAACCGAAGGGCAAAAATATGGCGTACTCACATTTGACTGGGAAGCAACAGCAATACTACAGAAAACTCTTCCACGACTTGGACACCGATGGCAACGGAACGCTTGATAGAGCCGAATTCGAAGCATGGCTCTCTAAAAAATCCGGTCTTAATATGACGAAACAGCAAATAAAGGTACGAATTTTATGATATTTTGATTCCTTCACAGTCAGCGGATATAAATTTTCTGTTATTGACCTCAGTAATAATAACGTCTCTGAAGCCAAGGCAGATTTCCTGCCGGATACCTTTGTTTGCCCGAGACAAAGTAAGTGCGTATGAGAACAGTAAGAGGCATACATCCTCGTGAGCAAACGTAGATGGATGGATGGATGGATGCATGGATGGATTCACGCATGCATGCATGCATAGATTGATACCTGCATGCATAAAGTCCATGCCTCTCAAAACCTGCGAACTAGACCCTCTCCCAGCTTCTCTCTACCGGGACGGCCTTCCAAAACTTCTGCCATTCATTACCGACATCATCAACACATCTGTAGAGAACGGCTCCGTCCCCGATACCTTCAAGTCCGCCATCGTCCGTCCTCTCCTCAAAAAACACAACCTCGACCCAAACGAACTCAAAAACTATCGCCCAGTCTCCAATCTATCTTTCCTGTCCAAGCTTCTTGAGAAGGTCGTCCTCAACCAGCTCAACCTCCACCTCGCCGACAACAACCTCCTCAGTCCCTTCCAGTCTGCCTATCGCAAACATCACAGCACTGAAACAGCCCTTCTACATATCTTAAACGAACTGGTTCTCTCCGGCCACCGACTCGGGCAACATCTGCCTTCTTACGCTACTCGACCTCTCTGCCGCCTTCGACACTATAGACCACTCTATCCTCCTCCACCGCCTTCACCATTCCTTTGGCATCACTGACTCTGCTCACTCCTGGTTTCTCTCCTACCTCTCCGACAGACAGCAGTCCGTCACCATCGACGGCGTCTCCTCCAACCCAGTCACGCTCTCTTGCAGAGTTCCACAGGGGTACGTCCTGGGCCCGGTCCTTTTAACAACTCTACACGTCTCCCCTGTCCAACATCATCCAGTCTCACCACATACACCACCACCTCTACGCTGACGACTCACAACTACTAGACAAAGACAAACTCGACAACACTCAGTCACTACTGACACGCACGGCTGACTGCTACAAAGACGTGAAAAACTGGATGACAGCAAACAAGCTTAAACTGAATGACGACAAAACGGAAGCCATGCTGGTAGGCACTCGCCAGAAACTTTCCCAGCTCCCCCCCCCCTCCCTCCACCTTCAACTCGACAGCACCCCCATCTCCCTCTCTGACTCGGCCAAAAACCTCGGCGTTATCCTCGATTCCTCTCTTTCCATGACCAGCTTTGTTTCCGCCACGGCCCAGGCATGCTACTTCCACCTCCGCCGCATCGGTCAGATAAAAAAATACCTCACTACCGAAGCTGCCACCAAACTTGCTGTCTTTCTCATCCTATCTCGCATCGACTACTGCAACTCTCTCCTTTCCGGCCTCCCTCACTCCACCACTTTCACTCTCCAGCGCGTCCAGAACAATGCTGCCCGCCTCGTCCTCAGAAAGAAAAAATCCGACCACATCACTCCCCTGCTCAAACTCCTTCACTGGCTTCCCATCCCCCAACGCATCCAATACAAGATTCTGTCTCTCTGCTACAAATCCCTGAACAACTGCGCTCCCGCCTATCTCTCAAACTTACTTCACCCCTATACTCCTCCCCGCTCCTCCGCTCCGCCTCCGACCCTCTCCGCCTCCACATCCCCCGCACCAAACTCAGCCCTTTCGGCCCCCGCTCCTTCTCAGTATACGGTCCATCCATCTGGAACACTCTCCCACTCTCTCTCTCTGTCAGAAACACTCTCTCTCCTCCTTCCAGTCCGCCCTCAAAACTCACCTCTTTCAACAGTTCTAGCACTATACCACCACACTCCCCACCCTAAGCAGACTGTCGTAATGTATTTCACTATTTGTGGTTTGTGAGTCGTTGTCTAAAGCGTGCGCATGCGTGCGCGAGTTGTGAGTGCGCGCTTAGATATTATTATTATTATTATTATTATTATTATTATTATTATTATTATTATTATTATTATTATTATTATTATTATTAATTATTATAAGATAAGCGCATTATAAATACCGTAATTATTATTATTATTATTATGATTGATTGACTGATCGATCGATCGATCGATTGATTGATAATTGCTTTATTGATTGATTTATTTATTCATTGATTAATTGATTAATTAAATGATTGATTGATTCTGTCGACAGACTATCTTCAGTTGGATGGCTGGCCTTCATAAAGAGGATGATGAGATTTCCCTCAGCGAGTTTCTTGATGCCATGAATCGAATCCACAAAAGTTTGACATAGCATTAGCACCTTCTGCTGTCAAGAGATGCATCAATAGAGACCTTACGATCCTCTTCCGACTAATTTAAAGTCCTTGATCCACTTCCGTCCAACTGCAAGAGCACCTGCTGCTGAAGCGTCTCGTGAGAATCTATGTCTTTTGCTCACAGACATTAGTCGCATTATCTGTAAAATTGTCAACAACCATAAAAACACCAACAACAAAATAACAACAATAATCAGACATGAGTTCTATTCGTAATTGGCTCACACGATCATATCACTACTCTCAATGAGGTGGGTAAAGGGGGAGAGGGGGAGGGTGAAGGGAGGGATGTTTCTTTGGGGTGAGGGGGGGGGGGGACTCACGAAGTTTGCCTTGTGAAGACAAAAGAAAGACAATAAGTCTAAGTTGTTATAAGTGAGATTTTCATTGTAATACAGAGGTAAAAAGTACCTCTGAAAGACTTTCCACGTGGAACAGATAGAAAACAGACACATTAAAATCTCCATATCTGCTTACCCGACGTCGGCCCGATGGCCTTTTGCGCATTGGTTACATCCTACATTCTCTTTGAATGCGTATTAGACGATATCATATTTTTTGAAACATCTAGCCTACAAGTAAAGAAACAAAAACATATGCATGTGCTGGTCTGTGATTTGGGACCTTATGCACATAATATATTTTAGTAAAATGCTTCAGTATCGTTAACTCTTATACTATCGGTAGCGCTTTTTTTTCACGATGATTCCGGCAGAAATCATCGTGACAAAAACGGCAAATGCTATACCTTAACATTGAAACGTCGAGACGCCATGTAGAGTTGTAGAAACCCGTGGGGAATTGAGGGTGCTGGCGGCGGGGGGGGGGGGGGGGGAGGAGGGGAGGGGGGGGGGACTGTGGGGGGGGGGAGGGTGTGGGGGCGGGGAGGAACTAGGGCATGTATGACGGATATCTCCTCTGCACACTTATTTTATTATCAGTCTCATTCGGCCCTACCCACATTTTTTGGACATGTATTTTATTGTCAGATTATCCTTCAGCCATACTTTCTTTCCTGAACTCTAGGCCCCACCTATTTAAACCTAGCTATATGGGGCCATGCCTGTTCCAGGCCTACGTGTCACGTTGCTCAGTACAACTCTCGTTTCAGCTTTCATTGTTCTGGACAATAAGTCTATTACTATGCAGTAATATACTTATGCCTGAACATGATGCCATTGTGTACATGTATTTGTCATAAGAATTGTTTTTATCCCTACATCACACGGCCGATCACGTAGGTACAAGCATTAGCAACGACCTCGCCATAAAAACATAAGATTCATTTGTGAAGCGCCTTGGATACCGTACCAGTTTGTTCTATACAAATTGCATCAAAACGCTGAAGTACGAAGTTTCGTAGCGTCGTTCGAAATAATACACATACACGAGAGTTGTTTGTAACACACATTTGCAACAATATACTGTGTAAAAATGTCAGTGAAGAAAGAACTTTAGTTCGTGGAGTCGAAAGTACATCGGCGATCAATGCCGACTATTTTCTAGAAGAATTCTAAAGTTTTCTTTTTGAGGAAACAGTAACTGGCGAAACACTCACCTTTTCCATTGCTGCTGGTCGTGCAGACGGCATTTCCCAGGGAACGTCATCAAAGATCTTAACGCATGTAGTGCTTTGACGTCAGTAATGTGTGAAACGGGTCAGAGGATTTTCTTCTGGTCGGGAGAAAATCTTTATGCAGTGATCATTCGTCAACCTGATTTATTTTACGAATATAGAGGATGAATTAAAACAAATACGTTACTGGTAACGGCAGGTCAAATTAACCATTATACCCCTAGGGCCCTTGGCCTTCAGGGTACAATTATACAATGGTCCGTTTAGTAACCCTGCTACTCATAATAACTTAATATTGCCGTTTGTCCTGGGCTGGCAGTGTTGTGCCATAAGAAATGAGCAAAATAATCTTATTATCTATCGAGACATGTGTTGTTCCACAAGTGAGCATTATAAGCCTGAGGAAGGTCAAATTAACGATTACAACACAAAACCCTTTGGCTTGCAACTGTGTGATCTCGTCTCGACTGTCCATATTGTTTCGAACGGCATCAACCCCTTCACTGCCGAGAAAAGTGAACACGACCTAACTGCAAGAAGCATAGACCCTCATGACCCCCCGAGGCATGAAAATATATGCCTCTTGCTGAGACCAATTGGTATCCATGTTTCTTGGGCGGTTTTGGCTTTTGGTCGTTGAACGAACAAAGACTTCAGAAACAAAACTGTGCGCGTAAAGTGGCAGGGAAGGGGTTAAGTAGCTTCGCGTATTGTTGCCCTATTTATGGGACAAAACTTGTATCCAAGGCGCGCCACAACGTGGCATAAGAAAATAGATTCAGTGTTGTTTTTGTGTCTCTCTTTTTTTTATTATTTTTTCTCCCTCTCTTCGCTAAGGTTTGCTGCAAGTGTGACGTTTCACTTGCAAGGGACTACTCCCATCAACGAACGAGAGCAAATTCATAGTGGCTGGTAACCAGCTTGGACCATGAGCATAGACAACACTCCACACGTCTCCTAGAGGCATAGATCCACGGCGGAGGGCTCATGAGGATCTATGCCTCTTGGAGATGTGTGGAGTGTTGTCTAAGCTTACGGAGGACGCTGGTTATCCGCCTTGATATCCATTTTCGTTCGTCGCTTGGAGTCGTTCTGCGTTTCAAACAAAACCTCGATAATAACAAATATGTGCGTGACTTAGGAATGAGAACAAGACAGTTTGTTTTGAATTTATTCTAGCTTTCATCGATGTGGCGTACAGTAGGCTACTCCGAGTCGTGTGAAATTGTAGATCATAGTTATACAGAATGCACATTTTCAATTGTCACGTCTTTACCTCACTCTGCCCGGCCGCGACACACCACAGATTTCGTACATCGGGCACAATGAGTTAACGTGTTTATTGTTAATATTATTCTTGATAGTTTTTGAGTCCCTTCTATTTATAGAAGAGACTTTTTAGGACGGGTCGCGGTGGGGCGAATTTAATAGCATGTCCATGATGTCAGAGGCGGGCAAGCCTAAACCTCTCACGATTGAAGTAACAAGATAAAAATTACGTCATGTCTAGTTACGCTAACCTCGCTGCTGAACGTACATTTGGCGCGAAGCGCCGTGTGTGCGTATGTATGTATGTATGTAAGTGTCTGTGTGCCTATGTATGTAAACAATAGAATCTCCGATATTTCTGTACACACAAGCTTGAAACTTAGCGAAATGCTTTCTTAAAGGAGTGGCTAAGAGAGCCTCCGAGCATATTGTAATTAAATGTCTCATTGAAGACATAAACAATCGTTTATAGGAAGTCGGTTGACCCAGATTAGAGTCAATAAGTGTTGTCATATTTACTTTAAATGTTCGATATAGCTAGTTTAGAGAAAGACATTGGATGAGTTCGTTAGCCAGCTTTGTGTCCTTTCAACTTCTTTAGTAAAAATTAATTCCTTTCAGAAAAGAATTTAAAAAAACCTTGACTTGTAGAGAAAGTCAGACGGTGGCGGTGACGTAAAAGAGGCAACTCCGTCACCACGCAGACATTGAAATAATACTCTAAATATGACGTAATTCTCTCTAGCGCGTCTTTCTCTCTCTCTCTCTCTCTCTCTCTCTCTCTCTCTCTCTCTCTCTCTCTCTCTCTCTCTCTCTCTCTCTCTCTCTCTCTCTCTCTCTCTCTCTCTCTCTCTTTTTCAGTATATAAGCTTGATTCGAACTCTATAGCTTTTTTCTCCTCCTACCTCAGTAACCGCCGACAAAAGGTGTACTCAAACGGGAGGTATTCGAAAGAAGGTATAGTGAGGCCGCACGGCGTCCCCCAAGGATCTATCCTATGGTCTCTTTTATTTTCTTTATTCATCAATGACCTACCTCTTTCCATATCAAATCCTGAGGTTAAATGCGAACTCTTTGCTGGCGATTCAACGCTGCATACATCTGACCTACGTGACACGACTCTAAATTGTATCCTCCAGCAAAGTCTCGATGAAGTGTCAGATTGGTGTACGCAAAATCGCTTGCTAATCAGTACTTATAAAACAAAAGCATGTTGATAACAACCCGCCAAAAGCATCAGCGTAATCCTGCCCCTCTGAAACTGTCACTTGGCAATAATCCTATCCAACAAGCATCCAATCACCGCCTACTAGGAGTTACGGTAATTGACGACCAGTTGAACTGGTCGCCGCATGTCGACAGTTTGTGCAAAACCTTGTCCAGGAATGTATTTCTGCTCTCTAAACTTAGACATATTCTTAGTACACAGTGCTGTACATTGTTCTTTCTGACGCACACGTTAAAAGCCATTGTGACTATGCGTCCCTCTTTGTAGGACGCATGCAGTGAACATCGTTTAAAAAAAACTAAACTCGCTGTATGGTCGTTCAATTAAGTTAATTATTCCTAACCCTACTTCCACAGACGAGAAAATAAAATCCCTTGGCCTGCTTACACTGAAGAAATAACTCAAATTTAACAAATGCGTCCTCATGCACAAAATATTACATTATCAAGCCCCCGAATATCTGCGCATGATATTTAACTTCAGCCCTCGGCATCAACTACATACGAGGAATGACTTGCTTCATTTACTCCGCCCACGGATATATATCTACAAGTCAAGCCTTCTATTTTCAGTTAGTTCTGTCTGGAACTCATTGCTAAACATTAAATCACTTTCAGGTAAAACCCATTTTAAACGTGCTTTGCACACTCACTTCCAATCAGCGTGACTTCACAGTTTGCCATATAGATTAATACTGCTGTTAACACGTAAACGTCAAACATGTTCTCTTTCTCCATCCATTTGCTAACTGATCATCTATTCTCTTGTCGGTATCACTATACGCTATTGATGCTGATGATTCTATCACACTGTCTTAGATGAGTTTATTATTAATGCTATGAAATCGTTTCTTTCTCTTGCTTTTTACACCGGTGGCAGTTACACATTCTCTATTGCCTTTTTTTTTTTTCTCCTTTCGGTGATTCACCTACTGTGGTTTATATTTTCCCCGTAATTTTGCTTCTTCTTCTTCTTCTTCTTCTTATTATTATTATTATTATTATTATTATTATTATTATTATTATTATTATTATTATTATTATTATTATTATTATTATTATATTCATCTCTCTCTCTCTCAGTCTCTCTCTCTCTCTCTCTCTCTCTCTCTCTCTCTCTCTCTCTCTCTCTCTCTCTCTCTCTCTCTCTCTCTCTCTCTCTCTCTTGGAATAAACTGCCAGCGCACATAACACACACTGGTTCACTCCCCTCTTTCAAGGAAAGCCTCTTCAAGTACCTGCTATCTAACAGCTCATTCACTGGTTCGGGTATCCCCATCGCCTAAAGCCTTGATATTAACCTCCGCGCGCACGTGTGTGTGTTTGTGTGTGTGTGTTTGTGTGTGTGTGTGTGTGTGTGTGTGTGTGTGTGTGTGTGTGTGTGTGTGTGTGTGTGTGTGTGTGTGTGTGTGTGTGTGTGTGCGGCGAGAGCGTGCGCGCGTGTTTGAGTTCAGTGGCAGAAGAAATTTTAAAGAATATCTTCTTCTTTTTTTCTTTTTTCTTTTTTGCCATTCACATTATTAGCAATCATAATTGGTGCCCTCCATTTTGCCTTAACCATCTTTTTTGAACGACTAGTTATTTTATGTGCACTTGTATCTTAGTAGCTTTGTACCTTTGTATGTTAGTAGCCTTGTACCTTTAGCAGAGTTGTACCTTTGTAGATTAGCAACGGCAAGCGTGAAAAATGGCACATGTGCTAACTGCTTCTTCCGTTCAGAAATAAAGTTTCATTTCAATTCATTTCTCTCTCTCTCTCTCTCTCTCTCTCTCTCTCTCTCTCTCTCTCTCTCTCTCTCTCTCTCTCTCTCTCTCTCTCTCTCTCTCTCTCTCTCACACACACAAACACACACACATACACAGACATGCGGGCATCTCCAAGAGGCATAGATCCTCATGCGTCCGGAGAGCGCATGAGGATCTAAGTCTCTTGGAGATGTTTGGAGCGCGCGCGCATGCACGCACTAACACACACACACACACACACACACACACACACACACACACACACACACACACACACACACATCGTCGCGCTTTCAAAAGAGCATTCAGGTGACCCGATATAGCTAGTTTGGAGAAAGACATTGGATGAGTTCGTTAGCCAGCTTTGTGCCCTTTTAACTTCTTCAGTAAAAATTAATTCTTTTAAGAGAAAAATTAAAACAGTAAAAAAAACCTAGACATCTGGAGAAAGTCAGACAGTGGCGGTGACGTAAAAGAAGCAACTCCGTCATCACGCAGACATACTCTTTACGACGTAATTCTCTCTCTCTCTCTCTCTCTCTCTCTCTCTCTCTCTCTCTCTCTCTCTCTCTCTCTCTCTCTCTCTCTCTCTCTCTCTCTCTCTCTCTCTCTCTCTCTCTCTCTCTCACACACACACACACACACACACACACATGCGTGCATCTCATAGAGGCATAGATCGTCATGTGCCCGGAGGGCGCATAAATATCTATGCCCCTTGAAGATGTTGAAGCGCGCGCATGCACGCACGCACACGCATACACACACATCGACGCGCTTTCAGAAGAGCATGGAGATGTATTTAGTATAGCATGTAAAGTCAACCTGATTTCACACAAATTATAGAAAGACTGAAATTGTACCGTGAAATTCTAGTTTTGTCAATATTTTCGCAAGTCAAAGCGAAAGCAAAACTCATATCACGTTAAATATAACATTTAGGTTAAAAGAAAACAATACGTCATGACAAATGACGTTTGACAAACCAATGACGCGTATGCACTGCGCGCGCTCCTTCTAGAGTTCACTATGACGCATTGGCACATCTGCGAGGCTTTTTCAAAAGGAGATATTTCAACATCAGAATCAAGTCAAAGACAAAAGGTAGAGACCCTTGACAGCGAAGACAGCTCTCATATTTAAGGGACTTTGTGGGTTATGGTTTAAACCATCTTGTTTAAACAAATGGTGCGTACAAACATGAAATGCTTTTATATATCGATTTACTGTTAGTGAGATATTATAGAAACATAGTTTGTGGTACTGAGGTACTCATGTCAAATCACTGTATTGTACATATAGGTATGCTAATTGGTTAGTATTTTCATTTATACATGCATAAAAATTTTAATGTGTTTGTGCTTATGTGGTTGTGCGTGCGTGCGTGCGTATGTGTGCGTTGAATTTTGAATGATGCAAATAAACGTTTAAAAACAGAAGCTCTTTTATTTGTTTTAATTTAATTATCGTTTATTATCGCTCCGCCGATCACATACACACACACACACACACATACACACACACGCACATACACACATACATACATACATACATACACACATTCACACATACACGCACGCACGCACGCACACACACAACACACACACACACACACACACACACACACACACACACACACACACACACACGTACACCATCGGTTTTCTTATTCTTGTTTTTATTTTGTAAACCGCAAGAAGGGGTACACAATTATATCTTCGACGTCGTGCAAATGGACCACACACACACACACACACACACACACACGCGCGCGCGCGCGCGCGCGCGCACACACACACACACACCAACACCCTGGTGTACACATACATTGTTGACGATATAAATATGAAGTCACAATTAAAATCGGCAGGGAATTATGAGCTAAGCACGCACACACGATGGTCACTGAAAATATACCAACGAGCAAAAAAAATACTACATCATTGAAATTGTCGAAAACACTCCAGCGCGTGTTTCCGATGATTCCAATGCTATCCCATTCCTTCTGTTCGTCATGATACTTTTACCGATAGGTGAAACAAAAATACAACGCTAGTTTCCGTAGCAAAGTCAGCATAACAAGTAATGGATTAGGAAAAGTTTTGGGTGAAAGCAGCGGCCCAACCTCTTTGAAAAACATGGGCGTAGAGGTGTTGGTGGTAGGAGTGGGGGAGGGGAGATGGGAGGAAGAAGCAACCCAATGCGCGAAAGGCCATCGAGCCGATGTCGGCCCGATGGCCTTTCCCGCATTGGGCAGATATGATCAATACATTGGGATACCATATCCAGAACAATGGTATTCTGCCTTTGCTTGTAAAAAAAAGAGTTATATTGACAGGCAATTTGAAAGGTGCGCATGACCCAGACGTACTTTCTTCAGGCAGGGACCAGGTGGTATGGCACAAGTGAAAAAGGATCGCGATATGGCAAAAGAATGCTCCAGGTAATAGCATGTCTTTAGAACAGATATAGCCAAACCATACATGGGCCCCCTCGGGTTCCTACACTACTTAACCCATTTAGCTTCGACGCAATACAGCAGGAGATGGCTCGACCATGACACTTCCAGGGTAGTGCCAGATTAGCTTGGCGCCATCAGGCGCCGAGCTAATCTGGCACTATCCTGGAATTATCATGGTCGCTCCATTTCCTGCAACGGGTACTTAGTCGTTCGGTGACACCTCCCTAAAAAAAAATTGGGGGGGGGGGGGGTACGGCCTTGGGGTTAAATGTGTTAAAGGTGTCTCGAACTTACAACATTAACCCCTTGACTGCGACTGACAATACCGATTCGGCGGTAAAGACGCGTATGTCCACATCTACTCCGCCGAGCGGTTTCGTCAGTAGCAGTCAAGGAAAAAGTAAAGCACGTTGACTGCGGAAACATTTACATCAGAATATTTTTTCTGGTCTCTGAGTGTAGAGCTTACATCGCTAGGCATTATTAGTGGGCAAAATCACAGTCAAATACAATGCAATACAATACAATACAATATAATACAATACAATACGTGTATCTCACGTTTGTAGGGATTGTTCATTATCTACATCTGTGATCCTTTACAAGGTGATGCCGATACATGATGCATTTCAGCAAACGACACAAGGCTCACAAATAATGAGATCGTTGCAAATATTGTAGGCCCTGCAATATCCACACAACCATGCCGATGTCAAAGTGCCAACAAACAAAGGGTTGTGTGTCCGTTCCATGCGCAAACGCTTTTTTTTTCTCTAGCCACACACACACACACACACACACACACACACACACACACACACACACACACACACACACACACACACACACACACACACACACACACACACACACTGGCACACACAGTTCACTTTTGTTGATCAGTGATATGGTTTTGTGACAAAGAAACAAGGAAAGAAAGAAACGCGCTTAGAAAGGTAACGGTCAACACAGTTTATTAACACATTCTACACCAGGACCGGAATCGCCAAATTTTGAAGTTGCCCTCTGAAGGACTGTATTATAATTCTAGAGACAGATCGCGCATGATAGTTCAAGGGTGTTGCCAGAATAGCTTGGCGCCTAAAGGCGCCAAGCTATTCTAGCACCACCCTTAAACTGTCATGCTCGATCCATGTCTTGCTGTGGTATGAAGAGAAGTACCCAACGGAGAAAGAAACACGCTTAGAAAAGACGGGTACAACACAATTTATTAATATTTCGGGTAAATACCCTTTGTCAAAATAAACAAACAAACAAACAGAGAGATTAGCCGCTACTTATCTTCATTGGCAGAAAGAATGTCAATAGGATCAATTAACCGGTTGTATGTCGATAGGATCAATTAACCGGTTGTATGTCGAGACATTCTTTCTGCCAATGAAGATAAGTAGCGGCTAATCTCTCTGTTTGTTTGTTTGTCTATTTTGACAAAGGGTATTTACCCGAAATATTAATAAATTGTGTTGTACCCGTCTTTTCTAAGCGTGTTTCTTTCTCCGTTGGGTACTTCTTTGCATATTACACGCTTGGCAGTCACCTTTTTGGTCTGGATTGCTGTGGTATGTCGGGGCTGAGTGAGTTAATTTGTAGGGTTCCGATATAGACACACGGATCTAGAAGTGGACTACAAGAAATGATCCTTTTTTTGTTAGTGAGACAAGTAGCAACTTTCTCTTTTTCTTTGCGGGCAATTTCTTTGCATTGTACGCGGCAGTCACTGATCTAGTCTGGATCATGTTTTTGGGGAATCATAACTAAAAGAACTGTGCATTTAGCTTGTTCTTGGCGACGTTGTTGCTGTTCCTGTTGTTGTTGATGACGCTGATGTTCATTATTCAAAGATAATACGACCAGTGTCTGTCAGCAAGAGGCATAGATTCTCGTGAGCTCCTCAGCAGCCGGGGCTCATGAGAATCTAGGTCTCTTGCAAATGGAAGGAAATTGGTAAAGGACCTTCTTTCAGTGGGAAGAGGATCGTAAGGATTTATCCGTCTCTTGGCACCAGTAGGCGCTAATGCTTTGATACACCTTTGTGGAGTTGATTCATGGCTTGAAGAAACTCGCCGAGGCAAATCACACCATCATCCTCATCAAGGCCAGCCATCCACTGGAAGAGTTTCTATCGACAGAATCAATCAATCAATCACTCAATCAATCAATACATTCATCCATCCATCCATCAGTCACTAATTAAGCAATCAACCAACCAACCAACCAGCCAACCAGCCAACCAGCTAGTCATTCCGCCAGTCAGCTAGCTAGTCAACAAGTTTATTAAATTTAGCTGTACCCTTAGCTGTTATGTTCGAGTCATCTCCCACAACTTGCATGAATTTAATGCATAAACGCATTGGTCAATTGGGGAAGATCTTCACTACTATCTTTCAGTTCCTGCTTGATCATCATACTGTCCCTACGGCTTGGAAATCATCAATCATTGTCCCGATTCCTAAAAAAACCAACGCTCATGAATTCAACGATTTCCGTCCAGTTGCATTGACTTCTATTCTGTCAAAATGTATGGAAAAAGTGGTGAGGAGGCATCTGTTAAATGATGTTGCCGAACTACTGGATCCATTCCAATTTGCTTACAAAAACCATAGGGGTGTGGAGGATGCATGCCTTACTCTGTACAATCTTGTATTTCAACATCTTGAGAAATCAAAAGCACATGTGAGAATTCTTTTTATTGACTTTTCTAATGCTTTTAATACTGTTGAACCACTGATGCTTTTGCAGCGTATGATGGACTTTAATGTGAACACAAACATTATTCTGTGGGTGCGAGACTTTTTGAAGGACAGGCCACAACGTGTAAATATACACGGCAGTCTGTCTGACCAAGTGGTGCTAAATTCAGGCTGCCCTCAAGGTTGTGTCCTCTCTCCGACATTGTTTTCTATATACACAGACCATATGCGTTGTCACACTGCCACTTCTCGTCTCTTAAAGTTCTCAGACGACATGGCCCTTGTACGCCTACTCCAAAAAGAAGACAGTCTGGCAGAGTACTTTGCTCAGATAGCAGTATTAGAGTCATGGTGCAAAGATAGTTTTCTGGAAATAAATGTACAGAAAACCAAGGAACGCGTCATTGATGACAGGAAAGTTGATGATATTTTTGTACCTGTCTCAATTAATAATCAACCTGTAGAGGTGGTCACTGAATTTAAGTACCTTGGCACAGTCGTGGATAGTGGGCTGTCCTTCACTGGAAACACTGATCTGATTGTGAAAAAAGCAAACCAGCGTCTGTACCTTCTTAGGAAACTGAGAAGTTTTGATGTCAGTTCCAGGGTTTTAGAATCCGTTTATAGAAGCCTGATCGAAAGCATACTGACGTTTAACATCACTGCTTGGTATGGCAATCTCAGTATGAAAAACAGGGGCAGACTGTCACGTATCGTCAGAACAGCTGAGAAGATCATTGGCCTAGGACAGTACCCAGTAGATGATCTGTACCATAGAGCTGTCCGAAGGATAGCTGCTAGCGTTGTCAATGATCCTCGTCACCCACTCTCTGATCAGTTTCAAATGCTACCATCAGGCAGACGTTTCAACATGCCACTTGCCAAAAGGAATGTTTTTAAGAAGTCTTTTATTCCAACTGCTGTCTCGATTTTGAACTCTCGTTTATAACGCCGCGATAAGTATGATCTACTTAACATTACCTCCCATCTTGTGACAGATTGCTTGTGATAGATTGCTGCAATGATAATTTTTCATGATATGTTCTTGTAGCGTTTGTTAATGTCTTATATTGTTGTTTCATGACGAGCCGAAAGGCAAATTTCTGTCGTGCCTTGACTCGAACAGACAATAAAGTTGTATTGTATTGTATTGTATTGTATTGTATTGTATTGTATTGTATTGTATTGTATTGTATTGTATTGTATTGTATTGTATTGTATTGTATTGTATTAGCAGTCTACACTCGCGCTGTTTTCCGTGTAGCACTGTGTACACGTATACCAAAAGTTGCCATACATGACTAAAGGGGCGGAGCCTAAATCTTAGCGCCGACAAAGTGGGTCGGTCTATTAGGACAACTCGGCTCGACTCGCCTTAACCCCTTTGCTGATTTGAACATGTAAGTCCCTACCACGCGCAAGTCTTCATGACCCCCTGTCTGGCTGTTGTTATTCATACCCACGTGCCCATAAGAATATTACTATAAGTATCGTTAAGTAATATACTTATGACGAGGTTTAGGCATGAGGTCGCGTCGAGATCTTGGCTGTAGATGATTATTTCCAGCCGCTGCAGCGACAGGGTTAATCCTTTGGCTGTAGCGTAATTTGTCGAGATGATTCCTGCAGGAATCATCTGGACGGAAAACGCTACTGATACCCGAAGGGTTAATTTATACTGACTTCCATTAAAAACGCGAAAAGTGTCTGTAAGTGGACCCGCAAACAAAAAGCCAGACAGCGAAACAAGAACATTTTATTTGTTGCTTACTTCAGATGTTCAGCCTACTGTTTGAGCTACCTTCACACAAAAATTGGATGAGTTATTGCCCATGGCTAGCTTGGAGGAAAGGGTTTCATTAGTGGTGAAAATAAGAAAACTGACTGGACACACTCTGTGAAGCAAGTTTTCTGTGATATGTTTTAACACACAAGTTGTGTGGATTGCTTAT
>BTPG01000002.1:217036947-217509447 GCA_036245525.1 Semisulcospira habei | reverse complement strand
GGTATTAGCCAGGCAGTGAGATGATGAGATAAGCCGTCTCATCAGAACTGACCCCTTGCTTCTTGAGTATGGAAAGAGATTATTTTACCTCAGGGACATTGAAGAACACATGGCTGGACAAATCAGCTCCAGGATGCGGGAGTTAGGGAGACTATTAAAGATTATCAGAGTGAGGTTAGAAATGAAAATCGCAAGTTTAAATGCTGTGATCAATTCAGCTAGCTTTGATCATGTTGTACTGCTGTAAAAGAGCTAGCAGATTTCGATGAGGACACACATCAGTTCAAAAAAGGCAATCTTGCAATGTGCATAGGCCATGCTTTCAAAAAATGTTCACAGATCAAACAGTCACAGGCATCCAAACAGCTTGGGCAGGGTTCAGGCGACAGGTGGCGACAGCAGCTCTCTGAGGCGCAGCGGTTTGACTCTGTCTTCAACGGGGACTGGTATGATTTTGTGCTACAGCAGCCCAGTCGGTCGGGAAAATGACCATGAACAAACCCAAGCTGATCCCATCATGTGAAGATGTGAGGAAGGTCCAACAGCTTCTTGAGACAAGGATGGTTTCGGAAGATTACCCGACAGTGGTTAAAGCAACTCTTTATGCTGTATCACTTTTCAACCGAAAACGAGGGGGAGAAGCTCAGAGAATGAAGGTGTCAGACTTCCAGAATGCTAAGATTAGATCGATCACCAATCAAGATATCTTGAAAGGTCTCACAGAGGTTGAGAAGAAAATGGTGAATCATTTTCAGCGAGTGGAAATCAGAGGCAAGTTTAATAGGAGTGTTCCCGTTTTGCTAACGAAGAAGATGATGACAACTGTGGACAGAATCCTTCAAATGAGGCAATCAGTGCCAGCTCTCGCTGGTTCCCAGTACATCTTTGCCACACCTTCTGGTCAGAGGCCTTACAGAGGCCATGATGTTCTGAAGGCCCATGCCCTAGAAGCACGGGTGTCTTACCCAGCCATGTTCACATTTACTCAGTTACGGAAGCAGGTTGCAACTTTGGCTCAGTCAATGGCCATCTCAGAGTTAGACCAGGATCAGCTGGCAGACTTCCTTGGTCATGATATCCGGATACATCGCCATATCTACCGCCAACCTCAAGACGTCCTTCAAAAGGCAAAAGTGGCAAAGATTCTTCTGTCAGTTAACAATGGGATGATAGATTTTGAGAGTTGCATTAGAGCTGAGCTGGGCGATGATGAAGAGATTGACTTTGACAATGAAGACACATCAGAAACTGGCAGAGAGGTCTCGGGGGAAACAGCACCAGTGAATGAAGCAAATAGCAAGTCAACAACACAGGAATCAATGAGCATGACAGAGAAAAGACGTCCAGAGCCTGATGACACTCTAGATAGTTTTGATGATGACAGTACTGCGTCAGCTCCTATTCGAAAAAAGCTAGATTTACAAGGAAACCAGGGGGGAAAGCTGAAGAGAAAGCTGTTCAAACTCGTTTCAAGACACACCTCGTCATGAACAAACTTCCTGGAAAGGCCGAGATACAGCAAGCAATCACAGAAGAGCCCACACTTAGACATAGGCGCTGGACAAACATTAAGGATTACGTCCGCAACAGACTGAAAAAGTTACAAAAGTTACAAAAGAAATGAATTGAGATTCCCCGCCACTCGCGGCATTTTCGTTTTCATACAGATTTATTACAAGAGTGTTATTATTGGGGTGGTTGCAGCATGTATAGCCTGCTTTTTTTATCTGATGGACGCCTGGATCATTTTGTATACTGCATAACATTTAAAACTCTGCAAACGGAAGAATGGTTGGGGACGAAAGACAATAATAAGGGGTAAGAAAACCATTGTCAACATAAAGATTTATTACAAGAGTGCTACTATGGGGGCTGGTCTGCCTGGATCATTGTGTATAATGCATAACATTTAAAACTCTGCAAACGGAAGAATGGTTGGGGACGAAAGACAATAATAAGGGGTAAGAAAACCAATGTCAACATAAAGATTTATTACAAGAGTGCTACTATGGGGGCTGGTCTACCTGGATCATTGTGTATACTGCATAACATTTAAAACTCTGCAAACGGAAGAATGGTTGGGGACGAAAGACAATAATAAGGAGTAAGAAAACCATTGTCAACATAAAGACTTATTACAAGAGCGTTATTATTCGGTTGTTTTCAGGGTGTATAGCTCTGTTTTTATCTGATGTACACCTGGATCATTTTGCATACTGTGTAACATTAACCTTACTTTGCAACTAAACAGTGGCCCCCACCCAGGTCTGCCCTGGGGGACTTGGGTGGGGTTAACTTCTTTTTAGTTCCTAGGGTCACCCTGGTCAGCCCCACAGGGTGGGTTTTCCTCTCAATTTTGGGGCATGTGTTTCTGTCTACCCTTGGTCCTTTAACTTGTATTTTTCTTTTTTAAGCTCTCCCTACTGTCTGCGCTGCCTGTATCTCTTGAAAAGAAGTGCCCAACGGAGAAATAAACTCGCTTAGAAAAGACGGTTACAACACAATTTATTAATATTTCGGGTAAATCTGCTTTGTCAAAGCCGACAAACAAACAGAGAGATCAGTCGCTACTTATCTTCATTCGCAGAAGGAATGTGCCACATTCCTTCTGCGAATGAAGATAAGTAGCGACTGATCTCTCTGTTTGTTTGTCAGCTTTGACAAAGCGGATTTACCCGAAATATTAATAAATTGTGTTGTAACCGACTTTTCTAAGCGTGTTTTTTTTTCTCCGTTGGGTACTTCTTTGCATTTTTTACACGATTGGCAGTCACCTTTTTGGTCTGAATAATGTTTTTTGTATCTCTCTCGATTTTGGATGTGTGTTGCTAAATGGTCTTAGGTTTATTTAGCGTATTAGACAGGCTGGCGACATACACTCAATATTCTGTTCATTTTTTTTTTTTTTTTTTTTTTTTTTTTTTTCACAAGCAGTGCTGGCACGTCCCGAAAAAAGTCGGGACGTTCAGCAATGTACAACCAATCGGGACGAAAGACAATAATAAGATAAGAAAACCATTGTCAACCTAAAGATTTATTACAAGAGTGTTATTATTTCAGTGTGTATAGCTTGCTTTTATCTGGTGTACGCCTGGATCATTTTGGAAATGTCTTAAACATTTTTGTTACTATAAAGTACACTTTGCCTGCTGTGCATTGTTTCAAAAGTCACAGGAAGGGTAAACCTTAGCTCAGTTGGTATACCTCGCCTAGGTTAAACGCACCAGCGGCGCCATTGTTCCTATTTTCGCACCAGACCGGTCTCTCAGGACCGGTCATGTGCACCAGAACTGCGCGCGCGGGTTGGCTTCTGCACTTGTAGTGTGGTCTCGTACGTTCACGCGGAAGATTGTGATGGCAGTCGAAAAAAAGGTTCGTTTGCGGTTTTAACTTTTAGCCGCGCCTTTTACCTCCCCTAACACGCCAGTTTTGTGTTGAGATGACGGAGGCTTGTGTCATGCCCCACACCACCGAATCAAGTCCATTGTACATGCAGTGCGCTCATTTCTCGAACTTCAACTATGACGGTGCTTTCCGGCTGCCGCAAACGAGGCAGATGTCGCAAAATCACCTCCATTGAGGATTTAAAAAAAGGCTCTTTTTCAAATCTGCCAAATCGCGTAATGTTTCGTGGTGCTAGCATAAGGATGGGTGCATTATTGCCGGATTGCATATATGGGAAAGGGTTTATTCTTTATTCATGTTATTTTGCAGCAATCAAACGACGGTCACGTGATTCTTTCTCCGAGGTTGCCCATTACAGGTGCAGAAAGCACACGCTCTAAACCTATCGGGTGCACCAGACCGGTCCGAGCGACCGGTCTGGTGCCAAAATAGCAACATTGGCACCGCTGCACTTGCTAGAACTCGGTATTATATTTCTCTCTTCATTTTATCAATAGAGGCACATAAGTCGAGGAAACCCTTTACGTGCCGATGGCAAGAACTAGTTTTCCTCATCACAAAGTTGCCAGAAAAAGGTTTGACTGCTCTTGATTGATTGATTTTAAGTGTTTACAAACAATTACTGTGTTTTTAAATGCATGCACCTTTGATGTGATTAATAAAGGCTGAAGTTTCAAGTGATTTCTTATGTTGTCATTTAATTAATTAATGTCAGTGTTCTGTTCTGTCATTTTAACTCATTCTACCCCAAGACCGGAATCCCCAAATGTTGAAGTCGTCTTCTGAAGACTGTGTTGCAGTGCAGGACACAGATCCACCATGATAGTTCAAGGGTGATGCCAGAATAGCTTGGCGCCTATGGGCGCCAAGCTATTCTGGCATCACCCTTGAACTATCATGGTGGATCTTTATTTTGCTGTGGTGTGTCTGGGGTAGAATAAGTTATGTGTTAGTTTCTTCGTCTGGGTCTTTTTCTATCTTTCATATTTTTCCACACTTTTTGACCCGCATCATACTGAGGCTAAAAGCTTCAAATTTGTTCACTGCCATAATTCTATGCAAGCTACATTACAGTACTTACAGATGAGGACATAGACCAATGGCTTTAGTTCAAGGGTGGTGCCACAACAGCTTGGCGCCTAGAGGCACCAAGCTATTCTGGCACTACGCTTGGACTATTTCAGTCACACTTGTTGCACACACTGGTGTATTCCGAATGATAAGGGTTAATATTCAAAATGCTCTGTTGCTGTTTGTCTGAAACTCCAGAGTACAACAAAAAAAAAAGTCCTTTAATTTCCAGAATACATTATGTTGATTCTCACATAAATGTCATGATAAACTGTTTTGCTTCAGAAGGACAAAACGCAGCAATGTTTGAAAGATTTCCTCTGTAAAAATCATAATCGAAAGGTTACGGGCCAGTGTTTATTGAATTTTGCACCATACAATGTTAAAAATGTTAAAGCACACATACACATTAAGTTGAAAAAAAATTAATGTGAAAAAGAAGTATTCCATGAACTTGACCTTATTACAGACGCCTAATGTTGTGAAGACACCCATTTTGACTGTAATGCCAGATTTTGTGTGAGAGGCACCCACTTTATTGGTAGAAACCCATTTGTTTCCCATCTAGTGGCTCTGTTTCTAGAAAATGTCTATTTTATTTTAAGTTATAGAGCTTAGTTATAAGGTGAGTTCTAAACATTCGCATCAATTCCAGAGCCCTAGAATAAATAGAAATATGGGAACCCATTTTCACATAAAATGGTAGGTAACACACTCTGACGCTTTTGTCTGTGTGTGTGTGTGTGTGTGTGTGTGTGTGTGTGTGTGTGTGTGTGTGTGTGTGTGTGTGTGTGTGTGTGTGTGTGTGTGTGTGTGTGTGTGTGTGTGTGTGTGTGTAAAATTAAACTGGTACCTTTATCACGGGTTTTGTGAACTTGAATCCAGATGACGTTGAAGTGAGCCAGTCCTCGAATTCGTCTTTGTCCAAAAATTTGTCGCCATTCCTGTCCAGTCTATGGAAGAGCTGCGTGTACTCTTTCACTTGATTCCCCGTCAAATGCGAATACGACATATTGTTGGTCTTGGGTGTTATTTTCTGTAATGAATACATCATGACAATTGAGGACATGCAGTTAACACAGGACTGTCACTCCTTCGTCAAAAGAGAGTTTTTTAACACCATCACGATATGCAGATAAGCGGTTTTTATGCCTCGTATCCGGACGAGGAACGTCTCGGGAGAGTTAACTCAACAAGGGACTCACTGAGACCATAAAAAAGCCGCTTTCATTATGGTTATGTAGGTCGACCACATAGTGTAGTTATGTAGGGTGACTTTCATCTTAGTTAGGTAGGGTGACTAATTTGACATACAGAGATGCTGGATCTGGGAGGTCTACTTTTAACTCATTCGAGACGTGCCGCATCCGGATATGCGGCTTTACGCCGCGTATCCGGATGCGGCTAGTCTCGAATGAGTTAAGAGGCCTGCCGTTTTTATTCGTGCTGCTATGTCCAATGGCCAATCCGTCTCAGTAATTAACTCTTATAAACGTATACGGGTTGCAGTCACACGTGGATAAAAGAATCTGCAAGTCCATTTTTACCATGTTATATATATAGCTTTGTGTTGCTTTCTGTTAAGTCCCTTATATGAAGAGACATTTTAGGAAGGGTCGCGGTGGGGCGAATTTAATAGCATGTCCATCACATGATGTCAAAGGTGGGCAGGCTAAACCTCAAGCAATTGAAGTAACAAGATAAAAATTACGTCATGTCTAATTATGCTAAGCTCACTGCTGAACGTACATTTGGCGCGAAGCGCCGTATGTGCGTATGTATGTATGTATGTATGTATGTGCGTATGTATGTATGTATGTATGTATGTGCGTATGTATGTATGTATGTGTGTGCGTATGTATGTAAACAAGAGAATCTCCGAAATTTCTGTACACACAAGCTTGAAACTTGGCGAAATACTTTCTTTAGTGGATGGCTAAGAGAGCCTCGGAGCATATTGTAACTGAATGCCTCATTGAAGACATAAACAACCGTTTAAAAGAAGTCCGTTGACCTAGATTAAAGTCCGTAATTTGTGTCATATTTACTTGAACTTTTGCACATAGCTAGTTTGGGAGAAAGATATTGGGTGAGTTCGTTAGCCAGCTTTGTATTCTTTCAACTTATTTAGTAAAAATTAATTCTTTTCAGAAAAAAATAAAACACTAAAAAAAAAACACTTTACTTCTAGAGAAAGTCAGACAGTGGCGGTGACAAAAAGAGGCAACTCCGTCAGCACGCAGACACTGACATAATACTCTGAATATGACGTCATTCCCTCAGTCTCGCGCGCGCGGCTCTCTCTCTCTCTCTCTCTCTCTCTCTCTCTCTCTCTCTCTCTCTCTCTCTCTCTCTCTCTCTCTCTCTCAAACACGCGCGCATCTCCAAGAGGAATAGATCCTCATGTGCCTGGAGGGCGCATGAGGATCTATGCCTCTTGGAGATGTTTGGAGCCCGCGCGCTCAGATGCGCGCGTGTTTGTGTGAGAGAGAGAGAGCCGAAAAGCATGGAAGTGACCCGTTATACTTAGTATATCATGTAAAGTCAACCTGCTTTCACACAAATTATAGCAAGAGTGAAATTGTACCGTGAAGTTCTAGTTTTGTCACCATTTTCGCAAGCCTATGAAGCGAAAGGGAAACTCATATCACGTAAAATATAAAATTATATAAAAACTAAAACTTACGTCATGACAAATGACGTTTGACAAATTAGTCATGGGCCCCTTATAGAACTCACTGACGCATTGGCTGATCTGCGAGACTTTTTCAATAGGAGATACTTCAACATCAGAATCATGTCAAAGACAAAAGGTAGAGACCATTGACAGCGATGACAGCTTTCACATAAAAGGGACTTTGTGGGTTATGATTCATCCCATCTTGTTTTTACAACGTGCAAAATTCCTGAGTCATCAGTTTCAAACAAAACAAGCAAAATTTGACCAACTCCAAACAATACTCCCTTTGGTTCTCACGACCATAATGTTTGATGTATCACTAATTATACATCAATTACAAGTTATTATATTATATTGAGCAACATATTGCTTGTTATAGTGCAGATAACAGGAAGATTACGAGACTCGAAACAAAACGTCCGAGTTGTGAGACGAGGACATTTTGATTCGGGTCAAGTAATCACATCTATCGGTTATTGCACTGTATCAAGCAAAATGTTGCTCAAAATAACGTATATACCCAAAACAAAACTGTGTCTCGCGTCACTCATTTTGTGGATGATTGCAGCGTTTAGACAAAACACGTGAATGGCAGACGACTGCGTTTACTGTCGACTCGGCGCGTAAATTTCGTCTATGAAACAGATCTTTGTATAACCCGGCCGTGTTACTGAGTAAATTGTAACTTTTAACTAGCTGACGCATAATGGCGGAAAATGCGAGCAGGTTTGTTTACTTAGTTCTCTTCTAAGGTTGTCGATATCGCCAGCTGACATCTAGTCAATTTCACTAGTCAGCCCCGGCCAGCGACTCGCACTTTTTCTGCCATCTGTTCTCCGTTCGAGTGTGTGTATAGGACATAAATTTCTAGCGTTCGTACACAATAAGAAGTATTTGATTGCCACTAAACAGAAGGAGTTGTTAATGTTGCAGTATGATTATATTTCGCTATTCCGTTTTGAAAATGGAAGTATCATCAAGATCGAATCTCTTGGCGTGCAAGGGATTTTGGGAAGGAAAGTATATCAAGCAAATTCATGAATATTAATTTGCTTGTAGGCCCTAATACGATATATCAATACATGTGTCAAAAAAGGAAAAAACTGTATGGAGTGGGTAGCAGTAGCAAAACTTGTGCCTCTAGCAGCTCAGTGCGCAAAAGGCCATCGGGCCGATGTCGGCCGCCGTTGACCCGCACACACCAGTGCGCGGGCCAACGGCGGCCGACGTCGGCCCGATGGCCTTTTGCGCATCGGAAGGTGGTCGGGTGGCAGGTAAAGAGGTTTAGTCCACTAAGCAAAGGTCCTTGGGGCCTCGACGACTGCCGTGGGCCCGAAGGCGTCTTGATACTGGGGACAGAGGGAAGGGCGGATTTAGCATTTTCGGACATCCACAGCACATAATTAGTAAGGTTTCTTATTTACTATCGCATTATGCGGGGGGGGGGGGGTGGATTGGGGGGGGAGGGGGAGGGAGGGCGGGGGCGGAGAAAGGGTGCAAGGGGAGGGGGTGGGAGGGCAATGTTTAGATAGGGGGAGAGGGGGGGGGGGTGAAAGGGCGGGCTCGGTGGGCAATTGGGTGCTTGTCTGAGGGAATGTAGCGAGTTCAAACATTTACAGTGGATAAGATAAATAAGTAGGATAAAGCACTGCCAGGAGGGAGAATTGTGCATTATCGACCAATGATCATAAATCTAGTTTGGTCAAAGCACCCAAAAGATAGGAAAGAGGGAAGAGGGGTACACTAAGTAAATGACTGGAAGAAATGAAGGAACCCCCCAAACCCACCCCCGAAATTAGGGCCGCGTATCACATATTCACTGGATTGCAAACCCCTTTACAGTGGATCAATAATGGATTTTCTTATATTTCTCAATAATTTTTTTTAATGACTAAAACCCCTGGAAAAAAAGGGTGATGTAAATGTTGCTGCTTCGTCAGTACGTCATACTTCTAAAGAGAGTTGCTTAATCACATCTTACTTTCGGTGAATACATGACCCCATAATATTCTTACCGCGATCTGCTCCAAGGCATGCTTTGATTGCTAAAATTCTTTGCTAGGTGAACGGGTTTCAATGTTATCTTGTCTCAGCTAAGACTTTTCTACCCTTCTTTTCACAATCTATGTGAGTAGGCACACGTGGCAGAGGTTTTCCACTGCCTGTTGAGCATAACGGAAGGAACTCTCCTTCGTATAAAGAAGAAAAAGAACAGAAAAATCTTTCATTTTACGACATTCAGACTTCATATTATAACTCATTCTGCCCTAAAGGCGCCAAGCTATTCTGCCACCATCCTTGAACTATCATGGTCGATCTGTCTCCTGAATTGTAATTCAGTCCTCAGAGGATAACTCCAAAATGTGAGTATTTTGTACCTCGGGCACAATGAGTTAAATAAGCCATTTTGTCCGGCATTATTGTGAGACATACAAGAAGCTTTACAAAGGATATAATGCCAACTGTTACCCTTCACGGCTTGTAGTAGTTTGCTGTAAATCAAAAGAGATGAATCTACTACGATGAAAATGAAGGTAGTGTCTGCCGGATTAGCCTGGCGTCCGTACCGGATGCCATGCTAATCAGGCACTACCCTTCAGTTAAGATATAGTCTGTCCATCAATGCGCTGCGAGTGAAAGCACTAGATCGCATACAGAGATCACGGAATTATTTGCAATAATGCTACTTCAGTATCAAAAGTAAACACCGTACAGTGCACTAACTGTAAAATTAGTTTTAGGCGCAAAGACGAAATGCAAACGTTTTCGCGTGTGCTTTATTCCTAACAATCCACTGACACCACATTTCCCAGTGCGCAAAGGCCAACGGCAGCCGACGTCGGCCCGACGGCCTTTTGCGCATTGGGAAGATGACTGCCAAGCGTGTAAGTAGAGAATAACCCAACGGAGAAAGAAGCACGCTTACAAAAGACAGTTACAACACAGTTTATTGATAATTCGGGTGAGACCCTTTTTCAAAATAGAACAAACAAGAATACACTTCGCTACTTATCTAATCGTTACTGGTCTTATTCTTGTTTCAGTGCTTGTCTATTAAAAGGGATTTTCACCCGAAATATCAATAAATTGTGTTGTAAATGTCTACTTTATTTACAGTTTAGAAATTCACATTGCAAAGTATAACAATGTCATTAAAGTTGGTGTAAGGGGGAAAACAAAAACAAATAGACACGAAAGTTAATAATTATATAAAAGAATCTGGAAGTTGATTTGGACACGTAATTCATATATTATGGATATTTCACCATAAATCGGTTCAGTTTTTAACTGATGAGCGGTGACTGTGTCCTTTCACTTACTTCTTTTTTCGACACCTTTGAACCATGCAGGCTTCCGTCGAAATTGTATTAGTATAATCACAGAGAAGAACAAATCGATGCACATTGGTAAGTGTTTTACAATGCGCAACAGTGCATGCAAGGAGTATTCAGTTTTCCATGCACAATGTTAGCTCATTCTGTCCGCGACACACAGCAGCAAGATATGGCTCGATCATGATAGTTCAAGGATGGTGGCAGAATAGCTGAGCGCCTAGGCGCCAAGCTATTCTGCCACCACCCTTGAACTATCATGGTCGATCAGTCTCCTGAATTGTAATGCAGTCCTCAGAGGATAACTCCAAAATGTTGGTATTTCGTACCTCGGACGCATTTTTAACGTTGTGCATTGGAAAATACCCCCCCCCCCCTCCCACCCTCCCACCCACCCACAAAAAAACCCTCCAAAACAACAACAAAAATCCTCAGTCCTCTATAACGTGTCAATGTTCATGTACTATGATGACTTTCAATATTTAAAAAAAACAAAACAAAAAAAAAACATGATCAATATGAAGAATGAAATGTAAAGAAATCTTTTATGTAGCAGTGTCGCGCATTAGGTCAACAATAGAAAGAAAATATTTTTTATATGTATAAATAAACACGTCACTCACAATTTGCTTTCTTGTTCATTTTTGATTATTTACTTACTTGAGTTTAGCTTTCTAGTGCCTTGGTTGACGTCTCCCGCAGAAGTAAGATAGCGCAGATGTTTATACAGAATTTCTAGTGACAATTTATCCCCGAAATAGGATGGGTGGGAATGTTTGGGGAGTGGGGAGTGGAGGGGGGTGGGAACATTGAAGTTTAGCTGCAAGACCTTGAACAAAGCACTAGTCAGTAAAAGAAATGTAGGATCTTACTAAGCTTTTGAAAGCGCAGATCTGCATATCTGCGCGCAACCTTCCGTTTTTATTGGCTGATCGCTGCGTCCGTAGTTAACTCATTCGAGATGTGCCGCCTCCGGATACGCGGCTTATGCCGCGTATCCGGAGGCGGCACGTCTCGAATGAGTTAACCCCTTGACTGCCGAGAAAAACGGAACACAATCTATGTGCAAGAGACATAGAGCCTCATGAGCCACCGCAATCGCGGGGACTCGTGACTGACTGATGATCTATGTCTTTTTGCTAAGAACAAGATTGGCAAAACTACAATATACGTTCAATGGCAAGGAAGGGGTTAAGTAGCCAACAATAATGAAACATAACGGTTTATATACAAGCAGGATGGGTTATTCAGACACGTATGGTGTTAGTCTGTGCATTGGACCTTATGGCTGGAAACCTCAAGGTCCAAAATCATAAACACTCACATACAGCAATTTTTGTATTTTGACTTTAGCACCTTACGTCATTTCCTCTTAGAAATAAAAAAACTTGTGTGTGGTATTTTGACATTTTTAGCAATAATCAAAATGCTCATAATGTGTGTGTGTGTGTCTGTGTCTGTGTGTGTATGTGTGCGTGCGTGCGTGTGTGTGTGTGCGTGTGTGTGTTGTGTGTGTATGTGTGCGTGCGTGCGTGCGTGTGTGTGTGTGTGTGTGCGTGCGTGTGTGTGTGTGTGTGTGTGTGCGAGTGTGTGTGTGTGTGTGTGTGTGTGTGTGTGTGTGTGTGTGTGTGTGTGTGTGTGTGTGTGATCGTTGGAGTTATTAAATGTATATTACATAGATGTACGGAAAAGAAACCTTTTTTTTTTTCGAAACGTTTATTTTGCATCATTCAATATCAACACAAACACACACCAACTCGCGCTCGCATGCACTGAGAAAGCGAGAGAGAGAGAGAGAGAGAGAGAGAGAGAGAGAGAGAGAGAGAGAGAGAGAGAGAGAGAGAGAGAGAGAGAGAGAGAGAGGGGGGGTGGGTGGGAGAGCATGATATAAACTGAACTTGAGATGATATCAAAAGACCACAGTCATAATCATGGCCCATTGAACCCATTCAGCTCAGATACACTACAAAGACAAGCTGTAGACCAACCATGATAGTTCAAAGGCAGTGGCCAGGACTATAGCCTGCTTGGCGCCCATAGGCCGGCGCCACTGAACTGGCACCACCCTTGAACTATCATGGTCCATCTGTCTCCGGAATGCAGTGGTCGGAAGACAATTCTCAAATTAGAGCTCAGAGTGTTAAAAACATTCTACTCCAGGACCGAAATCCCCAAAATTTGAAGCTGCCATCTGAAGGATTGTATTACAATTCTAGCGGGCGGAGACAGACTCGAGCATTAGTAAGGGCGCCAAGCTATTCTGACACCATCCTTGCACTGTAATGCTCGATCCATGTCTTGCTGTGGTGTGTCGGGGCTGAATGAGTGAAATCTTGGTACCTGACAACATTCCCTAAGCCCTTTCTTTAAACCATCAGTCTGTCATAGGACACGTAATACCCATATTATTAGACGCGGCTGGTGGATAAAACCCAATTTTTCTTGACAATTTTTTTTTTCGGAATGGCAGCAAAGATCTTATTGTTGCAATGTAAAGATATGTTTATGACAATGTTTCTGTCAAAATTTATTCTCTTGTACCCTGCACAACAACATTAGGGCGCAGGGGATATTTCATAAGGGGAGATAACTGTTAAACTCCATGATTTTCTGTGCAAGAAAACAGTTTTCGTCATTATGTTTTTGTCATCATGGCGGGAAATATTTGTGCACTGCATTTTGGAAACTTTGAGGAAAGTAATGAGCTTTTTCCATTCACGCCCAAAACTAGGGAAACAGCCACTGAAAAGGCAAAAGTATGGAGTACTCTTCCTTACAAGGAAGAATGTTCTATCGCTCGGAATTTGATACCAATTTTGGAGACAGGTGACGCGGTGGAGAAGCCGCTGGTTTACCACTGTAGACGTTGTTATGTAAAGTTCACAGTGAAGAAGCGAATTGACACTGCAGTAAAAAGTAAGACTGAATCAGAATGTGTGAGTGCACCAGAACCCAAGAGACTTCGGTCATCCAGCGCAGTTGCTTCTGCCGTCAGAAATACTTCCCAACTTGTTTCCTGATGTGTGCGTGATTTGCGGAAAGAAGGGAAAATGAACATGTTCCAAAGGGAACAGACAGGGAGATGTCTTGAGTGTGATAAGTAAAAGTCAGCTTGTACTCATTGCTGTTGTTTTGTCAGAAATGTTATTTCTTTAGTGGCTTAATTTCTACCCCAATTAATCCAACGCGTATTATAAAAATTACTTTTACTGACTTAGCCTATACTTTTATTTTCTTCACAAGAGGAAACCAGCATCCCATTGTTTACCCACCTCAACCCCAAATCTGACTCTGTGACCCGATACTTAGGTCTCCCTCACCCCTTCCCAATTGTCTTTGACATTCCCTTCACCCACCCCTAAAATCCCCAGGATAAGGCTATTATTCACCACACATAGTTTTAGGCCTCTAGATTTTGTTTCAGTTTTAGGGTTCTGTTAGGTTAGGGCTAATGAATAGGTGTGTGATAGGTTGGGGCTTGACCCAAGGACTGCTGTGGTAGCCCAATTGGCCTGACCTTGATACTTGCTAAAAGCAAATGTCCTTTTTAGAGAAGTGTTTATTCGTTAGTGGGAACGTTTATTTAGTTTAACACTTGGTGCCATGAGATGGTGTCTTTTGGAGAGAAGTTTTGTTGTTCTGATCGTACTTTGTTGACAGGATTCACTGTAGTTTACTTAAGTTCTCCGTTCCATTTGTTTCAGTGCCAAAGCCGTTCAGATTGTCTTGTGAAAGGCTAGCTCTCATGTTCTGCGATATGTTCGTGATCAGGACCCTGCTGCAACAGAAGTCAAGTAAGTGCAGTAAGAAAACAAAATCTACCAGTGTTATACATTTTTTTTTAGGCAGAGGTATTTATACGCCCATCTAGAATTGTGAGGGGTTTTCATACCCCCAGTTTCAAAAACAGGGGGTATTCATAGGTACCGGCAGTCTATATGGCTGGTCAGTGCAGAGCCAAATGCGACTTATCTTTCATGTGTGATATCTATGTTGTTTGGTGGTTAAAATCAATAACATGCATACCCACATGTTCAGGAAGTTGTTTTCTTGTGTATTTGCTTACAAATCTGAATGTGTATGAGGCGTATGAAGTTTGTGAATGAGCTTGAAAAACGAGTACTTTGAGCGTCCACGCGCGGCCGACCGACGTCTAGCCGCGGCTCTGAAAATGACACACTGACTCGCGTTTCTTACACGATAGAATCCGTACTATATAAATAGAAGAACACACTAACTTATACCATTAGAAAGAGCAGATCGCGGGGTTTTTAATGGTAATAACCAAGACGATTTTTTTAATTGATGATTTTTGTTTTCAAAATGAAAGTTTCAATCTGCAAAATCACCCTCTTCGGTAAAAAAAATTCGACACATGAGTGTGGGTTCGTTGGAAAGCTAATTTTCTAAAGAATCCGAGGGTACCAGTTGTGTCACGCTCCTATAAATAGAACGCATTCGATTGGCCGATATTTAAACCAACCCTCGTAGTGCAGTACACCGTTCTACACGCCATGGCGGGCGCTTCGACACGCTTCATTCCCCACAGATTGACAAAAGAACTTGTACGTTTTCGCATTCCACACTCTTTTGATGATTAGAACTTAGGTTAATATTGCCAATGATTGTTTTTCTAAAGTGCATTTAAGACATTTCGGTAAAAATTCCGTAAGTTCAGATTGTTGGATGTGTGGAGACATCACATTACAAGAAGAGAGCAAGCCGAGTAGAACCCATCAGTTTGTATTTTTTACCCTTGGCTTGTAGAATAAAATGATAGCATAAGAACGCTATTCTTCATTCAATTATACATTAAGATCAGTAAATCATTGAAAATAAAGTGTTGTATGCGATAGGTTTAGTAAACGATTGAGTGAAAAATCATGATCAAAATTCGAAGGCCTGCTTCCGGTTGGAGTTGCCGTTTTTGTCACTGTCGTCTGCTCGAGCTGTTTCATCAACACCTGTTGTTGTCAGTACAATTCTAGTCGGTGTAATGTGTATTCACAGCATTATTTCAGAAGGAAATAGCACTTTTTTTAGGAAGATGAATTTATTGTAACCTTTAACCGTTTCTAGTGGCGAACCATCACTTGCAATGATAGTCAGTAGTTAGTACAGCACTAGTTTGCCACAGAATGGGAAGGGGGAGTGAATGGGAGTTTGTTCTAAGTATTGTTGAACTTTCTTACAAACATAAGCAGTCCTATAAACTATACAATGGTCACAATTGCTTTTTTCAGATGATGACTGCTATCAAAACATCTTACGGGTGTTTAGCCATCCTGGGAGGAAAGGCAGGCCACCTAAACATCAAGCAAATGTGGTCACCAACAAACTCCTACTGCAGTTATTCCGTGTCAAGGAAGAAACTCGAATTTCCTGGGTCAAGCTTGAAGACATTCTTCAACAAAGTGAATGCTTTAAAGACTATCCTAGGAGAAAGTATCAAGGACTTCTCCAAGGGACTGTCAAACATGCAGACTCATTGTGCCCTGAAAATACACGGTGTACACGGAACAATATTGCTAACTCAAAAAAGGACAGCCCCTGCATCTTCTTTTTGTTTTGTTTTTGGGAATCTGTGGACATAGCTCTCTATATTTGTAATATTAACTAGAGATTGTGTAATGACTGCACCAAACATTTTTAGAATTGGATTCCAGAGTTATGTTAATTATTGAACAGCTCGACGTCCTGCGTTTTCATCAAAATGGCAATTTTTAACATCACACAAAAAATAATGATGTCTTGTGTACGTTAAAATAGATTTACATATTTTTCCATGTGTCGTTGTCTTCAAAACAGCAAACCTTTTTCAAATCGGATGTTTAGTTCAAGAGTTATGCTCGTTTACATATGGGTCCCTCAAGCTGTTTTTTGAGTGTCTTATAACAGTTGCACAAATTGAATGAAAAGCCATTTAATAATAATAATAATAATAAAGGAGATTTGTTAAGCGTTTATACTAACAGTAGCTCTAAGCGCTGATACAATGGAAAGGCTAACAGATAACACGCACGCGCACACACACACACACACACACACACACACACACACACACACACACACACACACACACACAACATACCGCGCACGCACACACATACACACACACACACACACACACACACACACATACGTGACAGTGGTGATGAATAATTTGTGCATGGCTGGGGAAATGAACTAGTGAAAGGCAGCGTTGTAGAGGTGGGTTTTGAGAAGTTATTTAAATGAGGAGAGCGTTTGACAATTACAGACCGGGGTGGGGAGGCTGTTCCAAGTGGCGGGGCCAAGATGGGAGGAGGCACGACCGCCACGTGTTTTACATTTGAAATTGGGCAGGCGAAATTTACGTGGGGTGTCAGAGGAAGAGCGGAGGGTGCGAGATGGAGTATAGTATACAGATGGAGTAAGTCAGAGATATAAGCAGAAGAAGTCAGGTTGATAGAGTTGAAGCACATGCAGGACAGTTTATATAAAATGCGTGCTTGTACGGGCAGCCAGTGGAGCAAGGGTGGGGCGGATATGGTCACGCTTACGCACGCGCAGAACTAAACGGGCAGCACTATTTTGCACTCTCTGCAGTTTAGTCTAGCTGGGTTTTATGCAGGTCGGAAAGGAGGGAGTTACAGTAGTCTAACTGTGATAAAACAAAAAAGGAGACAAGGATTGCAGTTAAGTACCCAACGGAGAAAGAAACACGCTTAGAAAAGACGGGTACAACACAATTTATTAATATTTCGGGTAAATACCCTTTGTCAAAATAGACAAACAAACAAACAGCCGCTTAGCCGAGATTAGCCGCTACTTATCTTCATTGGCAGAAAGTATGTGGCAGTCACCTTTTTGGTCTGGAAGGATTGCAGTTGCTTCGGGCGTCGGATACTGTCTAACACTGCTAGTGCGCCGAAGTTCAATAAAAGCTGATCTGCACATATGACTAACATACTTATCAATTTTGAGGTCTCTATCAATGCAAACACCAAGGTTTTTGACACTGTCAGAGAAAGTGATTTGATTTTGACAGACAGAGATGTGACTGAGAAGACAGGACAACTGCGAAGGACGCACACCAGCTGTGATAAGCATGGACTCTTACCATCATTTCATTCATTCATTCAGTCCTCTCTGCGCCGTCTGGTGCTTGAGGCGACGGCAAGGGAGCGCCACTTTTGTCTGTCAGCTGCTATTTTGGGTGCTGTTTGCAGAGTAAGGCCTCTGTTCTTGAGCTCTCGCTCCACGGTTCGGCGCCACGTCTCCTTTGGTCGCCCACGGTTTCTCTTCCCCTGTGGTGTCCATCTCAGTGCCACCCTTGGTAATGAGTCAGGTGACATTCTGCAAACGTGGCCTAGCCATCTCCATCTCCGTGTGGCGATGGTTTCAGCGATGCTGTCTGCGCCTGCTCTCTTTCCAGTCTGGTAGAGCGTTCGCACGTTCCAGCATCCAATTCTGATCCATCGTTTTGGCGTCAGGAGTTCCGCTATCGGGGTGGAGACGTCCTTGCGGCTTTGGTCCCCATCCGTCATAAGTCCAGTTTCCTGGTCTGCTTCGCTCCCAGCGCCGGTTGTCGCTTTTTCCCTTGTTGTCGTTTCCGTAGCAAGTTTCTTTTTACAGGGTGGAGTCGCTAGCCCCACGCCTAACCCTCCTCCTTTATCCTGACTTGGGACAGGCAGTTAAGCCCCCAAAGGGGCCTCCCTGGTGGAGTTCTTACCATCATTTAGCTGGAGTTATTTTCATTTGCTTGTCTTTTTATTCAGCTGTCACTGGAAAGCCTGAAAAAAAATGGATCTGTTGTATGTATATACAACTTTATAAAACCATATTTAGAAAGCTGATCATCCCAGTGCTCTTGTATTGGTGTGACCGTGAAAATGGCACTTTGTGAACGGCCGCAATTTACGGATTTTCAGTAAAGTTTAAAAGCTTGTAAAATCCTTATTTTTCAAGCTAGACACTTACATTCTTTTGTGTTTTGTTTGTTTGTTATGCACTGTGATCTTATCATGTTTTCTGATAACTGTGTGTTGATGCAAATTTTGGCTGCCGATACCTAGTATTCATACCCCCAGAAAAAAAGAACTGGGGTATGGTGACAACGAAATTTTCTTTATTATTTTTGTATTTGTTTATTTATTTATTTATTTGTAAGGTTGGAATTACAACCATCATTCTCACATTCTGAATGCATTAGATGTTTGCTCAGCTGTCTAGGCAGGCTACTAGTGTTTTTGAGAGAACCCCCAGGTTGAAAACCTTTACGTGTTCACACCCCCATCTTGAAATTATGTTCGTTTTCATACCCATTTACCGGCTTTGGTCATTGATGTTACGTGTTCATACTCCTGCCAGCGATTTTCTGTATGTGATTTTCGAGTTCTGTATGTGATTTATCCCCCATTTGTACGTTTTGTATAACACTGTCTTATAATACCAAATTTTTTCCAGAAAGATTTATGGCATTTATGTAAAGCCCTTTTTTTATTTTTGTCTTCCAGCTTTAATATTTTTACTGCCGTACAGTTGCTGACTTTTTTTCTTGGGCTCAAACACATGCATGACTTGACAAATAACAACAATATAAGGAATTTATTCATTATACTTGTATGTATTCAGGTCTGTAAATAGTACTTGCATGCAGTCAAGGACTGAAATCTGCAGATTTTTCATAACTGTAACGTTTTACATTTCGTCACCGGACATTTCGTCCTGGGAATGAAACGTCGCGTATTTGATTTTTTTCAGTCACAAACTACTCTATTACATTTTGTTGCAGTTATGCCTTTTGTTGGGCATGACTGATGATTAATTTCATGGCTCATTCACGCACAAAACTACACTACACACACACACACATATGAACTCATTTATTATCACACACACACACACACACACGCACACACACACACAGGGAGACGCAACCATCAGAGTGGGTTACCTAGCATTTCATGTGAAAATGGGTTCCCATATTTCTATTTATTCTAAGGCTCTGGAATTGATGCGAATGTTTAGAACTCACATTATAACTAAGCTCTATAACTTAAAATAAAATAGACATTTTCTAGAAACAGAGCCACTAGATGCCGAAAAAATGGGTTTCTGCCAATAAAGTGGGTGGGTGTCTCTCTCACACAAATGAAACTGGCATTACAGTCAAAATGGGTGTCTTCACAACAGTAGGCGTCTGTAATAAGGTCAAGTTCATGGAATACTTCTTTTTCACATTAATTTTTTTTTCCCAACTTAAATGTGTATGTGTGCTTTAACATTCTTTACATAGTATGGTGCAAAATTCAATAAACACTGGCCCGAAACCTTTCGATTATGATTTTTACAGAGGAAATCGTTTAAACATTGCTGCGTTTTGTCCTTTTGAAGCAAAACAGTTTATCATGGCATTGATGTGAGAATCAACATAATGTATTCTGGAAATTAAAGGACCTTTTTTGTGCGTTTTGGGGTACTCTGGAGTTTCAGACAAACAGCAACAGAGCATTTTGAATATTAACCCTTATCATTCGGAATACACCAGTGTGTGCAACTAGTGTAACTGAAATAGTCCAAGGGTTAGTGCCAGAATAGCTTGGTGCCTCTAGGCGCCAAGCTATTGTGGCACCACCCTTGAACTAAAGCCATTGGTCTATGTCCTCATCTGTAAGTACTGTAATGTAGCTTGCATAGAATTATGGCAGTGAACAGATTTGAAGCTATTTAGCCTCAGTATGACTATGATGCGGGTCAAAAAGTGTGGAAAAATATCAAAGATAGAAAAAGACCCAGACGAAGAAACGAACACTTAACTTATTCTACCCCAGCAAAATTTAAGATCCACCACGATAGTTCAAGGGTGATGCCAGAATAGCTTGGCACCTATGGGCACCAAGCTATTCTAGCATCACCCTTGAACTATCGTGGTGGATCTGTGTCCTGCACTGCAACGCAGTCTTCTGAAGACGACTTCAACATTTGGGCTTAACTTATTCTACCCCAGACACACCACAGCAAAATAAAGATCCACCATGATAGTTCAAGGGTGATGCCAGAATAGCTTGGTGCCTATGGGCGCCAAGCTATTCTGGCATCACCCTTGAACCATCATGGTGGATCCGTGTCCTGCACTGCAACGCAGTCTTCTCAAGACGACGTCAACATTTGGGGATTCCGATCTTGGGGTAGAACGAGTTAAAATGACAGAACAGAACACCGACATTAATTAACTAACTGACAACATAAGAAATCACTTGAAACTTCAGCCTTTATTTAACGTCTTTCGTCTCCAACAAACAACCAGCCATTCTTTCATTTGCAAAATGGTATGGCAGTACAACCAACCATTCTTCAGAGCATGGAATTACTCGTACTAAAAAAAAGAGGAAAACCCCTTTTCACTAGGGGGGTCCGGGGGCATGCGCCCCCCCCCCCCCCCCCCCCCCCCCCCCCCGGAAAAATTTTTGAAAATTTACATTAAAATTTGTGCAATCTGGTGCATTTTAGAGAGAAACTGAGCAGTTTAACCACCTAAAAATCTTGCTTTTTTTTTCTTATTTTTGGGGTGCACTTTTCATTTTTTGTGTCAAAGGTTTAAAAGTTATACTAAAACAAAGTATTCAACAGAATATTTATATCCAAATGCTTATTCAAAATACATCTGAATGTCTTTCCATTTTTTTTTAAATTTGAGTTTAATTATATAATATATATACTTTCTTTAATAATCTCTGCTTAATCAGCTGTAAGTATGGATTCCTTTTATCTCTTATTTAATACTATGTACCATGGTCACTGAGCTGGAGAAAGGTTATATAGATTTTTCAACATAATTTCATCAAACTTTACTGGGAAAAAAATACATTGTAATAAATTTATTCACCATCATGAGTAATATTTCCAATGGCACTGCTTTTAGCTTTCTTGTGTTTCGCTGTAGACACGTGAGCATCAAGTGCTACGCGGCCGCGTAGTTAATATCAACTCTGCGCAGTTCGCGGCAATACGCCTGCCCACAGGCCCGGCACACTGAGCGCGGAGCTCGTCGTTTACGCTTTTCTCGAGCCAAGTCCATCTCCAAATATTCTTGGCTCCAGAATCGTCTGACGTCTATTCTGTCTCCGCGTTTAAGTATTTTCTCTTCGCCGTATTTTGACCAGACTACGACTCCACTGAAGACCGGAAGTGACCTGTGCGAGCTAAAGCTAACGCCTCGCTCAATTTTCAATACGCGATTTGGGGATATCCGCCACATAAAGATCACGAAACACGGTATTGGAATAGTGACTTTACGATTTTGTTTTCGGCGGAAATTCGGCGGAATGGCAGCTTCATTTAAGCGGAAATCCGCCAAAAAGAGGAAAATTCCATGCTCTGATTCTTTCATTTGCAGAGTTTTTAAAATGGCATGCAGTATATTACAAAATGATCCCCCCCCCCCCCCCCCCCCAATAACACTCTTGTAATCAATTTTTACATTGTCAATGGTTTTCTTATCTTATTATATTGTCTTTTGTCCCCAGCCGGCTGTTTCGTTTTGCAAATCCAAAGGTTATACAGTATACAAAATGTGACCCTTTCTCACGAAACCAGTCTTAACTCGCAGCGAGCCAATCAGCACTACACGCAATAATATGTGGTGGGGGGGTCAATCTGGGGCATTTTCACTTTTTGGGAGAAATGTATTCTACATACACCAAAGTATCGTATGGTTAAAATCTTTATCATGAAAAATGCCATTAAATAGGTAAAAAATGATTTTAAAAGTCTGCCCTTGGCCCCAATTATGCTGCACACAGAAACTTCACAGGCTGTTTTCTCAAAATGGCCACCGGAGGCTTTAACAACTTTAAACACTTAAGAACAGCTTTTACAATTTTTGCACTACAGCATACAGTCATATATCACAGTAATCAGCAAACACTGTAGTTTTCATAAATGCATATATGTCAAAACATGCAAAATGCGAGTTCTTAAGACTGATTTTGTGAGAGAGAGGGTCACAAATGATCCAGGCGTCCATCAGATTTAAAAAAAAAAAAAAAAAAAAGAAAAAAAAAAAAAAAGAAAAAAGCAGGCTATACATGCTGAAACCACCCCAATAATAACACTGATGTAATAAATCTGTATGAAATCGAAAATGCTGCGAGTGGCGGCTCAATTCATTTCTTTTGTAACTTTTTCAGTCTGTTGCGGACGTAATCCTTAATGTTTGTCCAGCGCCTATGTCTAAGTGCAGGTTCCAGCGCCATTGCATACTGTATCTCGGCCTTTCCAGGAAGTTTGTTCATGACGAGGTGTGTCTTGAAACGAGTTTGAACAGCTTTCTCTTCAGCTTCCCCCCATGGTTTTCTTGTAAATCTAGCTTTCCTTCGAACAGGAGCCGACGCAGTACTGTCATCATCAAAACTATCTAGATTGTCATCAGGCTCTGGACGTCTTTTCTCCGCCATGCTCATCGATTCCTGTGTTGCTGACTTGCTACTTGCTTCATTCACAGGTGCTGTTCCCCCCGAGACCTCTCTGCCAGTTTCTGATGCGTCTTCATTGTCAAAGTCAATCTCTTCATCATCGCCCAGCTCAGCTCTAATGCAACTCTCAAAATCTGTCATCCCATTGTTAACTGACAGAAGAATCTTTGCCACTTTTGCCTTTTGAAGGACGTCTTGAGGTTGGCGGTAGATATGGCGATGTATCCGAATATCATGGCCAAGGAAATCTGCCAGCTGATCCTGGTCTAACTCCGAGATGGCCATTGACTGAGCCAAAGTTGCAACCTGTTTCCGCAACTGAGTAAATGTGAACATGGCTGGGTATGACACCCCTGCTTCTAGGGCATGGGCCTTCAGAACATCATGGCCTCTGTAAGGCCTCTGACCAGAAGGTGTGGCAAAGATGTACTGGGAATCAGCGAGAGCTGGCACCGATTGCCTCATTTGAAGGATTCTGTCCACAGTTGTCATCATCTTCTTCGTCAGCAAAACGGGAACACTCCTATTAAACTTGCCTCTGATTTCCACTCGCTGAAAATGATTCACCATTTTCTTCTCAACCTCTGTGAGACCTTTCAAGATATCTTGATTGGTGATCGATCCAATCTTAGCATTCTGGAAGTCTGACACCTTCATTCTCTGAACTTCTCCCCCTCGTTTTCGGTTGAAAAGTGATACAGCACAAAGAGTTGCTTTAACCACTGTCGGATAATCTTCCGAAACCATCCTTGTCTCAAGAAGCTGTTGGACCTTCCTCACATCTTCACATGATGGGATCAGCTTGGGTTTGTTCATGGTCATTTTCCCGACCGACTGGGCTGCTGTAGCGGACACACAATCATACCAGTCCCCGTCGAAGACGGAGTCAAACCGCTGCGCCTCAGAGAGCTCCTGTCGCCACCTGTCGTCTGAACCCTGTCCAAGCTGTTTGGATGCCTGTGACTGTTTGATCTGTGAACACTTTTTCAAAGCATGGCCTATGCGCATTGCGAGATTGCCTTTTTTGAACTGATGTGTGTCCTCATCAAAATCTGCTAGCTCTTTTACAGCCAGGACAACATGATCAAAGCTAGCTGAATTGATCACAGCATTTAAACTTGCGATTTTCATTTCTGACCTCACTCTGATAATCTTCAACAGTCTCCCTAACTCCCGCATCCTGGAGCTGATTTGTCCAGCCGTGTGTTCTTCAATGTCCCTGCGGTCAAATAATCTCTTTCCATACTCAAGAAGCAAGGGGTCAGTTCTGATGAGACGGCTTATCTCATCATCTCTCTGGGTAGCCAAGACCTTGTGGTAGAAGGAAAATTCAACGTCTAAGGGTATTGGAAGCATGAGCCGACCACGGCGAGCGGCGTCCCCTCGCCGAGTGATCTGAAACCCTCCTGGCTTCTGACAGCAACGTTTTGAGTGTACAGAGATCAGCTTTTTTTGATAGAGCCCTTTGCAATGGCTACAGGCGAGAAGGTCGTCTGCCTTACTAGTTTTGGTGCGATACTTAGGAATCAAACATCCGGATTTGTTTTCAAGAACAGCAACGTTATGCATGTAATCACCCTCATCTTGTAGTCTGATCCATGCTCGACGTCTCTGCTTGGTCCCTTTTTTCATCGACAAAATTTTAGCAACGTCAGCCTCATCTGCATGGACATCTTGTAAGTGCGTGCTCATTTTCAAGACAAGCTTGCCACACAATTTGCATGCATGTTTCTTGTCCCATTTGTACTTTCCTTTCCCTCTCTGCGACACGTGCACACCCGTTTCTTCTGTAAGTGCTCTTTCCCCACTCTTTCCAGCATCATGTTCCTCCTGCCTATCCACATTCTCATTGCCACCCCCTAACGCACACTGCACCTTGCTGGTACTAGCGTCACCAACACCTGGCCACCCCAAACCTGCCACTTTGATGAAATCTAACATAGTCGATACAATACTGTCTATGTCCGAGATCCCAGCAATTGATGCTGACACACCCTCTGAATCCGGTGAGCTCGAGCCAGGAACAAACTCCTCGTCATCACTGCCCTCGTATTGCGATGCGCTGGCACTGCTCTCAGTCTCGGGTCCATCCCAGGCGCCATTTGCCAACTGGAGAAAGAAAGAAAGAAAGATTAAAACCAAAGCTGCCTTAGAAACAGAAACAGCCCAATTTTGGTTTAAAGGGGCCTTGCACAAGAATAAAAAGAGTAATCCCGTGTATGACCGATTTACATATGTGTGACCTCGGTGACGAGGGCTGGCTTCTGCAGCAGTCAAAATCCACGTTTTCTGAAAATGCAAGCAGTTTTCACACATTTGTCAACCCTGCGTGACCCTTTGAGAGAGGTCACTCAAATTGGCATGTTTAAAAAGGTCTTGCCACAAAGTATCCTTGGGCCAAGCTTGAAGAATGTGGCTTGAATAGTCTCCGAGAAAATGCCACCGTTAACTCATTCTACTATTTCTACCCCCAGACACACCACAGCAGGATAACAGGGGTGGGATTCTAGTAAGAAAGAAAACGCGGAAAATCAAACGACATTGGTGGGGGGTGGGTGGGTGGGTGGGTGGGGGGGGGGGGGGGGGTGGGGGGGTGGTTTCATGTCCTTCATTTTCAGCGGCCGAAAAATCAAACGACAGGGGGAGGGGGGGGGGGGGATAGGCACGCGTGTCCACCGTTCGCCAAAGTATCCAAAAACCGACACGGGGAGCGAGACCAAACACACCCGAAAATGGACTTTGTTATGACACTCCTGATCTGCAGTATAAAAATGGAATGTGCGTACCAGTTTATGTTCAGATGCACACTAAACGGCACTCTGTCTTGGACAATATCCTTTTTCACCGCCATTTTCCACTGCGACCTAAAGCTACCGGAAGTGTCGGGCGATAGTGAACCAAACTGCATACAAATCCAACCCATTTGAGATTTTTTTGCCATTTAAGAAGATTTTTTTTTTTTTTTTCTCGTCTTTTTTGTTGTTATTAGACGCGGAAAATAAATATGCTTCAGCGGAATTGTGAAAGAATTTCCACGGAAATCCGCGGAAACGCGGAAGAATCCCACCCTGGGATAAGGATCGACCATGATAGTTCAAAGGTGATGCCAGAACAGCTTGGCGCCTACGGGCGCCAAGCTATTCTGGCACCACCCTTGAACTATCATGGTCGATCTGTGTCCTGCGCTGCAATGCGGTCTTGAGAGGACAGGGGCAAAATTTAAGGATTTTGGTGTTGGGGTAGAATGAGTTAAAGTTTACCATGGACGACGGACGGACGACCAGTGGCCCAGAACATAAACTCACTTTTGCTTCGCACGCACGCCAGCCAATAAAATGAAGATGATCATAGAATCACTTTACTTACCAGTTTGTAATTGGGGGCATTCCGCTGCCGTCCATGCACCCTCCTACCAGACGCACCCTCTGTGGCAGAGGCTGGGGGGCCATGATTCTGCAGCATAGATCCTGATGGGTTTGGACATCCTGCTGCCATCCGGCGCTGGGTGTGTGCCAGAAAGTCCTGAGCCGGTGTGACCAAAATGGTGTTGCTGAGAACATGTCCAATACAACCATGTAAACCAACTGACATTTTGAATCAGATTGATTGTACATTGCTTAACGTCCCGACAGCCACTAGGCTTTCTCAGGACGTGCCTGCACTGCTTGTGAAAAAAAACCCACCTAAACAGAACATTGCCATGTATGTCGCCTGCCGGTCAAATACGTTAACTCATTCTACCCCAACACCAAAATCCTTAAATTTTGCCCCTGTCCTCTCAAGACTGCATTGCAGTGCAGGGCACAGATCGACCATGATAGTTCAAGGGAGATGCCAGAATAGCTTGGCGCCCGTAGGCGCCAAGCTATTCTGGCATCACCCTTGAACTATCATGGTGGATCCTTATCCTGCCGTAGTGTGTCTGGGGTAGAATGAGTTAAATAAACCTAACACATGGGGCCAAGACATAAAGCTAAGACCATTTAGCAACACACATCCAATATCAAGAGCTACAGGCAGTGCAGACAGTAGGGAGAGTTTTAAAAAGGCAAATTTATACAGGTGAATGGACAAAGGGTAGACAGAAACACATGCATGCCCCAGAATTGAGAGAAAAACCCACCCTGTGGGGCTGACCAGGGTGACCCTGAGAACTAAAAACTGGCAATACAGTAAAAAGCGATACTTCAGTTGCACATTCCTAAACGAGACCTGTTTGTGGACGTTCGTTCTTCGAATCGCGAGGCAGTTTTGCGAACGAGGATTGAAATCTGGCGCCATTTTTGTTTTTAAAAAAAAAAAAAGTCAACTGATAGTTACTGTGCATGCATGTGGCAAGTTAACACGTCAGAAAAAAAAAAAAAGAAAGAAGAAACAAAATCGCGTGGCAGATTGACCTTGTAATGGGGTTATTGAACGAATTCCTTTCATTGAAGAAGAAAGCTTTTGTTAAAATCGTGGGGTTCTATTATCATTTACTACAAGACTCAACGGTCAGGCCCGGCCGGTGCGGCCGAAGACACGTTTGAAAGCAGACGCCTTATTTTTCTGGGCCAAACGGGTACGGGGATTGGAGGCATCTCTCAGTTAAATAACTGCACTGAACAAGTACATTTGGGCGTGCTCTTAACTAAGAAATATTGCATAAAATACCTCTGCAAATGCGAGAGAATGACCGGTGCGTCCGTTGGAGACGAAAGACGTTTAAGCAAGGGAAGGAACTCCGTTCATCGGTGTTGGACCAATCAAATTGATCTGAAAACACTCCGGCCGCTTCCGTGTCCACACACAGGCCCAGGGCATCCCTGAAACACAACGATGAAGTAAATCTGTTAAAATGGGCACATCGTATTTTGATATTTTTTTCTGAATTTTGAATGAAAGATAATACAGAAACAACCCTCAGAAAAAATGGGTTTCTGATCTGGCCACCCAAAATTTTACACCGACCCAGATTGCATAAGGATGGTAAAGAAAGTAACCCAGTTCAGTCATTTGGTGTACGCACACACACACACACACACACACACACACACACACACACACACACACACACACACACACACACACACACATTTTTATAAAGTTATTATTTTTTTAAAAAGACTGAAATAGACTGTCTTGTTTGTGTGTTGTGCAGGTATCACAGAAGCTGCTACACGCACTTTGTCAAACAAGAACCTGAGACCAACCACCTAGATGCATCAAAGGTTGCGACAGACAAAGGAGAGCAGCAGGTGGGATTTCAATCATGAAAGGCAGCCAAACACTTCCAAAACAGTGGAGAAAATTTCTTGCTAGCAGTGAGAACAAGACCAGCTTCATTGATTTCTTGTTTGCAGACTGGTGCAAGCAGTTCAGCCGTCATGTGAAGCTGTATTTCACACATGGAATGATGTACCACTTTATCCAGTTTACTGATGGCGTTGTAACAGTGCAGCCTGTTCTGGATTTGACTTCAGACCATGAGGAAGCTGACATGCGTCTTTTCTCACATGCCAGGCATGCCAGCATCACCAATGATGTGATCACCATTATGAGTCCAGACACAGACGTGGCTGTGATCAGTGCATCTGTGTTGTGTGTAGGGACATCAACGCCCAGCTGATCATCATTCTGAAATATGACAGAATTCTGGACTTTGATCATGCATTTCTCTCCTTTCTATTGCACAGCACTTGTTGGACTTTACATGTATACAGGTTGTGATTCCGTCAGCGCTTTCCATGGAAAGGGCAAATCCAAAGCACTGATACTGATGGAAGAAGAACCTGAGTTTGAGAAGTCTTTTGCTCATCTTGGTAAAGACTGGACATCGGATAAACAATTATTGGAAAGCTTGGAAAAGTTTGTCTGCCATCTGTATGGCCGAAAGAAGGAGAGCTGCATTAACAGTGCCTGCTACATCTTCTGCCAGGGAACAGCAAATGACATATTGCTGCCTCCAACGCAGGACTGCCTAAAACAACATGCATTGAGAGCAAACTACCAGGCAGCCATTTACAGACGGTGTCTTCAGTCCAACATCAGTGCACCATCTCCAGAATGGTTTGGCTGGGAAGTCTGCAATGGAAAGCTTGTTGTCAAGTGGACTACCCAAGCACTTGCACCAGGAAAACTTCTTGCCAGTGTTGGGTGTAAGTGCAAGAAACGGAAATGTGTGGATGGCACATGTGGTTGCAGAAAAAACAATTTGAGGTGTAGTGACTTGTGTGACTGCTTTTACTGCTGCAACAGACAAGAAGATGTGGTTGGTGCGAATTCCAGTGGCAGTGACTATTCTGACAACAGTGATGCAAGTGACAATGAATCTGACACTGACACTGACGAGGAATGGTGACGTTGCCACTGCAGATATAATTTCCATTCACTGTGTTACTGTCATGTACTGTGACGTGTTTAGTATATGAAATAAAACATATTATGAGCTGTATTATGTCCAGAGGAATAGGGATCGATTTTCTTTGGATACCCTCACACTGGAATTTATTGGAATGAAATTTGTGACAGACAAGCAAAAAAGGGAGCTATAAATGGAGACAACTCAGCAGTTTGTAATAATATGCAATTATCTCTACACGAAATGTACTCTGTGCTAAACAGCTTTTTTTCACAAAGATGATATGAAATATACTTATCCTGTTTCATCTTGTTCAAGAAAAAACAGCTTCATTGATATACAAGTTAAGACTAAATTCTTGGAAAACAAAATTCGCAAAAGACATCAAATGCGAGTGCTTAAGCCCCATCTCTGTTAAACATATAATCTGTGAGTGTCCTATTACAATGAATCTGTTGACAAAATATAACATAACAGTTGATCACTTAGCAGAAAATATGTATGACATCTTACATAGAAATATTGCAATTCCAATAGTTCAGTAATATCATAATTCATAGTCCGGTGGGTAAACTATTATAATAAGTAATGTGAGTGTGTGGTTGGATTTAGTGGATGTTAATTATTGCTATTCTTTGATATTCACAAGTGTGTTTGGTTGTTGATTTTTTTGGGGGGGTCTAATATCACCAATGTGTGAAAAGACGTTAAATAAAATCCTAATCCTGATCAGGATGCATTATGAAAAAAGAACAATCCAGTTTGAATAATTGAAACGGAGAATAATGTGAACTGCTTGCTTACTTTACTAATTTTTCAGACATCTCACAGACGTCTTCTGTTGTAAGTGTCATTTCATTGTTAAAATAATGTACGTGTTCAGAAAAATGCCTATTTGCTTGTCATGTTTTGTGTATATCTTCTGTATTTCATTTAGTTCCTATGTCTTCTCTCTCTCTCTCTCTCTCTCTCTCTCTCTCTCTCTCTCTCTCTCTGTCTCTCTCTCTGTGTCTCTGTGTCTTGGTACTGTTCTATTATCAGTTCACATCATTGTTCCTTTAATATTTAGCTGAACTGCTGACTAGGAATTTTCCATACATTCAAATAATTCTTTTACACCAAATACCCTGATTTTTTTGGACACCTCTACACAACCTGGATCTGTATTTGTAGCTGTGTATTATAAGAAAGTAGTTCGGAACAAGTTTTTGCACTTTTTTGCGTCATAATATGAAGGTTTCACTGTAATTTATTTATTTCACTTCTAACAGGTTTTTACACTTATTCAAACATCATATGCAATAAAAGAAACGACTTTCTTCGGTGAAAAATAAATATAACCTATGCTTTTCTGCTTTATCTGCTCTGGGAGGATTCTCAAACGGTAGTATATTTAAATGGCTTTATCTTCATATCGTGCAGCTTTGCTGAGGATAAATTCTGGATTTTAGATTGTTGGTCTTAGGAGATTAATAATACATTAAAATCAGTTTGCTGCCATGAAATCCCCCCCCCCCCCCCCCCCCCCCCCCATGTTTTAGGCCTTTTAGAGCTGGTTATCCACCAGTCTATAGTGGCCTGACGAGTGGTGGTTTGTCTAAATGCAAATCCGCTGCGCCACCGTGTGCGCGCGACCCTTTAGTATAGTGCCGCGAAATGGGCCACTATGCACTGCTGTGCATCCATTAGTTTCTGCCGTGTTTACTCTAAAGTGGAAGCAAATTACTCAAAAAGATATTCAGTGACAACTGAACAGTGTTTAAACCAGACTCCATTAAAGTAGAGCTTTTTGGGGCTGGGGGAAATACGTACCTAAAGCGATTGCTGCGTGCATGGCACAAGTTCATGTCGACAGTAAGATGCACTCTTGTTTTAATTTCATTGGATATGCTAATTTACATAAACCAATAAAAAATGAGCATGAGGCGTATTTCCGGCCACATCTCAAAACACAACAAATCGACGTCTGCTAAAATGATGCTTGACTGTGCAAAAAGTCTTGATACTAAACTATCAATTTTGATCGGAGGTATAGATTTGTGGCAAAATATATGTCGAGTTTGTTCAGTTCGAGGTTTTTGGCGGATGGGTGCTTTGAGGGTCTGCTCTGTAATCACAGTGCTTCGTGGCTTTGCGCGCCATTCGTTTCCTCCCTTGTATTCTGACTTGAGGTCATGTTACATATTCAAATGAGGCAGTGCAAGGACCGGTGTTTTTAAAAAATAACTTTTTGCCTTGTTTGAAAATTTGTAGTAGGGCTGAATGTTGGAATTTCTGGAAATTTCTGATTAGATTAGAGGAGATTATGTTTGGTGCTTTGATTCATACCATCCTGAGCTTATTCAGTGGGCAATTGTGGGCCTATGTCGAGTTGCCGCTGCCATGGTGATTTGAGGGGCACGCTGATTTCAGCTGTGCTTGGGTGTGGGGTTGGTAAGGAATCAGGTTCATAGTCAAGAAGTGAGACTGTCAATGTGCTGGTTTTTTATTTATTTATTTATTTTTGTTTTTGTATTTTGTGCATGGCAAATGTGCAGCTGGTAGGTGGTAGTGTTTTTTAGGGGATTGAAAAATTAGGGGATGACTGGGACTGACTAAGGCAAAGAGACTGGACAGTACGAAAACGGCACTGTGTTCCTTGGCCTGTCAGAGGCACCACATGCCATGTGACATAGACCGGAAGCTGGTTTAATGTAACCATATCATTGAGTTTGGACTTTTGCAGTTGGAAAACTGAGAAAATCATGAAAAATTAGAAATTTTGCCAAAAATCGCATCGCTTACAGTTTTATAGGCGTTTTTGAATGTTTTGCATTGCAACGTACTTTTTACCTGCACTGTGGGCCATGTTTAGTGTGTTTGTTCATTTTTTTCTTTGTCTTACAGGTAGTCATGAGTCTGACCTTCGACCTTGAGCTGACATTTGACCTTGACCTTAAAAGGGGTGGGGTTTGGGGTGTTAAATTTGCTAAATGCATGAAATAAAATGCACTCATTTAGTTATTGAAGTTGTGGGGTGGGGTGAAGTGAAGTGGGGTGAGGGGGGGGGGGTTGGGTGGAGGGGGGGGGGTTAAAGTCAAAGGTTAAGATCAAAACTACAATGAAACATTGTCAGCAAGAGTGAAATCATCCGCCCAAAAAATGTGACATGCAGGAGTTATTTTGCATGATCCAGCTACATTTATGTACAGCATAGGCTGCATCTGAGGTGTCATTCTGCTGTAATTGTCATGAGGGATATCTCTGGTGTCTATTCTGAGCTGAACACAAACACTTTTACACTGCGTAAAGCTCATTTGAGTGCGTTGTTATGGCAGCAGCAGCTGCGGCCACTGGCACAGGCTTTTACAGGAGTGTTCACAGGTTTGACACACACATGCCTGCTGCATTTGCAACATGAGTTGAGGTGTTTTGAGACTCTGACAAGTGTTTTATATAAAAATGAACTGTACATGACCAATTTTCTCTGCTAACTCATAAATAAGCACTCCATACACTTGTTTGGGTATGAGGTGTGTCCCGCGTAGCATAGTTTTGGCTGTTTTGTGTAGTCTTTTGCCTGTGGGATAGCTTAGTGGACTTAATGTTTAAATTGCACAGCTGTTTCATGACTCCTTTTGTCTGAGAAAAAGATTGCAAGCAGCATATAGGGGATGGCAGCTGGTTACAGGCCTATTCCTGCTTGCTGTCACCAGACAACAGGGTCAATGAGGATGCCTGGGTGTTGTCTTTTTGGCTGCCCTGAGATACACAGGGAAATGGCCTTGAGTCTTAAAGTTCATTTTTCATCAATGTCAGTGTTATGGTAACCTTTTTCAGTTGTTCAGCCCACCGGGAGTCAGTTTGAGTGTATTGCATGTGATGCAGCAATATTCAATGGTGTCACTTTGGGTTTGACTTAGCTAGTGTCTAAGGATTGCACTGATGGCAGATTGAATGGTGTTCAGGTGGGACAGTTTCTCTGACAGGTCATCTTATATATTCAAATGAGGTAGGTGAGGCAGTAAGAGGACCAGTGTTTTTAAAAATAACTTTTTGCCTTGTTTGAAAATTTGTAGTAGCGCTGAATGTTGGAATTTGCTGGAAATTTCTGGTTAGATAAGAGGAGACAAGTTTGACCTCGAGAAGCTGAAAGACCCAGAGGTAGCGGAAGCCTTTCAGGCAAAGATAGGAGGAAAATTCGCACCACTGCTACTTCTAGGTGCAGAAGACACGGACGTGGACACACTGATTGACACATTTAACACTGTTGTAACCCAAACAGCCAGTGAGATCCTTGGCAAACACCGACAAGCAAAGAAACCTTGGGTTACAGCTGACATCTTTGTTTTATGTGACAAGCGTCGAGAATTAAAGAAAAAGAAATCAGAGGTAGAAGGAGCTAAACAATACAGGGAAATTAACCAGGATATCAAGAAAAGCATGAAAAAGGCAAAGAATAAGTGGATTGAAGATCAATGTAAACACGTAGAAGAAAATCTGAACAAAAATAATAGCAAAAAAGCATACCAGCTGGTGAAAGACCTGACCAGTGTAAAACAAGGACGCTCCTCAATCATTCAAGATAGTGAAGGGAACTGTCTTACGGAAGACCAAGACATACTGAAGAGATGGACAGAGTACTGCTCAGATTTGTACAACCACCAAGCTGCAGGGGACCCAGGCATACTTGTCAACCCACCCGTGACCAACAATGGCAACTATCCCATCCTTCGAGAAGAAGTAGAGGCTGCAGTGAAGTCGCTGAAAAAATGGAAGGCAGCAGGAGCAGACAACATCCCTGCAGAGCTAGTCCAAGAAGGGGGAGAAGACACGATAAGCGCCTTACTAACAATCTGCAATAAGATCTGGCAGTCAGGGGATTGGCCCACACCATGGACCCAATCACTTATAATAACTCTCCCCAAAAAAGGCAACTTACATCAATGCCAGAACTATCGCACGATCAGTCTTATATCCCACCCAAGCAAAGTCATGTTAAAGATCCTACTGAACAGGCTGAAGCCACAGGCAGAGGAAATCATAGCAGAGGAACAGGCAGGCTTCAGACCAGGGCGCAGCACAACTGAGCAGATCTTCAACCTGAGAGTTCTATGTGAGAGATACCTCCAGCACCAGCAGGACCTCTATCATGTCTTTGTGGATTTCAAGAAAGCGTTTGACAGGGTGTGGCATGCAGCCCTTTGGTCCACCATGAAGCTATACAACATCAATGCCAACCTGATCAAAGTCATAGCAAACCTTTACAACAAGGCCACTAGCGCAGTCTGCTTCAACGGCAAAATAGGAAACTGGTTTAGGACTACAGTTGGAGTCAGACAAGGCTGCTTGCTCTCACCTACTCTTTTCAACCTCTTCCTCGAAAGAATCATGACGGACGCTCTGAAAGATCATGAAGGAACTGTCAGTATTGGAGGCAGAACAATCACGAACTTGCGCTTTGCGGACGACATTGATGGTCTTGCAGGAACAGAGAAGGAGCTAGCTCAGCTGGTGGAAAAGCTGGATAGTACAGCCATTGCATATGGGATGGAAATCAGTGCAGAGAAGACCAAACTGATGACCAATAACGCCAGTGGCATTGGCACTGAAATCATGGTTGGAGGCCAAAAACTGGAAACAGTTAAGAAATTCAAATACCTAGGAGCCATTGTGACAGATGAGGGATCAAAACCAGAAATACTGTCCAGGATTGCGCAGACAACAACAGCACTGACAAGATTGAAGACCATATGGAAGGACAGAAACATCACACTCTGCTCCAAGATCAGACTGATGCGCTCCTTAGTCATCTCAGTGTTCTTGTATGCCTGCGAGTCATGGACCCTCACAGCTGACCTTGAAAGGAGGATACAAGCCACTGAAATGAGATGTTTTCGAAGGCTGCTTGGCATCTCATACAGAGATCACATCACAAACGAGGAAGTGGGAAGCAGAATCAGGCAAGCCATCGGGCCCTATGAAGACTTATTAGCCATTGTGAGAAAACGCAAACTAAAGTGGTATGGGCATGTCACGCGCTCAGCAGGGCTTGCCAAAACAATCCTGCAAGGCACTGTGCAAGGAGGACGAAGGAGAGGAAGACAGAGGAAAAGATGGGAGGACAATATCTCAGAGTGGACAGGACTGAAGCTGGGCGATACGCTGAGAATAGCAGAGAACAGAGAGGAATGGAGGGAGCTGGTCGCCAAGTCATCAGTGGTGCCCCAACGGTCGGCAAGACTACGGGATATAGATAGATAGATAAGAGGAGACACGTTTGGTGCTTTGATTCATACCATCCTGAGCTTATTCAGTGGACAATTGAGGGGCACGCTGATTTCAGCTGTGCTTGAGTGTGGGGTTGGTAAGGAATCAGGTTCATAGCCAAGAAATGAGACTGTCAGTGTGCTGGGTTTTTTTGTTTTTGTGTTTTTGTTTGTTTGTTTTTGTGCATGGCAAATGTGCAGCCGGTAGGCGGTAGTGTTTTTTAGGAATTGAAAAATTAGGGGATGACTAGGACTGACTAAGGCTAAGAGACTAGACAGTACGTAAACGGCACTGTGTTCCTTGGCCTTGAGCTATTTACGCGGTGGCCGTGCGCACGCGGTGGCGCAGCGGATTTGTATTTAGTCAAATCACCACTCGTCAGGCCCCTATGATAAAACCCTAAAATATGGTGCACCTAAGTTGTTCGAACCAGTTCAAGCCAGATTAGTCAATGTTGAACTTTTTGTGCAGCTAGCCACCGGTTCTGTCAACAGTTCCCGATGGCTGCATGCACGAGGGTTTTAGCGGGACCTATTCAAACATGCCAGGCACCTGATCTATAGCGAATGTCAAACGTGTAAAAGTGCGGCAATGCCTGAATGCAATGCGTACCCGTTGCGGGAGATGAATCGACCATGATAATTCAAGGGTAGTGCCAGATTACTGTGCTTGGCGCCTGGTGGCGTCAAGCTAATCTGGCACTACCCTTGAATTATCATGGTCGATCCATCTCTTGTTAACGTGCGCCGGGGTTAAAGCTTTGGCGTTTGTCATTTGAAAGTCCTGCTTCTTTCTTTGTTTGTTATGACTGTCATTCTATAAATACTCTAGCTAGAGGCTCCACGGATTCATGTTTGACACACAATATGCTAGCTACGAGGCTCTGCCGAGATACACATTGCTCTGGCTGTCTGCCGAATGATCTATGAGCCAAGTTGTAAAATAGTTTGGAACACAGCATGAAATTTGCACAATTTTGCGTGTGTCAAAGTAATAATAATAATAGTAATATCCCTTCGCCGTACCTCGCTAAAAAAGAAAAAAAAAACAACAAAAAAAACTTACACACTGTACCTCGTGGGTGCACAGCTACCCATGGTTTTTGTATAGGCAATCTCTTTCATAGTACTGGGCCTACCACCCACGGTTTTTGTATAGACAATCCCTTTCATAGTACTGGGCCAACCTCGTGGGTGCACAGTCATGTATTTGCATAGTCCTGGGCCGGCCTACCTCGTGGGTGCACAGCTGCCCTCGGTTTTTAACTAGGCATTATATGTGAGTAAGGGTGTGTGTGTGTTTGTGTGTGTTCGTTCACGCAAATGTGAGCGAGTGTTCTCCATATTTCTCTTCTTGTTGACGTAGCGATATGAATCATCCCATTACACCTACACATTCTCTCTCTCTCTCTCTCTCTCTCTCTCTCTCTCTCTCTCTCTCTCTCATATGGGGCCTATATATAAACGCACACTGTGATGAAGCTCTATGCTCGGGCATAGTGTTCATACATTAGGGTTAGTACGGTACGGGTTTTGTTGACGGTTTCTTTGTGCCGATAGTCCGTGTGGCACTAGACGCACGTGAAATCTGTAGGACATGGTTAGCACGGGATTTTTAGTGAGTTCTGTTTAGTGAGTTCTAGGCGGAAGCTGTGTCTGTCAGAGGTCTAGATCGGTAGTGCGGGCTGTCTTGTCGTATGGAACGGTTGTGTTTGAGATACCTAGCCCGCATTCCAAGACTCTGAAGCCTAGATTTCAGGTATGTTTCTATATATGTAGTATTGATAGTTGCTTAGTTAAAGACAGTATGCGTTGCTAAGAGTAATTTGCTTGTATAGTGTTGACCGGTTTTGGTTCAGTTATGTTGGTTTAGAATTCAGGGAAGTAACCGGTGTTTTTGTATACAGTTGTTTACCGCGATAGATAACTAAAGGAATGTGAGGTGTGTATGTCTAAGCCGCTATGAAGATAGTACGTGGTTGGTTAAGCATTGTCTTTTCCAGTGTATAGAGTAGTGTATAGCAAGAGTGTTAGGCTATAGTCTGTTTCAAGATAGTGACAGATATGGGGGTGTTACGGAAGTAGACAGTTTACGAAGCACGTGTGTGTGTGTGTGAATGAACGTGTGAGTTATTTGTATCAGCCAGGTTACGTGACGTTTCTCATTGATCCAATATGTTGTGTGTTTAGCAAGCGTTACGTTTGGATCCTTGTTGTTGTGTTTAGAGTTCTTGTAAAGAGTGGCGACGGACGCCGAGACGTCGAGTCACAGGTAGGACCTAACGTGAGGTCATCCCTCCAGCTCTTCACTGAGAGTGAGTCTGACCGGGACCAAGAACCCGAGTCAAAGCGAGAACTGCGCAACAGTACGAGAACGAGGACTACGTCCGTGCCAAAGAGACAGGACGGCAAGAAGAAGCGTACGACGAAGGACTTTCACGCCTAGACGTGAGAAGGACCAACGTAACCAGGCAATAACATCAAACAGGTTGGAGACAGTGTGAAACTAAAACCTAGCCTGGCAAAGATATTGTGATGTGTATGTGATGTATATAGCTTGATAGTGTGAGCGTTTTTTTGGTATATTTATATTGTATAAAGTCACTTTAGAAAGGGAACCCGCGTGTTTGTTTTACCGCATGAATGCGCCCGTCTGAGTCAGTGGCGGTGTATGCGTCTGTTGCGTGAGAGTCTGTACGTGCGACTGTGGTCAAGTCTGCGTGCGTTACAACACACTCACACAGACACACACACATGCGCGTTTGCGCAGACACGCTCGCACCCACACACGTACACAGAGAGAGAGGAGAGAGCGTAATATATAGGTCATAACAAGTAAATTATTTCTACTCGTAACTCATGAAATTTAGAACACGAACTGATAAATTGAAGTTAATGAAAATGTCTTGAACTGCTGAACTCAAGTTCTATGTTGACCAACTTGTGCTCATTGCTAGGACTGTGCTGATAAACTGGGGAAAAAACTCTAGGTCTTGAAGTGATGAATGTTCCTAGTCAACCAGCTTGTACTAACGACATCGCCCGACTCGAATAAAGCCCTGAAGTCTTGGCAGACCACAAAGAGATGATCTTTGCAGACCCAAGCACTCCATGAAAAACATGAAGTACGGGTCTTTCGATTCCGTCTCCAGTCGCAAGAGCAGCAAGGGCCCTGCCTTTTCTTCGCCTCTTCCTGTCCCGGCTTCCGCTTTTTGCACCAGGTGACAGATCCGGCTTCCTCTTTCCCAAGGGTGTGCCTCGCTTTCTCTTCATCCTTGCACCTGGAACCAGCTCCTGCTCGATTCGTTGTGTGTGGAAGTCGATTACGTTGCGCAGATCCCTTGAAAGGGTCCTTGCCCCCAGCCGTCGTTGCAGATTTTCGAGGGCAAGCTGCTTCGTGACCTTTAGAGGAAGGGGTGTCTCGCGTTCTTCTTTGATGGTGAACTGTCTGGAAATTTTAGTTTCCACACGACACGGGCAGTGGCCAGGTCAATTGCGATGTAAGAGAGTACCATAGGCCGTCGCTTGGTGCCCTTCTTTGTTGAGAAGGAATGGGCCATCTTGTCGACTGCGTCAACAGCCCCTTTAGTTGAGTTGTAGAACCGAACTATGTCCGGCTTCCTTTTAGGGTCCTCTGAATCAATTTGGGCATCATGATGCATGTCGCTCATGAGAACAACGTTCTTAGTCAACTTGGACTGGTATTTTACAAGTGTAGTTTTCTCTTGGAAAACGAAGGTTGACGCATGCACTGACTGGCCTTACTTTTGTTTGAATAGCTCTGGAAGAAACCGCTTATTTCCTCGCACAATGCCAACGAATGTCAATCCGTTGTTCAGTAGGGTGTCTGCCAGCTCCTTGTCTGTGAAAAAGTTGTCAGTGGTGATGTTCCGACGTTTCTGTCCAGCTTTTGCTGATGTTCAGCGCCCAGTGGTCTCCCAAGATACGGCTCAGCTACCAGAGGAAAGTTGTTCTCCACATCCACTGCCCAGAAAATCTTTATCCCGTATCTGTCGGGCTTTGATGGCAGATACTGCAGAAACGAACAGCGTCCATGAAATGGAACCAGCTGCTCGTCTATTGTGATGAATGGGCCAGGTATGTAGTGGACTGACAAGTTGTGAGAAAAGTCATCCCAGAATTCATGGAATGGAGCGAAGACATCCCGACTTCTTCTGGCTGTCCTGGTGGCTCTGTCATCAAATCTCATGTATGTTGCTACTTGCAGGAAGCGTTGCCCGTATGAAACTCATTCCAACACCAGGATCGAAGACAACATCCGAGAACAGCATACTCTGTTTCATTGCCCCCATGTACAGGACGCAAGCACTGAAGAAAAACCTTGATCTCCACCTCGTATGTTTATTGAAAATCTCCCTTTGACGCTTGCCCTCCAGATTTGTATACTTGACGATTGACTTGACCATCTTTCGGGAAAACAACAGCTGGAATGCGTCGGAGGGCTCTTCAACATTAGCACATCCTACAAGCTGACTGGCTGGCACGCGGAACACGTTTACAGTAGAGGTCCGACCTGATCGTGCAGGTGGTGGGACCGAGCTCCACTTTGTTCTATCTTTGGCAGTGAAGATAGTCTCTTCAAGATGACCAATGTCTCGCTGAGTCTGTCCAATCCTCTGTCCTTCAGGAGCGCTTCTCTGTCGGCTATTGGCTATTAGATCGGCCAAATACGGGTAGTCTTCAGCTTCATCCTGTTCCGGGTCTGAGTCAGGAGCATACTCAGCATCATCCTCATCAGCTGCTGCAGCCGGTCTGTAGTAGTTTACATTCCCAATTACGTCAGGTTCATCTTCATCTGTAGAGTCTTCTCCTTCGATGAGGCCGTCGTCATCAAAAGACAGAACGTCATTCGTGGCACCACCATCCAGTGTTACTGTAGGTGTCTCTTCTTCGTCTGAATGATTACCAATAACACATTATAGACATTTCATCAAACACACTCACACACACACACACACACACAGAGAGAGAGACAGGGGAGTGATAGAGCTTTGTTTGCCTTTCAGTCAGAAGATATAAAGAAGATTATCAGCTATTGGGGACAGAACCAGAACCGGGGACATTTTTTTTATTGGACCTTACCATCACCTGGATCCAGGGAGGGAGGTGAACCAACAGGAAAGTGTTCGTCGTTTACCGCTAGGTTGAGAGCATCAAAGATATTGGGTCTCTCCATTATTCTGAACACACACACACACACACTAATATGCATTACCGAAACTGAAAAACACGGGGAACATAAATTCCATTACACTGGCCGACTAGATCGCTGCCGATGTTGGGTGCTTCTGTTATTTTGGTCCTGTATAAATGCTTACACCTACACAGTAAATTTTGTAAATCTTGAGGAAGCTACGGTAAACAGTCTACTGCACAAGTTGTAAACATCACTAGCAATTTATGGAACAAAACACACATTAGATATCTCCAAAATTCCGGATAAAAATACGCATAAAAAGTGGTGGTGTTCAACAATTATGGAGGGGGGTATAGGTTTCACGGCACCGGTGATGCCCGGCCATTTATAGTCTCTGCGTCACTATCGGCAACAGCATGCGGCATCTTTCGATTACGTACGCTTGAATACATTTTATCAAACAAATTCATAAATTGATTGATTATGAATACTAAATCAACGCTGCTGTATATTTTTTATGCCATAATTTATTCAACAATAGGTAAATGCTACAAATGCCTTACGGTCAAAGATGCTGGAACCACGAGTAGACTGATCCACGTGGATCGCTTCTGAAACCGGTGCCACGGCAGTTTTTGTCTGAGAATTTGGCGTGGGTGCACAACTACCCACGAGCTACGCCGTGTAAGTTTTCTTCTTTGCGAGTGTGGGTGAATGTGTACCCACGAGGTACGGCGAAGGTTATACAATGTTTTTGTTGTTTATTTACTCCGTTGTTTAGAAACAAAACAACACTTTTTTTGTGTGTAAAAACCGGCATAGACAAAACCTTTATTGACAAAGTCATGAAATTTCAAAGTTGAGACTTAAAAAATGACCAAGAAACATTAACTTTAATGAAAGTGTGGGTACGCCTGCACCCACGGGGTACGGCGAAGGTTAAAAAAAAAATAATTGCATTTACCTTACCTGATATCCTGCTTGACATTCTGCGTGTCTACTGACACAGCTTTAACCCGTTCCGGCCGCGGCGCCGAGAAAATCATGACACCACCCAACTGCAAGAGGCATAGATCTTCAGTCATGAGCCCCCGCAGTTGCTGGGGCTCATGAGGTTCTACGCCTTTTGCTATCACCACTTTGAATCCATGTCCCTGGGATAGCTAGGGTTTCTTTGGTGTTGAATATACAAAGACTGCAGAAACACAGTCTGTGTTAACGGGTTAAAGGCACATAGGCCCACATATATACGTCAAACACCCGGTTGGCTCAGTCACAACGATGCTATGCGATTATACTAGTACATGTAAGATTATACAAAGTACAAAATGCTCAATGAACGCCGAAATATATCATATACCATATGTCTGCACAAACGATATGAGTCTTCTATATAAAGAGCAATGTCCCGAAAATCCAGAATATCGCGATAAACATAAATCTTTATGGGATTTTAGGAAACCTCCGAGTTAAGATTTCATAAATCCCTCAAAATGTCCCGGATTTCACGATCTAACTGGTTTAACAGTGTTATTTTGAAATATTCAAATGGAAATGCACAAGCCGGCACTCCGGCACAAAAACATTGGTAGACCGAACCTCTAGGTTCGGCCTACCCATGTTTTGTTGAGTGTCGGCTTGTACACTTCTATTTGAATATTTTGAAGTAACACTGTTACCGTTACACTTTGCTAGCCACAGAAAAAAAGACGTATCAGACCCTGCAGCCTGACGGCAGACTTCGTATACAAGTACTCTTGATGGTGTAAATCATCACGAGTCCATGTGACTGCAAAGACTCAATGACAATCTATGTCTTCTCTGATGAAAGAAACTTTACTCAGTGACAGTTTTCCTAGCCAGCAAACGGCTATCGGGTCGAAGTCGGCCGCAGTGGGCCCGCGCACTGTTGTGCGCGGGCCCAGTGCGGCCGACTTCGGCCCGATGGATGGTCTCTGCGTCATGGGTTTGAGTTTACGTGTTGGCGTTGTTTGAGAACTTTTAGAACAAGAGTCATTGACGATTATTCACAACCCTCGCTGAGGGCTGCAGGGGTTCATGGAAATCTAAGCCCGTGGCAGATAGAAGGGACTTCGGTAATTGTCAGTTTTGAGGACGAGCTCTTGAAGACCGGAAGAAAAGACGCTTGAGGATCTGCAACCTTTCGATTTCAAAAGGGGCTAACGCTTAGCTTTGGCACCGTGTATGTAATCCATGGCTTTGAGAAACTCGCTGAGGGTGATTTGATCATCATTTTCATTAATACTGGATATCCATCGGAACAGGTCCTGTCAGACAAAAATCAATCAATCAATCAGTCCCTCGATCAGTAGAACGAGCGAGCAAGACATTATGCACGTAAGAAATTAAGCAAGTCGGTCGGACGGTCAAACAAACGAGTAAGAGCAAGCAAGGAAATAAATCGGGATGTGTAAGTGGCTTTTGTCGGTTCTTGTGATTTGTGATTGCAATTTTTATCCTCGTGATCCGTGAAAAAAGAGTTCGTCGTGAAACGTCCTGGTTATTTCGAGAAACGTGAGCCAGCTGCCACCAAGTAAATTCTACTCGGATCCCCCTCATGCCCCCCTACCCTCCCCACTCCCGGTGGTTTGAGTTTGCGGCCAGTTCTGGACTGCTTAGTCCGTCCTACATCAAATCAACAACTAATCCCCCCCCCCCCCCCAATCTATTTACCCACACACACGCGCTCACACCAGTCCGGCAGCTAGCTAATCCCTCTCCCTCCCTCCCTCCGTCAATCCATCCACAAAGCAATCAGTCAGATACTATACTACAACCAGATTATACTCTCTGTTCAAAAATACAGTCATGATACACATTTTTGACTCACGTGCGAAGCAAAAGTGAATATGTTTTGGACCAGTGGCCGTCCGTCCACGGTCGTCCGTGGTAAACTTTAACGTTGGCATTTTCTCAGAGACTATTCAAGCCACATTCTTCAAACTTGGCCCAAGGATACTTTGTGATAAGACCTTTCCAAACATACCAGTTTGAGTGACCTCTCACAAGGTCAAGGTCACAGGGGATCAGGAAATAGGTCAAAAATAGCCATATATTGACATAATTTATTTTTTCTCAAGTAATACAATTCACAACTTCAAACCCAAACTTGGTACAAAGATACCTGATGGTAAGACCTTTCTATACATACTAATTTGGTTGATCCCTCGGAAAGGTTAAGGGTCACAAGAGCTCAGGAAATAGGTGAAAAATAGCCATATTTTGATAAAAGATGTTTTTTTTCTCAAATACTATTCACAACTTCAAACCCAAACTTGGTACAGAGATACCTGAGGGGAAGACCTTTCTATGCACACTAATTTGGTTGATCTCTCGGAAAGGTCAAGGGTCACGAGAGCTCAGGAAATAGGTCTGAAATAGCCATATTTTGACAAAAGATGTTTTTTCTCAAATACTATTCACAACTTAAAACCCAAATTTAGTACAGAGATACCTGATGGTAAGACCTATCTATGCATACTAATTTGGACAACCCCTTGAAAAAGTCAAGGGTCACAAGAGGCTGTCAAATGTGCGTAAAATGCTGATTTTTTAAAATAAAATTGTAGGGTATTCCCAAATTTATCAACCAAATTTGGTACAAAGATAGCTGATGATAAAACCTTCCTATGCATACTAATTTAGTCGACTCATCTCAAAGGTCAAGGGTCACGGGAGGGGGGGGGGGGGGTGGTTGACAGATGTGTGAAAAATGCTTACATTTTCAGAAAACATGGATTTTGCTCTTGCAAAAGCCAGCCCTTGTCACAAAGGTCACACATATGTAAATCGGTCATATACGTGAGCCTTAATGGCTTTGCCTTTCTTGTCAGTTGGAATAGCGCTGTGTTATTTAAATCTTTTAAGGTGTCCCGCATCAACAGCTGCGTATTTGTCGAATAGCGTTGCCGCCGGCAATGCTATACACTTATTGATGCGGTGGCGCCTTGAATACTTAACTAACTCATGCCTGACACACCGGCGCAGGAGATGGATCAACCACGATCTTGTACCTGCCACGATTATTGTCTTTCGATTTCCATTTGTGTTTTTTCTTTCTTTGGCAAAACAGGGGTCTGATGTACGGACAGAGACTAGAGCTTAAGTAAGTCCCAGACTATCTTCATAAGCCTGAGACTAAAATTTTAGTAAGACATGCATGAACTGAGACTAGGCCAAGTCTGAGACTATCTCAGGGACTAAACAGCCAAAATTTAAGCCGATGATTTACTAGGTGTAAAGCTTTTTGTCTCTTGACTAAAAGCGAATCAAAATGGCAGCCGCTGTCTACATGATGTTCCTATCTCGACGAAATCTAAGCTGAAATTGAGTATTTAGAGACTGTTGACACCCACTAGATTAGTTTGACGATACGAAGCTTTACAAAAAGTTTTCAGTTGTTTCACGCGCCGTGAAATTTATGAGCTGAAAGATGGCTGAACAAAAGGGTTCGCTGACACCCATTTACAAGTGCTCTTTTCTCTTTTATTCTACGCGACTGGAACGTTTCAAAAACACGGTAGGAGACTTAATCGGGGTGGATCAAAGCACGGTCAGCCGGACAATAACACGCGTGACTGAGCTTTTCCTCCAGCATGCCAACGAGGGTCATCAAAATGCCGACCAAACGTGAAGTAAACGCAAGTAAAGTTGCATTCTTCAACATGCAGGGTTTCCACAATGTTTTTGCTTGCACTGACGGCACACAGATCGCCATTCAAGCCCCAAGCGAGCGAGAACATGAGTAAGTCAACAGGAAAACGACCCAACCTCCTAATGGCGCGGATGGACATGGAAGAGAGGTCGATCAAATGCGATGTGCGGACATCGGCGACAAACAGTCAGAAAATACCCCCCCCCCCCCCCCCCCCCCTGCCCCCCCCCTCCCCCCCCCCCCCCCCCCCCTTTGGACGAAATCAGCGAAAGCTGTAAGTCCGTATTCCTTTAAAAATAGCATCTATAGCAGCACTTGGCCTAAGGGTACTTTGTGGCAAGACCTTTCCAAACATATCAATTTTACTCTCACAAAGGTCAAGATCACAGGGGCTCAGGAAATAGGTTCAAAATAGCCCATATTTTGACACAAGATGTTCTTTTTCTCAAATATTATTCACAACTTTAAACCCAAACTTGCTACAGAGATACCTGATGGGAGGACATATCTATGCATACTGTTTTGGATAACCCTTCGGAAAGGTCAAGGATCATCGGCTGGCAAATGTCTGTAAAATGCCAATTTTTGTTGAAATTTTAGGCATTAGCAACATTTTTGCAAATTTTTAAATCAAATTTGGCACAAAAGTAGCTGATGATAAGACCTTCCTGTGCATACTAATTTACTCAACTCATTGCAAAGGTCAAGGGTGGAGGAAGTGGTGGGGGGTGTACATATGTGTGAAAAATACTTACATTTTGAGAAAACATGGACTTTGCTGGTGTGAAAGCCAGTCCTTTACTTATTGTCACAAAGGTCACACTTAAGTATATCGGTTGTCCATGTGAGCCATAATGGCTTTGCCTTTCTTGTGGAAAGAATTGTAGTTACATGTATTATAAACAGTTTTGCAAACTTTTCAATCAAATTTGGCACAAAGGTAGCTGATGATGATAAGACCTTCCTATGTATACTAGTTTAGTCAACTCTATGATATCATAAAGGTCAAAGGTCATGGGTGTTTGACAGCTGTGTGAAAACTAATTAAATTTTGAGAAAACATGGATTTTGCTGGTGCAGAAGTCATCTCTTTACTTTGTCACAAGGGTCATACATGTTACATCTAATGCACATTATGGTCTGCTGTGTTAAATCAAGATCTATGCCCTTTGGAGATGGGCGGCATTTGCCTATAGATGGCATTGTTTTTATCCAGGCTTACTTAAGTCAGCAACACAATTTCAAGATTGATCATGCGGGTAGTGGGCATGATTTGTATGTGTGCATGTGACTGTGCGTGTGTGTGTGTGTGTGCGTGTGTGTGTGTGTGTGTGTGTGTGTGTGTGTGTGTTGCGTGCGTGTGTGCGTATGTATGTGTTTGAGGCTACTTGGAACAAACCAACACTGAATTGAACATTTATCAGCACTGATTTCCTGTGACAAGTTTTATGACCTGATCACTTTTATAATGCATGCCTATATCTTTGTGTCTTTGCAGGTTGTCTGTGGTGCAGATCTGCTGTTCTTGAATGTCACTGCTCATTGGCCAGGATCAGTCCATGCTGCCAAAATCTTGCATTTCTCACCATTGAAAATCATAAAACGGCACTCAATCCTGGCACTGTCATGGCAAAGCAAGCCTATGTAAAATGTCAGCAATATGACTAGGCTGAAGGATAACGCCTAAACGCAACACTGCCCTCACAGACTACTATCCAAAAGTACAATGACTAAGCTGCTGCCAAATGATACTGCCCTAGTAAAAACTAACAATTTATCATATCTCTCCACAAGATCATTGAATCAAAAAGGGAGCAATCTCCTACCTCAACTACTCTGTAGCTCTGTCATTTGAGCAAAGGAAGTAGAACCATCAAATCTAAACAGCAAAGTAAGTACATAATTATGTTAATAAAACAAAGTTCTATGGTACAGCTAAACCCTAAATCTACACACACAGACTGGTAGTTGTAGCAGCAAAGCGACAAGTCAATGACAAGGTCATCAAAACCAAAATCGTTGAGTGAAAAGTACAGCTTACATGCAGAGTGAAGATGTAAGATACTGGCTGTCAAAACTCGTGCACGGCGAAAACTGTTCCCAGCCGCACATGCTCAGTGGCATTTGGAACTGGATTTCCCCAAGTTAAACATAGCACATAACGCAAGCCGCGGACTATCCATATCTAGTCTCGGGCTTGTGAGTCTGACTTAAGTCTTAGTTCATGCATCGGAAATGTATGCCTGAGTTAGTCCCTACGTAACAAGTCTCAGACTAGGTCTAAGCCTGGGACTTGTCTAGTCTCTATCCGCCATACATCAGACCCCACTGAATAACATCACTGGAACTTCTACCAAATATGACTGCAGCACATACTTAAATATTCTTACCTCAATATGCTTTTTTGTAAACTTGACTGCGGATTTTGCAGTCAACCAGTTCTCAAATTCCCATTTGGACAGAACACTGTTGCCATCTACGTCCAGCCTTTTGAAGACGTCGGTGTATTCTTGCTGCTGCTGTGACGACAAGTGCTTGTAGGCCATTTTCTTGCTTAGTGATCTCGCTGTGATGTTCTGAAGTTTTTGGACTCTTTGAGCGGTCGCTTGGTCACCTTTATCTCAGTTGTGTGTGTCGTCCGGTAACGAACAGGGAAGGAAGTGTATGGCTCAGCAGACTTACTAAGACGTCAGAGAGGAACGGCAGCCGATAGCTAAACGCTTGTCTGGTCGTAGCGGAGCGAGCGCCACTACGCCAAAAGGTCATCGGGCCGATGTCGGCCGCAGTCGACCCGCGCACGGCGTGCGCGGGTCGACTGTGGCCGACCTAGGCCCGACGTCCTTTTAGTGTTTACTGCTAAACTGAACTACTCAGTTATTCATCAAGGACGCTCGATTCAGAGCCCATATACATTTTGTATTTTTATTTTTTTTATTTTATAAGCATATGGCTTTGATAGATAACAAGGACTTTAAAAAGAACGATGCAGATTAACAATTAACCCCTTCACTGCCGGGACAAGGTGAGTACCACCCAGATGCAATAGGCATAGACCGTCATGAAACGGGCTGAAACGCATTATTCAGCTGGAGAGATTAGTAAATACATCATATGAGTGCGATGTGCTCTCTCTCTCTCTCTCTCTCTCTCACACACACACACACACACACACACACACACACACACACACACACACATCATTTATTAGTAATCTCTACTGTACATTAGCAGCAGCTCAAATAAGCAAGTTTGAAAATAATCACTGACGTTACCAACTATCAGTTCTTACCGTTGTAAAATAAAGTTTACTGTCATTGTCATCGCCTCTCTCTCTCTCTCTCTCACACACACACACACACACACACACACACACACACACACACACACACACACAGAGAGAGATACACACACACACGGCACACACACACACACATACACACACACACACAGTGGCAAACACTGGCCCCACCTATTTGCTCGACTATTCAATCAACAAAAGACGGCTAATGCACATTCCCCTGTGACCTGCACATTTTGGGGCAGCATAACTTCCTTCTACGGTTGGCAGGTGTGCGAATAGGGTCACCACTCAGGTTTGGGTGAGTCACTAGGGGGAGTGGAGTGTACACTACACTGTATCCCTCGATTCGCTACCGCTGATCAGCGATAGGAAATCGAGGGAGACAACCAGTGTGGAGAGGTAAATGGAGGCCCAAAACGTCTCAGCCAAGCGCGCGCTGATGTCATATATACATTGCCTTGCACTTTCGAACGAAATCCAGACCAACTGAAAAGTTGACCGCCAGTCTTGTCAAACTACAAAGAAAATCACAACAAAGAAAGGAACTCGCTTAGAGAGGACAGTTACAACACCATTTATTACATTTTCGAGTGAACCCGAAACTGAATGTAATAAATTGTGTTGTAACTGTCCTTTCTAATCGCGTTTCTTTCTTTATTCCGATTTCTTTCCTTCGAGTCTGTGAATCCTCGCGCGCCTGGTTTAGACTGACTCCAGTGCTGCTGGACGCGTGAGGTTCACTCGTAGAAACTAGATTTTAAAAAATAAAATATTACAACAGCGCGCTAGGTTGGACGCCTTTGATGAGTTTTTTTTTATTTTATTTTATATAGAGTATACCTGTACCAGGACACGGAGAAGAAAAAACTAGGGGGGGGGGGGGGAGGGGACTAGAAGGGCGGTTCGGGTGGACCTAATACCATAATTATATCCATATGAGGGTTCATACTCAGAGACAAGCGAACGTAACTCGGAGACGAGCACATTTATTTCGATAATATATAGTTCTATTTTCTATTAACCCCAAGGCCACATTTCCCAAATTTGTAAGATGTCCTTTAACGATTATGTAGGCCTACAAGCTGCAGGAGATGGATCGACCATGATAATTCAAGGGTAGTACCAGATTAGCTTGGCGCCTGAATTATCATGGTCGATCCATCTTCTGCTGTAGTGCGTCGGGATCAAATGGGTTAAACTGCTGTATACGTCCCGCCTCGACGGTGCTTTTCATGGTAGAAGTGATACGCCTGGCAGTTCCCCTCAAACACCACTTCATTCCTTCTCGTTCTGACACAGTTTATTAACTCATTCGAGACGCGCCGCCTCCGGAGGCAGCACGTCTCGAATGAATTAAAAGAGGGCGCTTTATTTTCCCTATGAGGGGTATGACCTTTACAGAGCCGCGATTCACTGCACTCAGAATCTGTATATGTGCCCAAACCATGAATGTGCGTAAAAGATTCAGTAGCTCGATATAATAGCGCACGGATGACGAAGAGATAAAAAAATGTATCCTCCTTTCATCCTCCTTTTATAATGCAGAGCTGATGTACTGATGTACGGCCTTGCATGAATATAAGCGCCAGTTATTTCTTCTGGAGCTATTATGCGCAGTTATGTGATTTCTGGACCTTTCGGCTTCCAGCTCGGAAAGGTCCAAAATTACAGATCAACACACATGTGACGTCTTGGAGCCGCGGTACCTATGCATTTTTTCGGGCTTCTGCCTCACATCTGTCCTGCCCCCGCCCCCCCCCCCCCCCCCCCCCCCCCCTTCCAAAAAAAAAAAAAAAAAAAAAATATATATATATATATATATATATATATATATATATATAAATAAAATAAATAATAATAATAAAATAATAATAATTGTTTTAATATTTTTTTTTTTAAACACTCCCCCCCCCCCTTACACACACATACACATCAGTTCTCCGTCCCTCCCCCCCCCCCCCCCCCCCCCCCCCCCCGCCCCCCCCCCCTCCAAAAAAAAAAAAAAAAAGTCAACAAGATTCTGACTAACATATTATATACAAATAATGCACCACATCAGTTTTCAATCGCCGTCAGCTCGTTTGCAACGGCACAAATTGAATCCACTGGTATTTTATTTTATGGTAATCAACTGGATCATATCAATTAATTATCCTCTCTAAGTATGTATGTGTTGACAGGTCCTGGTCAATCAAAGCGGCACATTTGCAGAGTGCCTGGATTGAACAGTGTTAAGTTCGTACTCCATAGGCAATAGCTGCTGTTCGTTTCCCCGACAAATTAAACCGCTCGTTTGGCCGTGGACGTTACAGCGATCTGCGCCATGGCTGGCTTAGATTGCTAAACCCCCACCCGGGTCTACCGCGCGGGGGACTTGGGAGGGATTAATTACTTTTTAGTTCCCAGGGTCACCTTGGTCAGCCCCACAGGGTGGGATTTCCCCTCTATTCTGGGGCATGTGTTTCTGTATACCCTTGGTCCATTCACCTGTACTTTGATTTTCCTTTTTTAAACTCTCCCTACTGTCTGCGCTGACTGTAGTTCTTGATATTGGATGCGTGTTGCTAAATGGTCTTAATTTAGCGTATTAGACCGGCTGGTGACATACATTCTATATTCTGTTTAGTTGTGGGGGGGGGGGGGGGGGGGGGAGGGGGGTGTTTCCGTTACAAGCAGTGCAGGCACGTCCTGAGAAAGTCTTGTTGCTGTCGGGACGTTAAGCAATGTACAACCATTAGATTGCTAAACGTTGCCGATACAATGAGTTCAGTATTAACTCATTGTGCCAGAGGTACTTACTACCCACATTTTGGGTTATCCTCTGAGGACTGCATTACAGTTCAGGAGACAGATCGACCATGATAGTTCAAGGGTGGTGGCAAGCTGAGCCTATTCTGCCACCACCCTTGAATTATCATGGTAGAGCAATATCTTGCTATGGTGTGTCGCGGGCAGAATGATTTAAAGCGATCTGCGCCATGGCGGGCTTTCGGATTGCAAACCTATGTCGATACAAACGGTTATCAATGTTGTCTTGCCTCAACAACGCCTTTCTTATACTTTCTTTCACAATCCACTTGAGTAGGCACACTGACTCGCGTAGCGGTTTTTTTTTTTTTTTTTTTTTTTTTCTCCACTGCATTTTGAGCAGGTAACGGAAGTGACTCATATGTACAAAGGACCGACAAGAAGAGCAGGGAAATTTCATTTCACGGCCGCATTGAGGCTTTAGTAAGAACAATCATAAAGGAAATATTACAAACTATTAACCCTTTGGCTGTCGGTAGCGTTTTTTTTTTTTTTTGTCGAGGTGATTCCTGCATGACTGAATCGCCTCGACAAAAAAGCGCTATAGTCGACAAAGGGTTAACCCTTTCTGCCTGGAGTAGGTCGCTTTAAACCCATAACTAACCAGCCAACCAACCAACTTTGTGTGTGTGTGTATTGGGGAATTAGCTATTAATATAAATCTAACTACGGGTCCACAAAAGCGCGCCGCGGGCTCATACGATTCTATGCTTCTTGCCGGCCATACCCCCACCCGGGTCTGCCCTGGGGGACTTGGGTGGGGTTAACTACTTTTTAGTTCCCAGGGTCACCCTGGTCAGCCCCACAGGGTGGGTTTTCTCCTCTATTCTGGGGCATGTGTTTCTGTCTACCCTTGGTCCATTCACCTGTATTTGCCTTTTTAAAACTCTCCCTAATGTCTGCGCTGCCGCTCTTGATATTGGATGTGTGTTGCTAAATGGTCTTAGCTTTATTTAGGCCCCATGTCTTAGGTTTATTTAACGTATTGGACCGGCTGGCGACATACATTCAATATTCTGTTTAGTTTTTTTTCACAAGCAGTGCAGGCACGTCCTGAGAAAGCCTTGTTGCTGTCGGGACGTTAAGAAATGTACAATCAATCAATCTTGCCGGCCATATTACCCCTTTAAAGGAGCCCCGCTTCAATAGCTGCGGAAGTGTCGTTTCCGGTGTTGCCGGCGGCAACGCTATACGCGTTCGCAGCTATTGATTCAGGGCGCCTTGAATGAGTTAATTAACCTATCGGGCATTCAGTCTGCAGAGTCTGAGACATTATCAAGCAAATGGCGTTGACCCTTTCAAAGATGCATGTGAACATTTGTCCTGGGCGCATCTCGTCTCAGATGCGGCAAGATATGACGTCGTGTACGCACAATTATGGCCGCCTTATTTTGTGTCATGTTAAAAAGTAACCCGCACACAGGTAGAACTTTCAAGCCAGTTTTTGAATCAATAATTTAGCATTTGAATCTACATCTGTGTTAAAATATGGTATTTTTCATCCATTTTCTGAGCTCTTTTGACCCTTGACCTTTACAATTGTAAGTCTTGATGATAGTCTTGAAAGGGTTAATTTTGTATAGTAATATTCACTTTTTGTGGAAAACAATTGTCGAACTCGAAATTTTGTTGTTCGAATTGTGAAGATGTTCAGTGTTAGACCAAGCTTCCTACGGCCTTCTTCAATTGAGGATCAATATTGACGTAAATGCAGTCAGCAAGGCGCATAGAAATTCATGAGCCCCGCATCAGTCGTGCGGGGGCTCATGAGAATCTATGCGTCTCGCAGATGGAGGATGGCTGGTTGGGAACTTTGAAAGCTGCTTACAAATATCGGAAAAATTTACATTTGCGGGTCCCCCCCCCCCCCCCCTTTTTTTTTTTTATAAATAGATTTTTCAAATTGTATTCAGTTTTTCACCACAAAGAGCTGTCGATTAAAGGACACGACAAAGTCAAATAGAATTCGTATTCTAATTTAAAATAGTTTATATATCGAACAGTCTTGTAAACAAGCGTATCTGACACTAACACGTATCACACCGACATATGCAGTCATAGCTTCCTAATACTGGATGTTTATTTGTATGTTTCTTTATGTATTTGTTCGTTCGTTCGTAATTTTAATTGTTCGCTCGCTTACTCGCTACCGCCGTGAGATGGCCTTAGTTGCCTGCTCGGCGGTAAACCCAAATAACTAACTAACTAGCTTACTCGCTCTTTCTTTGGTGCGTTCGTTTGTTCTTTCGTGTGTTACGTCGTAGACTTGTATTTCCAAAATTTGGGAGGTGTCATCTAATGACTATGCACCAGTTGCCGGGGATGGATCGACCATGATAATTCAAGGGTAGTGCCAGATTAGCCCTAGTAAATAACCAACTAACTGTTCGCTGTTCCCACTGAAGATGCGGAACTAAACGAGAAAACAAGATGGGAACCATAACCCACAAAGTCCCTTCTATATGAGAGCTGTCCTCGCTGTCAAGGGTCTCTACCTTTTGTCTGACCTAATTCTGATGTTGAAATAATGGTTATCTCCTATTGAAAAATTCTCGCAGATTGCGTCATTGGTTTGTCAAACGTCATTTGTCATGACGTAAGTTTTAGTTTTTACGCAATTTATTATTTTACGTGATACGAATTTCACTTTCGCTTCATAGGCTTAAGAAAATGGTGACAAAACTAGAACTTCACGGTACATTTTCAGTCTTGCTATAATTTGTGTGAAAGCAATGTTGACTTCCTAGCTGTATGATATACGGGTCACTTGCATGCTCTTCTGAAAGCGCGTCGATGTGTGTGTGTGCGTGTTAGTGCGTGCTTGCGCGCTCGCTCCAAACATCTTCAAGAGGATCTATGCCTCCTGGAGATGCACGCATGTTTGTGAGAGAGAGAGAGAGATTTGCGTCATATTTAGAGAGTATTGTTGTCAATTTCTGTGTGGTGACGGAATTGCTTCTTTTACGTCACGCCACTGACTGGCTGTCTCCAGCAGAAGTCAAGTTTTTTTTTTTTTTTTTTTTTTTTTTTTTAACTATTTTGTTTCTGAAAAGAATTAATTTATACTGAAGAAGTTTAAAGGGTACCAAGCTGGCCAACGAACTCAGCCTATTTCTCCACACTAGCTGTATCGGGTCACCTGCATGCTCTTCTGAAAGCGCGACGATGTGTGTGTGTGCGTGCATGCATGCATCCAAACAACTTCAGACAGGCCGCCAGTCACTACAGCCCGTGGAGGACCCGGAATGAAAATTCAGCAGCAGTGCATGGGGACCAGACGATGGTGACTCTTGCAAATCCGCTGCGACACCGCGAGTGCGCACCACCGCTGAGCTAAATTCAGAATACTAAATTGAGCTTGTGACGAGGTGGTGCACACTCGCGGATTCGCATTTAGTGACTATCCTTAGGCCCCTATGCAGCAGTGCTATGTGCAAGATGCACACTTACGAGCAAAAGAGATCCCATGATGTCGCATTTCTTCTGCTCGTCGGTATACATTTTTCTAGTCTAAAATGTTTATAAATAATTCCTTGTTACTGTCAAATTTTCAGGGACAGTGAAAGCCGGTTAAATAGATCTAGCCTCGACACACTACAGCAGGAGTTGGATCGACCATGATGATTCAATGGTAGTGCCAGATTAGCTTGGCGCCTGATGGCGCAATGCTAATCTAGCACTACCCTTGAATTATCATGGTCGATCCATTTTCTGCAGCTAGTGCAGTCGTTAGGTGACAACTTGTGATGATGGGTGGCTCGGAGGTACAGCGTTCGACTCTCGCCCCAAAGGCCGCGGGCTCGAATTCAGCTGGGGTTTCCAACAACAAAAAAATCAGATCCTCTTCGGCGCTCCCTCTTTTAAATCACCTCCGTGGTGGCCAAAAGACGAGTTAAAGAACCATTATGCATAAATCTGAACACACATTTCAACACCATTTGTGTTTATGCTTTGTTGATACACCTAATTAACTTCAACAGCATTTTGCATATGCAGAAAAAGCACACGCGTAATCGCACCTTTTTATTCTGCGTGGCCCTTAGCGTGTCAGTCTATTGTTAGCCGTTTCTTGTACTGAAAGCGTTGTATTTCTAGATTGTACATTGATTGATTGTACATTGCTTAACGTCCCGACAGCAACAAGGCTTTCTCAGGACGTGCCTGCACTGCTTGTGAAAAAAAAAAAAAACAGAACATTGAATGTATGTCGCCAGCCGGTCAAATACATTAAATAAACCTAACACATGGGGCTAAATAAAGCTAAGACCATTTAGCAACACACATCCAATATCAAGAGCTACAGGCAGTGCAGACAGTAGGGAGAGTTTTAAAAGGGCAAATACAGGTGAATGGACAAAGGGTAGACAGAAACACACGCCCCAGAATAGAGAGAAAAACCCACCCTGTGGGGCTGACCAGGGTGACCCTGGGAACTAAAAAATACCTAACCCCACCCAAGTCCCCCAGGGCAGACCCGGGTGGGGTTTTGTATTTCTAGAACCGAGTGGAGTCTTATTCAGGTTACACGCCCCAGAATAGAGAGAAAAACCCACCCTGTGGGGCTGACCAGGGTGACCCTGGGAACTAAAAAATACCTAACCCCACCCAAGTCCCCCAGGGCAGACCCGGGTGGGGTTTTGTATTTCTAGAACCGAGTGGAGTCTTATTCAGGTTACTTGATATAAAGGCGACTTGTGCTGAACTGGATTCTCCTGTGTGTAATGAACCATAACTAGACCTGTGTGTAAACGCTTTGTAACCATCTGTTACAGATGTGTATCTTTGAACAGTTACGGCGGTGGTAGGCCTTTAAGCCTTACACGTTTGCCACTTTTGGGGGGGGGGGGGGGGGGGGGGGGAGACACATCCAAATTTGGAAATTGCGACCGAGGGTTTATTGGATTAATTTGGAATATGCACAAGTACAACATTTCTTTACTCTCAAGCCACAGTGTGTGTATGCAGGTATGTAATTTTGGACCTTAAAACCACCGACAAGCACACGTTTAATCTCGGTTAAACCTTTTAACCCAAAGGACGCATTTCCCAAATTTTAGAGGTGTCGCTTAACAACTGTAGCAGTTGATGGAGATGGATCAACCATGACAATTCCACTGTAGTGCCAAATTAGCTTGGTAGCATCAGGCGAAAAGCTAATCTTGCACTACCCTTGAATTATCATGGTCCTTTTGTATTTCGTCGGGGCTAATTATCGACTATGACAATTAAATTCAAGGGTAGTGCCACATTAGCTTAGCGCGACGGACTCACTGTGTCCCGTAATCCATGACCAGCAAGAGATATACATTTATGCCTCTTGCAGATGGAACAGGATGGCTAGAGTCTGTTGGGTCTCAACAAAAATGCTGCAATTCAGCTTTTGCCTGAAGAATAGATGTATTATGCACGTGTACGTAAATCTTTACAATAAAGATACGAGTTCGTTCAAGTAGTGGGTTTGACCCTATCAATGCCAGTTATAGCACATTTTCTTTCTGAAACTTTCTTCACTCAACACCAAAGTGCCCCCAGACGTGCAGAAAACATGGATACAAATTGGCGTCAGGAAGAGAGGCATTTGTCCTCCTGAGCCCCAAACACTGCGGAGCTTTGTCTCTTGCAGCTGGATCCCGTTTACAAGGGAGGTCATTTTGCGTGTAGCGGACCAGTGCATGTTCAATTTGAACAGTCTCTCCACATTTAACCAATTTAGAATTATGTTTTAGTCCTTCAATTAACTCATTCCACCCGGCACATGTATTTCCCAAATTTTGGAGAAGTCATCTAACGACTATGCACCTGTTGCAGGAGATGGATCGACCATGATAATTCAAGGGCAGTGCCAGATTATAATTCAAGGGCAGTGCCAGATTAGCTTGGTGCCAAGCTAATCTGGCATTGCCCTTGAATTGTCATGCTCAATCCATCTCCTGCTGAAGTGCGTCAGGGCTGAATGGGTTAAGCATGTAAAACAGACAGAACAAAAAAAGACATTGCACAACATTCATTCAAATTACTGCATGTGATAATTTATTTCACATCTCAAATCTAAGAGATAAAGCACTAAAAGATGAAGTTCTAGATTTCAAGGGCTGGACAGATTAAGACTCGGTCAGCACAAGTATTATTTCAATCATCTCGTTCAGTGACTGCAAGACTAACATGAAAGGCAAAGCCATTATGGCTCATGTGTACACCGATTTACACATGTGACCTTTGTGACAAGGGCTGACTTGTGCAGCAGCAAAATCCATCTTTTCTGAAAATGTAAGCATTTTTCACACATCTGTCAACCCCCCGTGACCCTTGACCTTTGTGATGAGTCGACTAAATTAGTATGCATAGGAAGGTCTTATCATCATCTGTGCCAAATCTGGTTGAAAATTTGCAAAAATGTTGAAAAATACCTACAATTTTATCAAAAACTGGCATTTTACAACACATTTGCCAGCCTCTTGTGACCCTTGACCTTTCCAAGGGGTTATCCAAATTCGTATGCATAGACAGGTGCCATCAGGTGTCTGTAGCAAATTTGCGTTTGAAGTTGTAAATAGTATTTGAGAAAAAACATCTTTTGTCAAATATTCAAACCCAAACTTGGTACAAAGGTACCCGAGGGCATAAGACCTTTCTATGCATACTAAACTCTTGTGAATAGTATTTGAGAAAAAATAAATTATGTCAAAATATAGCTATTTATGACATATTTCCTATCAAATGTGACCTTGACTTTTGTGAGAGGTCACTCAAATTGGTATGTTTAGAAAGGTCGTGCCACAAAGTATCCTTCAGCCAAGCTTCAAGACTATGTCTTTACTATCTCCAAGAAAATGCCAACTTTATAGTTTACCACGGACGACGGCGGGCGGACGGACGGACGACCACTGGCCAAAAACCTACTCACTTTTGCTTCGCACATGAGCCAAAAATTATACTGTCTTATTTATACAATGTCCAAACTAAAATGTCAAGCATAAAAAGTGGAAAAAAACAACTCATAAATGTAACAACAAAACAGCTGCAGCTAAGTCAATTATGAACACTACTGCCGATTACAAAGTAATGTTTTAAAATTTCATATCATTCCATTCATCAATCTTTGAAATAAAAGTTTCATCATGAACACAAATGGCAAACGGTATCACTTGTCAGTGAAAAAAGAGCCAAGTAATAATACAAATTCCTAGTAATTCTGAACATAATTTGCCATCACCATCGGATTGCATAAAATTTAACCCTCTTGTCTCATTCCAGATGATGCGGCACATCTCGAATGTGCTGTTCATGCAGCCTTGGCCACCAGTACCATAAACTGTATTGGTGGCTGCATGATTTAATGGGATAAACCATTCGCTGCCAGCCGACACCGACTGTGGTTTTGAAATTGTAAATTCAACATCTCAAAGGCTCCAAGCTGTCAAAGGTACATGGTCACAAAGTACTGTAACACTTTTTATCCTGATGCACCCACTGCTTGAAATAAATTTGACGGACAGTTCAAGGGTGGTGCCAGCATAGCTAGGCGCCTCTAGCGCCAAGCTATTCTGGCACCACCCTTGAACTAAAACAGTTGATCTATCTCCTAATCTGTAGTCTTCATGGGACAATCAGCAAATTTTACAAAATCAGCCTCAGGATGTAAAGGGTTAAGCAAGCGGCATAGATCCCCATGAGCCCCTGGAATGCGGTGGCTCATGCAGATATATATACCTCTTGGAGTTAGGTAATCTACAATCTACTTGGTAGGAAGGGGGTTAAATTCAAATGAAACAGGTAAATTAGTTTTATTTTTAATTATCAGTGAATATTCAAAGAGTTGGAGTGGAACTTGCCATCACTTGGTTGACACCCTGCAACAACAAGACAGTTGGTCTCCAGAATTGAGTTTGCACTGCCTGTGATTGAGTCGCTTCAAATTTGTACACTGCCATATGGTCAAGAGTACGACTGGGTGTCCAGAGAGTGTGACATGGGTCTCTGATTTTGAACTTAAACATATGAGCATCATTTTGCATGATTCAGATTGTGATGTGTTTAGTCATAAGTAACATGTCCCCCAAAAAGAATTTCCCCATAAGCAGTCGTTTAGGTGTAATTAGCGAAAAACCTTTATGGCTTGTACATAACATTTACACCGTCACACTTTTATAAAACACATTTTCTAGCTTTCACAAAGTAGATTCATGCTGTATAAATTATCATGCTGTTCTTTCCTTACAAGGCTATGCTTAAACTTAAAAAAAAGTTTGATGGGGTGAATAGATACACAATGGTGCAACACTGAAATTGTTTGAACATAACTTTACACTCAGCTATACATTTATGCAAAAACATGCATAAATAATATTTAAAAAATTGTGTATGGTATTAAACACACAATTTCAATTGCACAAGGATTGATTCCAAACTATCCTAATTGAGATAAGTGTGAACACAGTAGTTATAAACTTTAAACAAAATTGAACGACTTGCTTATGAACAAAAATTTTGAAATCCTCGACAACACAGCAAAGAAAGTCAATTAAGATGGTGTGTTTTCCCTTTATTGTGTACTAAACTCTTGCAGATTACAGAATAATTTAGGAAAAAAGCACCATTCACAACATAGAATGAAATGAAGGCTAAAAGCAAGAAACACACAATGCTTGAACATAACTTTACACCGTGACAAAACGAACTTGAGGATCTTTAACTAACATGCATAAATCCAAAAATAACAAAACACTACTCAAGTGATGTGTTTTTCACAAATACACTTTTATTTCTCCCAAAATTATGTCTAAACGAGTAATGAAAGCAGCAAATACAATTGTAATTGTTTGTACATAACTTTACACGAGCTTCAAATTTCAGCAAAAAAATGGCCCCACAAATGGACAAGAACCAGGAAATAAAAATCACAATCACCTGTAGCTTTCTACTACACTACAGAACAGCAGTGATGTAATTATCAGGTTTGAAATTGATAATACAAGGGAATAATGTGTGAAAATGGCAAGTTTGCAAACAACTTTACAACCGAACATGTTGGTATTATCAACACTGAAGTCAAAATAAAAGATAAAAATGGGAAATTACATCAAATTCTGTGGTCAGTAAACCCCAGCATTTACCAGCTCTAATAATTGTGTCTACGTTTAAAGAAAGTAGCAAAACAAATCTGTACATGTTTGTACATAACTTTACAACATGGGGTTCAAATCTCTGCACAATGTGGTTCCACAATGTGAGAAAGCACCAAGTGAAAAAAGTTTAAACTTTCAATACATTTTAGACCAACAATACATTTAACACTCTTGAAAACTGACATTAGTTAGCCATTGCTCATGCTTGCTTTGGGCCGTGTAACATCGGAGCCTACCTTTTTGCCCAAATACCTCCACAAAGAAATGCTTTTCTGTACCACTTTCAAACAAATATAATTTAGCACCAATTGACCTAAGTTTACCACAACCGATGGTTTTCAGCAGACCACTGGCACAGAAAGTATTCACTTTAGCTTCATACTTGAGCTAAACATGGCAGAAACAATAAAAAATTTATCAAACCCAACCACTCTCCACTCGCGTGCACTGTTGGACAGTGGCAGAAAATCTACAGCTGATGCTACAATTGTATCATTCCCTACTTCTTGGATGTCATCTATTTCAGGGTAAATAAATACTCCTTATTTTGACTGTTGAGGCTTGAAGAATTGGACCCTCAGAGGATCTACTCCGACAACCACTCCTGAAACAGAAAAAAGAGACTTCTTTATTTATGTTGCATAATGATCACAGCGCTTTCTTGAAGAAACCCATAACAAGCTTCCTGCAGATCAAGTTTCCTAAGGAAACTTCAAACTCCTTTTCTTTATTGGCCAGTGACAATCAGTCCCACTTGTTTTTGCTGTATCTTTCAACCTTTTGTAATTTTTCAATGTCTCCATCTCAAACTTAAATGGAGCGAAAAAGTTGTAAAAAATCCACATTTTTCTGGTTTCAAATACTTTAAAAAGATTTCTGGCTGCTATCATTCGTAAGCACAAGCATGCTGACATAATGATAATCTTGCTCACCAGGGTACAACCTGTCAGGGTACTGCACTACCACACGTGTTTAGCATCCATTTTCTGGGCGCTTTCACGGCTGAGAAAGACCCTTCAGCCTCGGAAAGTTTCGATTCAGGAACAAATCCCGAATAACTGAAACAGAGAGGGTCAGATAATTTCAATTTATGTCCATGTTTGCGATTTGTTTTTAGCTAGCATCAGCCTAATATGTCTGGTTATTTTTCAACAGCTTTGTACTAAAATGGCTGGTTATTATTAAATTATCATGGCAGCTATCAAGCTTGGCCAGCACAAAAAAGAGAAAATGTTAAACCCAGAATATACATTTTTTCTGTTTTGAGTAGTTTGTACATAACATGACAACATCATGTGTTGTCAAGTTATGTTCAACCACAGTTGTGTTTGGTTCACACATTGTCTTCCATGTTACAGTCTGATCATGCCTATTATAGTGGGCATCCCAAAGACAGTATACTAGGAATTGTGCTACAGTAATGAACATAACTTTATACTTTACGTGTCAGTCTAGTTTGTCAAGTTATGTTCACACAGTCATCTAGCTAGAATAATAGTTTGTATATTATTAGCTACAATAGACAAAATAATCAAACCAGTCTTCCACTTTAAAAGAGACTGTTAGTGTTACTATGAAGGAAAATGTTAGCTGAGCACTGTTTTAACTGTACATAACGTGACAACATAATTGTTGTCAAGTTATGTTCAAGGCATTTCTTAAAAATTGTCATTTCTTAGGTGCAGAAAAGTTTTTAAAAAATGCACAGACTATCTGTACTTATCATAGAACAATAAATCATACAAAAATAGCATGAAGCACAGAGTAACATAACTTTACAACCCAACCACCGTAAGTGTTACGTCATGTTATGTTCAGTCCAATACTGCCAAAACAGGGTTATTTTTACTTATGTTACGTAATAAAGAAACAATAACATAAAGTACATAAAGACAATGGGAACATTATCACAGCTTAAGATAAGAAAAACGACATTTTTTTTATTGAAGGTGCTATGTCTGTTCCGTTTTGCACTGCGTCATGTTATGTACAAAAGCTATAATTCAGCAACTCATAATCTATGACCCGAAGTATAAATCAAATTAGCACAAAATCCCTTCCTACCAACAAAAATTGGTAAAAAAATGTATTACTTGTCCTTCCCCCAAAATGCAAAACTCATGGTTTGAACATAACCATTCGTAATGATTTACCTGGCCAAAATGTGTAAAGTTATGAACAATCAAACAGCAGGAGCAAAAGACATTTACTCTATTTTTTTTATATCAGGAACGTTAAAGACAACAATACTGAATCAACAAAAATGTGTGATACGTAGTGTTCTTTTTAATCTTTAAAAATAAAGCTGTAATTGCCTAAACGTAACGCTGACAACCTTCAACCGTGTGTAAAGTTATGTACAAGCGGACACAACGGCAAGGTGACAGTAAAAGGTAATAATTATTGTTTCAAAGTGTTGCTGCGCTACAAAACTAATCCGAACATACATTACTTGTTCTGTTTTATCCTTTGAAATATTGAATATCGCATTCAGAAACTTGAACATAACTGTAACAACCAAAACTAAATCGTCATCGTCGGATGGAGGCAAATTCCATCAAGTAATGTTTTCTTCCTCTGTTCAAAACAGTTTGAAGTAATTAGAAAAGCAGTACACTTACATTGCTTTTTTTAAACATTTATGGTGCACAGTCATCAATTTTGCATGAACGTAACCATTTACAACCAAAACTTACCTTCAACTTTGTCACTTCCCTGCTCCATCGATGTCACCTGTAGGTATGAGGTACATAGGACTGTCAAATGCAAATCTCAAAATGGCCGCCGATTCCAGAAAATCACGAGCGTTGATAATTGCGAGATTTTTCCCCGTGTTTGAACATAACACAAAATTTACAACTTTTGGGTTGAAGAAGTTTAAAATGCAGCCTTCTTTCAAATCTCGAAAGGATTTCGAATTTGTTTATGGTAATCAGAATGACGAGTAATGTTGTCTACGACATGTTAATTACGTGCCTCACGTAAGTTTTTTGTGTTCTGGTTCACAGCGAGATTTGCACGTGTGAAATTGACGACGCACGTTACCAGGGTCTGTACAGAAAAGCAGGGACGAAGTTCACAAACTTTTCATAAACCCAAACTAATGCCTGAAGGTTTACACACTTTAATTAGATCACTCTGTATTAGCAGCTTATTTGAAGCTTTCGTGCCTAATGCATGAAGAGATACCCAAATAAAAGAAATCTTAGCGAATGGCGGAGCTCGGTAGAAGCGTAAACAACCAATCAGAATGTTTGGCAGAAAGGCCAGGCAGTCACTTTATGATCAGAGCTAAATATAGATCACTTGCAACAAGCGTCAGCATGATCGTTCGCAATGGAATAGTCGCAAATTGGGGGAGAACAAAAAGTAGACAAAAGTTTGCCAGCACTTTGTCATTTTTTACAAACTTTCACAGACTTTAAAGAAAAGGACTGAAATTGACAGACTTTCCAGGGCCTTGAAAAAGCCTTGCCATTTTTTAACAACTTTCACAAATGTTCACAGACCGTACGGACCCTGGTTACGTTCATTCTAGCCTTTAATTGCCCTCAAGCTACTTTAAACTTAGACACATGTAAAACTCAACGCTATGGTAACAAAATAGTAACTTGCATTAGCTCTCTATAGGCCTAAAACTTGGTTTCAAAATTCTATTTCATTCACCGGAATTTTTTATCTGAAAGCAAACACACGCGAGTGATGTCACGTTTCTAAATTTTGGCTTTTGCCGCTCGATCGCACAAAACAATGAATAACTCTTTTATCCCATCGGACGTATACAAAAATGACACAGGATTAGAAGGTATGTTTAATTTCTAACCAGTTGAGATATGGTTGTGTGAGATGCATGCCCGATTTTGAGTTTGAAGGCTTTGTTTTGTCAGTCAGGTAGCGAAACTGACACTCGACGCCTAGTCGTACTCTTGACCATATGCAAGTTACTTTATAGTACTTACAAATTAGGATATAGACCAATGGCTTTAGTTCAAGGGTGGTGCCAGAATAGCTTGGCAACTATTTTAGTCAAACTTATTTCACACACTGGTGTATTCCGGATGATCAGGGTTAAGCAATAAAGTCACGTTGTGTTATTGTCGTGTTAAGTTTAAACTTGTGAAGAAAAAAACAAAACTTTGTAAGAAACAGATATTCCGACAAATGTCAGCCTTAACTGGCCCACGCACAATCGTGTGTGGGCCAGCTAAGGCTGATGTCTGCCCATGGATCTGTTGCTTAAAGGGTTTTTTTCTTCACAAGTTTATGTAAACTCAGCACGACAACAACACTGACATTGACCCAACAAACTTTTGCTCTCTTGAGATCCCAAGGGAACCAGAGACCTGAGCAAGTTATATCAGGTGTCCACTATACTGGAGTGCGTAATGCAGAAGCTGTACTAAAATGACCCGACACACTTTTGAAGTAATTGATCAGACAAAAAACAGAATGTAGCCGTTGCATCAACTTTTCTGGATGCGGTAAAGTCCTCTAAGAGTAAGACAGTGCAAGAAATATATTTCGTAGGTGGACCATGATCAAGAGTGGCACCAGATTAGCTTGGTACCAGTTGGCAACGCGCCATTCCTACTCCACCCTTGATCTATCATGGTTGTTCTATCTGCTGTCATAGTGTATCAGGGTTGACTGGGTTAACACGTGTAAGACACACAGTGACCAGGTATGTCGCATAATACTTCGAAACCGGATGTGGCACCTCCTAAAATGAGATAGCCCTTTGGTGTTTGTAGCGATTTTGATCTCGCTACCAATAACGGAATGGTAATCCTTTTCATCCTAATACTCTATTGCTTGAAATAAATTTGACGACAATATAAGGGTGGTGCCAGAATAGCTTGGTGCCTGAGGCACTAAGCTATTCCGGCAACACCCTTAAACTAGCACGGTTGATCGATTTCCCAATATGCAATGTAGCATTCATAGGACAATATGCACATTTTTAAAAGATCACCCTCAGGATGCAATGGGTTAATGCAGGAGTGGTAAAAAATACTATGTTTGTGATCAACCATGCACAATACACTGATAATCACAGGTCCAAAACACTGTCAAATGAGCAAGGAGGCTGCATGAGTTGTTTATTTTTGTTCATTTTTTTTTGGTGTGCGATGGCGGGAAACACTAAGTAAACAAATGCTATAAAACAAAATAATCACCTTTTTAGATAGGAATGTACATCCTCATAGCCTTGTTCACGCGCTAGATGAATGAGAATCCCTGTGCTAGACTTCCCACCACGTCGACGGCAAAAACTGCAGTTGCAAATATTGCGACACGGCGGGCATATCCAGTCCTGGCAATGACAGGAAAAAACAATATGATACATTTTTAAGCTTAATGCTGAAAAGCAAGCCCATAAACAAAAGAAGGAAAAACAAACAACAAGAATCACCAGTCCTTTCCTGGCTGGCTTCTTTCTTTGTTCTGTCTGCTCTGCAGACAGAACTAGATGTGCTTCTTTTTAAAAGTTATATGCATGTTAGCCCGAACACCCTGCACCTTATAATTGAAAGGTAGTGCCAGATTAGCTTGGCGCCTGATGGTGCCAAACTAATCTGGCATCACCCTCAAATTATCATGGCCGATTCATCTTGTGCAACTGGTACACAGGCGACACATTCAAAATCTGGGAAATGTGTGGGGTTAACAGGGTTCCCAGCACAAAATCACCACAAAATCCACAAACTTTCAAGTACCCTTTGCTATAAATTTAAAGACCAATATAACCCAAAGTAGTGGGGGTGGGGGTTATTTTAATTATGGAATGAAAAAAAAATTACTTACGCTCCGGACTATAAGTCGTGGTCAATGAGTGAGCGATGTGACCGGAAATAATATTAAAGGGAAATAATCATTCGCAAGTACATCCGGTCGAAATCGAAAGTACGTTTTTGCGTAGCTTTCTGGTAGCCGGATTTTATAAATGTTTTGTTTATGTGCGTGTATTTTGTTTGTTTTGTACATTATTTTTTTAAATTCAGGGTTCGTAGCCAAAAGGCATCACAAAATTCACAAACTTTTCACAAACTTTCAAGACCATTTTTACATTTTTCCTGGCCATAAGATGTGTGACCGAAATATACTTATATAGACTAGGCCTATATGCCCACTGTTCAACAGACGCTTACCTTTGTTATGACTCATGATGGCACCTTCACCCATGCTTGCCACATCAATAGATTTTTGACAAGCGGCACAAAACAAAAACCGACCACTTGTTTGATGCTACTTTTCGGAGCCAGCTTTTATACATATATTTGGCTGAATCTTTCCTCAGCCACTGTTTATACTTAGAAGCTTCAAGCCACAAATCGTTAAAAACACAAGCGCCAGGCATGGTCAATGAGTGAGCGATGTGACCGGAAATAATATTAAAGGGAAATAATCATTCGCAAGTACATCCGGTCGAAATCGAAAGTACGTTTTTGCGTAGCTTTCTGGTAGCCGGATTTTATTTGTTTTGTTTGTGTGCGTGTATTTTGTTTGTTTTGTACATTATTTTTTTAAATTCGAAAAAATCGAAAAAGCAAAATGTGTACATGATGAAGCCAAGTAAGCAGAATTGTAAAATTCACAAACTTTCACAAACCCTCCCCAAAAATGTCATTTTTCAAAGACTTTCCAGGGCCTGGAAAAAGGATTTTATTTTCCCCAAACTTTCACAAACTTTCCCAATCGCTACGAACCCTGTAAATTCGAAAAAATCGAAAAAGCAAAATGTGTACATGATGAAGCCAAGTAAGCAGAATTGTAAAATTCACAAACTTTCACAAACCCTCCCCAAAAATGTCATTTTTCAGACTTTCCAGGGCCTGGAAAAAGGATTTTATTTCCCCAAACTTGCACAAACTTTCCCAATCGCTACGAACCCTGGGTTAAATAGGTTATTACTGGGTCTTTTAAAGCTGTTTTAGTGTCTTCTCCATACCACGAAAAGAAATAACCAAGAAGAAACGAAAGATGCTTTGACCGAATGACCACAAAAGAACTACTATATTTACTCGTCCTCTCAAAGCTTTGTTTTCTGTCTCAGTGCTTAGGCGGGGAAGTGGCGCAGTGGTTAAGGCGTCTGCCTCCAATGCCAAAGGTGCGAGGTTCGATACCGGGTTCCGGCGTTGGATTTTTCTCCTCTGGTGTCACCGTCTGGGCAGTGGGCAGATGTTCACATCTGCACGGGACATAGACGACCCCGGCCCCCACGAGTCCCCTGCTGCCTTGCAGGCTTGGCCGCTTGGCTGCGGAAAGGCTAAGGGAGGAAACCCCTGAAATCAAAGCCCCCGTGTCTCCGGGGAAGGCGTTTGAGCCAGAGACTAAGACAAGGACAGTCTGATATAAAACCTACGACCCGAGGACCTCGATGCCACCGTCCCAGCTTGCTAGGCCATGGCAAACGAACCAAGGGTTTAAAGGGTGGGGCCAGTACTGCGCACACTGCACTCCACCAAAAAGCTCCACCGCGCAGGCTTTAGGAAACGCCCACGGACTATGACACTGAACTTTCCAAGTCCTGTAGCGATGGGCAAGGGGCAAAACGGCAGGTGAAAGATGTCACTGGAAGCCGCAGTCTCAAACCTGCATGCAGGCGGTTCAGGATATTGGTCGCCTGATGTTGACCTGGGGATGACAACATCACTCGGCACACCCTGAACGACCAAGCAGCCTTCTCTAGGGACAGCACTGCTTGCTCCACACGGAGAGGGGCCTAGAAAAGGTGGCCTAACCAAAGCTTATCCCCTCGTAACCCAGTTGGCTAGCCGCGGTCAACGGGCATCTTCTCATGCGGTCAGAAAACAAGAAAAAACAATGGATCTACTCTCATGATGACCACGACCGGACTCAACGTAGCATGCTGGAACATCCGAACCATGCTCGACACAGCAGACAGCGGACGCCCTGAACGTCGCTCCGCCCTCATTGCCCATGAATTGCGGAGGTTAAACATCGACATCGCCGCGCTCAGCGAAGTACGCCTCCCGGAGGAAGGCAGCCTCCAAGAACTTGGCGCTGGCTACACCCTCTACTGGTCAGGCAGGCCTGCATCAGAAAGACGGCTCTCAGGCGTGGGCTTCATGGTGAAGACCCACATTGCGACTAAGTTGGAAAACCTACCAACGGGTCACTCCGACCGCATCATGTCCATGCGCCTCCCACTGAGACACCAGCAATACGTCACCCTTCTCAGTGTGTACTCCCCAACCCTCCTGGCAGAGCCTGCAGAAAAAGACAAGTTCTACTCTGACCTGCGCAGCCTCCTGCAGAGCACCCCTGCAGACGACAAAGTCATCATCCTTGGCGACTTCAACGCCAGAGTGGGCCAAGACTCAGAAGCCTGGAAAGGAGTCCTCGGCAAGCATGGCGTTGGGAACTGCAATGACAATGGTCGCCTACTGTTGGAGCTCTGTGCAGAGCAGCAACTTGTCATCACCAACACTACTTTCCAGCAAAAGGACAGTCGAAAGACCACCTGGATGCATCCTCGCTCCAAGCACTGGCACCTTATCGACTATGTCCTAGTGCGTCAGAGGGACCGCAGTGACGTCCTCCTCACCAGAGTGATGCCCAGCGCAGAGTGCCACACTGACCACCGCCTTGTTCGCTGCAAACTAAGGCTCCGCCTCAAGCTGAAACCCAAGAAATGGGGCCCCCCGAAGAAAAAGCTTGATGTTGCCAGCCTTCAGCGTGACGACAAGAAAGCTGCCCTTCAGGCCGATTTACAGCGCATGCTCAAAGACACAGTTGATCCAGCAGACTCCTCCCCTGAAACACTCTGGGAACAACTGAAAACTGCTATTGTAAAATCTTCTGTGGAAGTCTTGGGCTTTGCTAGAAAGAGGAACAAAGACTGGTTTGACGAAAACGACGTAGAGATCCAGGAACTTCTAGCAAAAAAAAGAGCCGCCCACCAGGCCCACCTAGCCCAGCCTTCCTGCCCTGTGAAGAAGTCTGCCTTCCGCCTCATCTGCAGCAGTCTCCAGCTCAAGCTTAGAGAGCTCCAGAACGAGTGGTGGTCCAGACTCGCACAGAGGACCCAGCTCTGCGCTGACAACGGTGACTACAGGGGCTTCTACGAAGCACTGAAAGCAGTGTATGGCCCTAGGCACCTGGTACAAAGTCCCCTGCGAAGCGCTGATGGACAGGCACTCCTCACAGATAATACCTCCATCTTGAACCGCTGGTCGGAATACTTTCAGGACCTCTTCGGCGCTGAGCGCACTGTTCAAGAAACAGTCATCCTCCAAATCCCACACCTTCCACTAAAGGTTGAATTGGACGAACCGCCCACCGCCGAAGAGACCCTCACAGCCATCCACCAGCTCAAGAGTGGCCAAGCAGCAGGCATTGACGGAATCCCGCCAGAGATCTGGAAACATGGAGGCCCAGTACTGCACAACAAGCTCCACGACCTCTTTCTCTGCTGCTGGGATAAAGGAACACTACCAAAGGATCTCCGTGATGCAGTCATCATCACCCTGTACAAGAACAAAGGAGAGAAGTCTGCCTGCTCTAATTATCGTGGAATTACCCTGCTGTCCATTGCCGGGAAAATTCTCGCAAGGTTGCTCCTGAATCGGCTGGTACCTGCCATCGCTGAGGACCACCTCCCAGAGGGCCAGTGTGGCTTCAGAGCCAACAGGAGTACCACCGACATGGTCTTTGTGCTGAGACAGCTTCAGGAGAAGTGCCGCGAGCAGAACAAAGGGCTGTACGTAACGTTTGTCGACCTAACAAAAGCGTTTGACACTGTGAGCAGGCAAGGTATGTGGCAGATCCTGGAGCAACTAGGCTGTCCCCCAAAGTTCCTCAACATGATCGTCCAGCTCCACGAGGACCAGCAAGGCCAGGTCAGACTAAACAGTGACCTCTCAGAACCATTCCCCATTCGCAACGGCGTGAAGCAAGGCTGCATGCTGGCACCGACCCTCTTCACCATCTTCTTCAGCATGATGTTGAAGCAGGCCACAGTGGACCTCGACGATGACGACGCAGTGTACATCAGGTATCGTCTCGATGGCAGCCTGTTCAACCTCAGACGACTGCAGGCCCACACGAAAACCCTAGACCAACTGATTCGTGAGCTGCTCTTTGCTGATGACGCTGCCCTCGTTGCACACACAGAGAGAGCCTTGCAGCGCATTACGTCCTGCTTCGCAGATGCCGCCCAGCTCTTTGGACTTGAGGTCAGTCTGAAAAAGACAGAGGTCCTTCATCAGCCGGCACCCAAGGAAGAGCATCGCCCTCCCCACATCACCATCGGCGAGTCCGAACTGAAGTCTGTACACCAGTTTACCTACCTTGGCTGCATCATCACGTCAGACGCCAAGCTGGACAAGGAGCTGGACAACAGGCTGGCAAAAGCGAACAGTGCTTTCGGGCGACTATTCAAGCGGGTGTGGCACAATCAACAGCTGAAAAAAGGCACCAAGATCAGCGTGTACAGAGCTGTCGTCCTCACCACCCTGCTGTACGGTTCCGAGTCCTGGGCCCTCTACCGCAGCCAACTACGACTCCTCGAACGCTTTCACCAGCGCTGCCTGCGTACCATCCTCAGCATTCACTGGAGTGACTATGTCACCAACGTCGAGGTCCTTGAACAGGCGGAAACTGTGAGCATCGAGGCTTTGCTGCTGCGGACACAGCTTCGCTGGGCGGGGCACGTCTCCAGGATGGAGGATCATCGCCTACCCAAGATCACTCTGTTCGGCGAGCTCGCCACTGGACACCGAGACAGAGGGGCACCAAAGAAGAGATACAAAGACGGTCTCAAGAAGTCACTTAGTGCCTGCCAAATCGACCACCGCCAATGGTCTTTGCTTGCTGCGGACCGTGACACCTGGCGCTCCACCATTCACAAGGCAGCCGTCTCCTTTGAGGACTCTCGCAGAGCTAACCTTAAAGACAAGCGGCTCAGAAGAAAAAACAGAGCTGTCGTAACTCAGAACCCTGACCAGACCTTCCCCTGCAGCCACTGCGGTCGAACCTGCCTGTCCCGGATTGGCCTCCGCAGCCACGAAAATGCCTGCAGACGACGTGGGCAAGCCCTATAGAATCTTCGTTCGCGAAGTCAAGCCAAGAGAGACTGGGTCTTTTAAAGCTGTTTTAGTGTCTTCTCCATACCACGAAAAGAAATAACCAAGAAGAAACGAAAGATGCTTTGACCGAATGACCACAAAAGAACTACTATATTTACTCGTCCTCTCAAAGCTTTGTTTTCTGTCTCAGTGCTCCGCTGACAAGAGCCGATATGCTTCTGTTCACCAGTTAAATGTACACTTACTGGGTCTTTCAGAGCTGTTTTAGCATCTTCTCCATAGCGATTTCTCAAACATGGCCCACAAAACTGAAAACAGAGAAATTACAATACATTTATCCTAAACAACAAAAGTCAAATGTAACAATGGTTTATCAGAGGTCCTTACCATGCTTTTTCTATGTAAATGACATCGCTTTCAACATTTATCAGATGTGCTTAACGTGCCTTATCTAAGCAAATTATATCGCTTTTAACAAACTTCAGATAAAGTATAACAAAAACATTTCAGTCCCTTGGCACTTCGTGAAATCCAAAGTTTACTGTTATTACTGTTTTCAAGGCCTAAACTTTAACCCATATCATACCGAGGCTAAAAGCTTCACATTTGTACACTGCCATAATTATGCAAGCTACATTATAGTACTTACAGATAAGGATATAGACCAACGGCTTTAGTTCAAGGGTGGTGCCAGAACAGCTTGGCGCCTAGAGGTGCCAAGCTATTCTGGCACTACCCTTGAACTATTTTAGTTAAACTTATTTCACACACTGGTGTATTCCGAATGATAAGGGTTAAACATAATAAATCATTCAGTGATCTATAAATCTTTGGATGTCAGTTATGTTTGTTTCTTTGTCAAAGTGATTTCTGTGAGTAGAAAGAACATTGACAAAAAGCATCTATGATGGTCAAAGGGTTAACAGTTTCACTGTATGTATCCTTTTTCGTCTAGTTGACTCCTGCAGGATCATCGCTAAAATAAAATAAGCGCTGCAGACAACTAAAGGATTAAAGAAGTTGGAATTTGTACATGCTCAGGCACCCTTACATCAGTAACAGCACCATCACCAAACACCTACAAACACAAGAGGCATAGATCCTCATGAGCCCCTCCCTGCAACTGCAAGGGATTATGAGAGTCTATGCCACAGGTCAGCCTCAGTATTATGTGCCCCAGTATACCATGGTATTGGATATAACGCACCCAAGTCTCTGGCTCTCATGGGGATACCTCGCGAGCAAAAAATAATCATCAAGCCAACGTCAGCCTTAGTTGGCCCGTTCATGGTTGTGTGCGCGCCCCCTTAGGTGGCCCGCACACAGCCATGTGCAAACCAAATAAGGACCTTTTATCACCAAGTGTTTTTTCTTCACAAGTCAATGTAAATTCAGCACTACAATAACACTTATTTGGCTCCAAGGTACGAGGATATTCTGAGGCTGACCTGTACTTGCAACTGGCAGTGGTTGTCATGGAGAACCATACTCCCACTTTAACCCTTTGGCTGCCAGGGGCAAGTTTTGTCCCCAAGATTCCTGCAGAAATCATCTTGACAAAACTGATACCAACAGCAAAAGGGTTAACTCCAAGGTAATATGACATCTGGATAGTGTGGACTCTTTTTCCATTTACCTGTCCTCGAACCCCTCCACATTCTGAGCTGCGACAAATTGTCTTCATGTCAGATGTTTTCTGCCTGCACTGGTGACATGTACTTCCCTGAAAATACACATGTAGAAATATAGACACAGTGACAAATATAGACACAGTGAAACACTCTGCCTTTAGTTGCTTTTGTTTTCTAGTGGGCAAGTGTGGAGAGATGGTAGGCAGGGGATGCGACACCAATACTGTTTAAACACCAACATTTTTTTCTGCTAATATTTTGTTAATTCTGTACCTATTCCAACTAAATTACGCCTTCCACTGTGTTATTTAACAATAGAAGGAAGTAACGCAAAATAAAATTTGCCATCAACCTTCTTAGCTAGCTTGATGTAATAAATATACATGTCCAGACTGTCCGTGCATGCCAGTTACAAAACAGATTTAATCTTACTGAATTCAGCACTGCATAGATCTGTTACATGCTATTATCATTAGCCACCTCTTTCAAAGACTTGGTTAACCCTCTTAACCCCATGGCCGCATTTCCAAACTTTTGGAGGCGTTGTCCAACAACTATGTACCACTTTTTTGTAGGAGGTGGATTGATCATGATAATTAAAGGGTAGTGCCAGATGAGCTTGGGGCCTTCAGACCTTTGTGACAAGGGCTGGCTTTTGCAGCAGCAAAATCCATGTTTTCTGAAAATGTAAGTATTTTTCACACATCTGTCAACCCCCCTTGACCTTTGTGATGAGTTGACTAAATTAGTATGCATAGGCAGGTCTTATCAGCTATCTTTGTACCAAATTTGGTTGAAAATTTTGCCAAAATTTGGGAATACCTATAATTTTATAAAAAATCAGCATTTTACACACATTTGCCAGCCTCTTGTGACCCTTGACCTTTTCAAGGGTCATGCAAATTAGTATACATAGATAGGTCTTACTATCAGGTATCTCTGTATCAAATTTGAATTTTAAGTTGTGAATAGTATTTGAGAAAAAACATCTTTTGTCAAAATATGGCCATTTTAGACCTATTTCCTGAGCTCTTGTGACCCTTGACCTTTTGAGGGATCAACCAAATTAGTGTGCATAGAAAGGTCTTCCTATCAGGTATCTCTGTAGCAAGTTTGGGTTTAAAGTTGTGAATAGTATTTGAGAAAAAAACATCTTTTGTCAAAATATGGCCATTTCGGACCTATTTCCAGTGACCTTTGACCTTTCTGAAGGGTCATCCAAATTAGTATGCATACATAGGTCTTACCATCAGGTATCTCTGTACCAAGTTTGGGTTTGAAGTTGTGAATAGTATTTGACGAGAAAAAACATTTATTGTCAAAATATGGCTATTTTTCACCTATTTCCAGAGCTCTTGTGACCCTTGAGCTTTCTGAGGGATCAACCAAATTAGTACATATAGAAAGGTCTTACCATCAGGTATCTTTGTACCAAGTTTGGGTTTGAAGTTGTGAATAGTATTTGATAAAAAATAAATCATGTCAAAATATAGTTATTTTTAACCCATTTCCCGATCCCCTGTGACCTTGACCTTTGTGAGGTCACTCAAATTGGTATGTTTAGAAAGGTCTTACCACAAAGTATCATTGGGCCAAATTTGATGAATGCGACTTGAATATCTAATCTCTGAGAAAATGCCAACGTTACAGTTTACCACGGACGACAGACCACTGGCCCAAAACATAGACGCACTTTTGCTTCACATGTGAGCCCTAAAAATTAATTGATTATACATTGCTTACCGTCCCGACAGCAACAAGACTTTCTCAGGACGTGCCTGCACTGCTTGTGAAAAAAAAAACCAAAACATAACATTGAATGTACGTCGCCAGCCGGTCCAATACATTAAATAAACCTAACACATGGGGCATAAATAAAGCTAAGACCATTTAGCAACACACATCCAATATCAAGAGCTACAGGCAGTGCAGACAGTAGGGAGAGTTTTAAAAAGGCAAATACAGGTGAATGGACAAAGGGTAGACAGAAACACATGCCCCAGAATAGAGAGGAAAAACCCACCCTGTGGGGCTGACCAGGGTGACCCTGGGAACTAAAAAGTAGTTAACCCCACCCAAGTCCCCCAGGGCAGACTGGGTGGGGTGCCCCAAAAATTGTTAGCAGCATCCAACCAGACTCACATAAATGCTGTCATATTTCTTGTCTGAGACAGACGTAGCCACCATTTCCAGATCTTCCTCCGATATTTCATTTGCAGATCTCGCATCACGATACACCCGAGGCTTGCGAGACGGTGATGGTAGATCCAAATTACTATCCTAAATTGTAAAGACAAATTATGTCAGTAATGGTGAGATAAGGACATCACTCGAAAGGGACCACAGACAATTGTATGGGTGTAAGTTGACAAACTTTTTGTGAAATATATGTAGAGTTAGACATAAGAACAAGGGCCGCTCGTGTCAGCTGGGTTCTCAGTCTCTCCTTGTAGTTTCCAACTGCTTTGGTGGTTGTTCATGCATAATATATATTTAAAATAAAATTGTATGTGTGTGTGTGTGTGTGTGTGTGTGTGAGAGCACATGTGCTGTGCTTCTTTGTGTACAAAAAGACAAAACAGTTTTGTGTGCACAAGACTTTTACAGAATTCCATCTGCCCACTTTCAATCATGCAAAACATAAATGAATAACTAAATTATTTTTTAAAAGAACACCAACATGGCACACTGCCTTATGTCATACCATATTGCTCTAAGCCATATGGTCCAAAATCAGATCAGCACAAGCCAAATTGGTAAGGCAAACGCTGGTAGAAACAGTAGTTAGATCCCCTGCCCCTCCCTATCAGGCACCCTATTGCCAGATGACAGAAAAATACATCCCTAAGTGACATGATCCTCTTGTACCTTACCCATGTTATTTGTTGGGGGCCTGATGATTGGGTGACTTTTGATAAGAAACAGCAGAGGATCTAACTGTTTGTTTGTCCAGCAATGAGAAATTTCCTTGATACATGCGAAATTGCAACAACTCACATCATCAAACAAATCAGATTCAATATCAGCTTCAGCAGGCTTGCGAAAAAATCCAAAACGCACCACCAGTTTCTGTGAGACAAAATAACATGACATGATTATTTCACCGACACCATAAATATAATATTCTACATATTTTCTACAGATTTGTATTTCAACAAAAATGAAACCAAAATTAGCAGATGAAGGATAAAATTAAAAGAAAAACGAACATTACATCGAAAATCGAGCAGTGTTGGCATGACAATCCCATCATTGTTGCGTAGCACCAACCGTATCTTATGGTACTCATACATCTGCCATCCAGCACAGGTGAGTTTCTAAGATGAAACACTTCAAACAGTCTGATTGCATTTTTAACTCATTGTGACCAAGGTATGAAATGTGACCGGGTACACCCAGCTCTCATTAACCCACCTGATGCAACTTTGTTTTTTGCATTAAGACTTTTAACAATTTTACTTGTTTGCAAAATATGTTTTGTATTGTTTCTATTGCGTGGTTTTCCTTCAATGTAAGGTCTTGCAAGGTATTGCTTTCACTTTCAGCGATGCCTGCGTTAGTCTGACCCCTCTGGCTTATTTCTAGACCACTAGGTCTTCAGTGTCTGTTCAGGGGACGCAACTGCGTCAGCCACCTTGCTGCTTGGTTCTAGCGTGGGTTCCTACAATGGCGATTAGCTTGTGTTTGTTGCTCGGCATTCTGAGTCGGATATCTCTTCAATGCCTGCACCGTTTGTTTTAAACCAATATTCATAAGATTCAGCATGATAGTCACTTTCATTTTGTAATTTACTTCTACTTCTAGTCCGATCGATTTTGGGTTAAACATTTTTTGGGGATTTTGCACCTTTTGCTTCGTCCAGGTCCATGGAATAAACTAATAAAGTCTTTTAAAAAATTTATAATTAATTCTACAGGTGAGTTTCTAAGATGAAACACTTCAGTCTGATTGCATTTTTAACTCATTGTGACCAAGGTATGAAATGTGACCGGGTACACCCAGCTCTCATAACCCACCTGATGTAACTTTGTTTTTTGCATCAAGACTTTTAACAATTTTACTTGTTTGCAAAATATGTTTTGTATTGCCGTTTGTTTTAAACCAATATTCATAAGATTCAGCATGATAATCACTTTCATTTTTGTAATTTACTTCTAGTCCGATCGATTTTGGGTTAAACATTTTTTGGGGATTTTGCACCTTTTGCTTTGTCCAGGTCCATGGAATAAAGTCCTTTAAAAATTCATAATTAATTCTAGACCTAATTAATCAAGTCAATGTTTGGCACGAGTAAGACTACACTTATGCTACGGCTCCTTTCTCAGTAGCAAACCGCAAGTTTCTAGGTCCTGTAGAATCGGAGCTATAGTCAGAAAACCTAGTGCAAACACACACAGATCTCTCACTCCAAAAGCACCGAGTTCTGGAAGCGGATGAGTGATGCTTTCTTTGAGGCCCGCACCTGCCGTATATAAAGACCCACATGCAGCGTACCTTCATTCACCTCTGAGCTGGGCACCGATCACTTGTGCCATGTGAACCTTCATTTTGTGCACAAATTTTGAACTGCATCCTTGCAAGACTGAACATGTGAGCGACTCCTGTGCTGAATTTTGCCTCTGTAAGTACACTTATAATTAGGTTTATTTTATGAATTTCATTGTGTTGGTTTTATCTCAAGTATTTGAACTGAGCGTGAAAGTTTTGTTGATGTACTTTGCTAATTGCTGCCTTGAGAGATCATTGTCACGTAACGGATGTGACATGTTTCATTTTTTCGCCAAGTCGTTTTCTTGTTAATAAATGTAGTGTGAGCGTAATCGTAAAGCCCGTGCAGCAAGCTTAGCAGTGAGCGAGTACAGCGGTTGCATGCTTTCGCCGGGTAGCTTTAACCGAACAGTGTTCAGAGTAAAGTTAAACTGCGATGTAGCAGAGGGATATTACAGTCAGTCAGCGGAGTTAGCTAGCGAAGTGAGAGTCTGGGTCAGGGTGCGGCCTCGTTTGGAGCCCTTGACAAGCTGTGTGAGGGTTGCGTTACCCTCCCTGCAAGACCACGGCCAGTGTTCCTGGGTGTGGGTGTCCAAGAGACTATAGCGACCACGGCTGCTACTCAACAGAAGACCCCTCCGGTTCGTCTTCGTCTTGTTTGTCTCGTCCTGCCGGAGGACTCACCGGTGACAGGTAATGAGTCATGCCATTTTCCACAGTTAGCTGCTGTGCTCTCGGGTGTGTGAATGTGTACATAGGTTCGGAAGGGTATGTTCGTCTAGTTTTTTAGTGATGTTTTAATCAAGTCTTTAACCATGTTTTTTAGGTTGGGTTGTAATGTGGTGGGTGTCGGATTTAGTTTATGTTCGGCTGTCGCCGAGTGAGTATATTTAAAGGGCCATGTTGTAAAATGAATTAAAGTGGGTATCCTTTCAAATATATTTGTATTAAGTCCTAGATGTAATGTAATAAGATTGTCACGTGGGGTGGTTGCTGGTGATTATTTGGTATCTTTGTATGTACATGTGGATATTTTGATAATGTTGGTTTTAGCAGTGGCAATGTTATTATACAAAAGTGGTTGTGCTAGCTTAATGTTAGTGTAATGGAGTAGTGCAGACCTGGTGAATGTTGAATGTACATAGGAAGCTTTCATATCCATGATTGTATATTTAATATGGCCAAGGCGGGTATTAGGGTGAGACGAGACACAACTCACGTGGTTTGTGAGTAGGTGCGTGTCAAATAGGCCAGAATTAACTGTGTTGGCACTTTGACTGACAATGCGCCCTTTTCCAGTGCACTGGCTTCGAAGATTTCGTCCTTCGATCTCTTCATCTTCCATGACCAACGGTGACGCATCATCGGGAGTCGGAACGCCTTCGCTAGCCGGTCCTGTTGGACAAGTACGTTGGGCTACAGCAGGCTGATTCTACGTTCTGAGCGTCGGTCACAGGCGTGCGTGGGCAAGCGCGGCTACGGTGCTCTGTGGTGTAGGGGTAGTACTCTTACGTTACGAGCCACCCTGTCTAGTGTGGGACAGAGGACACTGTACAGAGACAAAGTTACCCGCCTTGTATAGCCGTTGGCCATATTAGTCATTATCACCTATTAGTCATTTTCACCTATTAGTCATTGTTAACTGTTAATCTTTTTATGTGTTAATACGTTATGAGTGCATGCGTGGGTATGTGGGAGTGTGTGGGGCGTTAGTGGGTTGGGGCGGGGGTTAGAGGAAGGGTAGGTAATAAAAGATTTGTTGTTGTTTATCACTGGCGTTGTGTGATTTATTTAGAGTGGGTGGGTTTTCTCGAGTGTCAGCACTCATATTGTCCACGGCGCCCTGACTCCGTCAGGCGTGTCGTGACAATCATTTTCATGTTGATGACTCCTTTGTATCTGCCATGTTGGTTTATGACCATGAGTTTGATGCACTTGGCTGGAGAATGTAGTTTGAAGAGTAATTAGGTCGGATTTTATTATGTGAAATCACCGCTCTAATTCTTATGTATTGTTTGGCGTGTTCTTTGTTTTCGTGCATATTTTGTTCGCTATCTAACCCCCACCCACCCCCCATTGTGTGATGCTGATCATCCATGCTGCTGTGCATCTGTTGTGTATGTTTGTGACTGTTTGTCTGAGTACTTGTGTATGTGAGTCTCTTGTTATGCTGGTTGCTGTACTGTGGCTTTTGGGAGAAGCTGCTTTGTCTCATGAAGGTTACAAAGTAAAGTAGGTAAAAGCACTGTCAGGGGAGAGAAGTGTGCATGATCGACCAGTGATCATAGATCTACTGTGGCCAAAGCACAAAAAAAAAGAGATAGGAAAGAGGGGGTGCGCTAAGAAAGTGACTGGAAGCAATGCATATGGAAGCCCCCCCCCCTCCCCCTGAAGGGGGGGGGGGGGGTGTATCACATATCCCACTGTTCCAGCCAATCAGTGCATGGAAATTTAAATCTAGGTCCCCAAGGGGGGTCCAGATATTTAGCAGGTGTGGACAGCTGTTTTGGTCTTGGCGACCTCTTCAGAACAGCATCGGCAATACTGGAGGAGGCAGAAATTTCTGCCTACCTGCAATGACAGCCACATTTTACTGTGGTGTCTGCAGGGGCATATATTCCATGCCACCACCTAGAGTTTCCATGCACCCTAAAAGAGAACCTACCAGTCACTTTCTTAGCGCACCCCCTCTTTCCTATCTCTTTTTTTTTTTTTTTTTTTGTGCTTTGGCCACAGCAGATCTATGATCACTGGTCAATCATGCACACTTCTCTCCCCTGACAGTGCTTTTACCTACTTTACTTTGTAACCTTCCTGAAATATTAGCACTGGCAGTCTCCCCTTTTCTTTTCATTTTTTGCTTTGTTTCATGTTTGTAATTTAAATCTGGCGTTCGGATGTCATGTTTGTAGAGAGATGCGCTGGTGTACCAGATAAGTGTTTTGTTTTCCATTTAAATGTATGTGTTAGTGTTTGGTTGAGGTACATGTCTTGTGATAGTAAGACTGTGTTCGGATTTGATGTTCATGTTGCAACGTTGATTGTTGTGATTCGGGCCTTCTGTTTGCCTATATATGGTTATGGATGTTTCTTTGTTTATATCAATAATAATTAGCGATAGGATCAATGCTGATTGTGGGACATTGGCATAATTGGGCGAATGACCTCATGCAAGAAATGTTGTTTATCTCTTGATGTCGGGTTACCATGTGTGGAGATGCAGCTGATGTGATCTTAGCCCATTGTGAAGATTTGTTTAGCCACTTTGTCTGATAGGTGCAAGTATTTGTGCTGAAGTTTGGTTTATTTTGTGTATGTAATTGATTTTGTAAACTGTGAACTTAATGTTTTCATTTTGTGTTGTTTTTAGGCACTGCTTAGTACTTGGTACAATAAGCAAATGTCATAGCGACCTCTTTGTTGACTCCGTCACATGCCTCTGTGGCCTGTCCCAAATCATTTCTTGTACACTGGGTACACCCAGCTCTCATAACCCACCTGATGTAACTTTGTTTTTTTGCATCATGACTTTCAACAATTTTACTTGTTTGCAAAATATGTTTTGTATTGTTTCTATTGTTTGGTTTTTCTTCAATGTAAGGTCTCGCAAGGTATTGCTTTTAGCAATGCTTGAGTTAGTCCGACCCCTCCGGCTTACTTCTAGACCACTAGGTTTTCAGTGTCTGTTCAGGGGACGCAACCCAGCCCTGAAAATGGCAAGTAATTTACTGGCGAGTTAATTTTTTTTGGGGGGGCAAGTAAAAAAAAAAAAACACTCGCCAAATGCGAGTGCGCTCATGCGTTTTCCAATCCAACGGCGAACCGCCAGCCGAACATCAGGTACGCCGGCGCGTGACCTGGCCACACCGCGAGCCGCCTCTAACATCACTTTGCGGCAGTAGCCGAACATGTCACTCGAACTGTGCGTACCATAACAGTGGTCGGTGACAGTCATTATATTTTTAGTGATGAATTGGTTCGTTTAGCCGCTCGCTCACTCGCGGCTGCGTTCATAATCGACCCGAAGCCGGGATCCGTGCGAGTGTAACTTACTTACTCCCGTCACCCCTACCCGGGTATAGGCCGTCGACGAGAGACCTCCAGCGACTCCTGTCCTGTGCTTCTCCTTCGATACTACTCCAGGTGGTTCCCAGTCTCTTGATGTCTGCTTGGAGGTCTCGACGCCAGGAGTTTCTCGGCCTACCTCTTTTCCTCTTTCCCTGGGGGTTCCATGACAATGCCTGCCTAGTGATACTGGAAGCTGGCTTTCTCAGACTGTGACCAATCCATCCCCATCTTCTTCGCCCAATTTCATTCTCTGCTGTTATCTGCTCTGTTCTCTCCCAGAGTCTGACGTTGCTGATCTTCTCTGGCCAGTGGATTTTCAAAATTCTTCTAAGGCAACTGTTTATGAAGGTCTGTACTCTGTTGACTGTGGTTTTTGTCAATCTCCAAGTCTCTGCTCCATATAGGAGAACTGCTTTTACGTTGGAGTTGAAAATACGGACTTGGTGTGTTGTGTCAGCTCTCTGGAACTCCACACTTTTTTCAAATGGTGAAAGGCTGCTCTGGCTTTACCGATTCGTGCTCTGACATCTGCATCAGTGCCGCCTTTTTTGTCTATGATGCTCCCGAGATAGGTGAAGGACTCCACCTCCTCCAACGGGGTGCCAGCAAGCAAGACTGGTTCTTCCCTGGTTGCGTTCAGCCTCATTGTCTTTGTTTTCTGTTTGTGAATGGTGAGGCCCACTTGGGACGAGATGTCAGCAAGCCTCGTGGTCTTGTCCTGCATGTGTTGATGAGTGTGGGACAGTAATGCCAAGTCGTCTGCAAAATCGAGGTCGTCAAGCTGTGTCCACAGTGTCCACTGTATTCCACTTCGTCTGTGCTCTGTAGTCATCTTCATGACCCAGTCTATGGCCAGTAGGAAGAGGAACGGAGACAGCAGACACCCCTGCCTGACACTGGTTCTGACCTGGAGCTCCCTGGTGAACTGCCCTTCGTGGATCACGCGACATGTCATGCCATCGTAGCTACTCTTGATCAGGCGGATGAGCTTTGTGGGTACACTGTAGTGTCGTAAGAGTTTCCACAGAGTCTCTCGGTCCACGCTGTCAAATGCTTTCTCGTAATCCACAAAATTGACGTACAGCGGGGAGCTCCACTCCAGAGACTGTTCCACGATGATGCGGAGAGTGGCGATCTGGTCTGTACATGATCGGTTCTTCCTGAATCCTGCTTGCTGGTCTCTCAGCTGGGGGTCAACGGAGCTCTTTATTCTCTCCAAGATGATCCTGTTGAAGACCTTTCCTGGTACTGACAGCAAGGCGATTCCTCTGTAGTTGGAACACTTGCTGAGGTCGCCTTTCTTGGGAAGCTTGATTAGGTACCCCTCCTTCCAGTCAGCCGGCATCACCTCCTCTTCCCAGATCTTTCCAAACAGTGGGTACAGCATCTCCACTGTTGTCTCTAGGTCTGCTTTCAGAGACTCCGCTGGGATGCCATCTGGCCCTGCTGCTTTGCCGTTCTTCAGAAATGCCACTGCTCTTCTGATCTCTTCCCGGCTGGGTCTGTCACAGCTGATGGGTAGGTCGGTCTCTGCCGGCTGGATGTCTGGGGGGTCGGGTGGGCTAGGTCTGTTCAGTAACTCTTCAGAATACTCGGCCCATCTGTCGAGTTGGTCTGCTCTGTCTGCAATAGGCTTGCCTTCTTTGTCTTTTACTGGTCTTTCTGTATGGCCATACTTGCCCGACAATCTTCTGGTAATGTCGTAGAGCTGTTTCATGTTGCCGCTGCCTGCTGCCTTTTCTGCCTCTGCTGCCAGGCTGTCTGTGTAGGCCCTTTTGTCTGCCCTGATACTCCTCTTCACCTCGCGGTTGGCTTCCGAGTATTCCTCCTGTGCCCTTGCTTTGGCTGCTCTCGTGCGACTGTTGTTGACAACTGCTTTCTTCTGCTTCCTCACTTCTATCTTCTTCAAGGTATGTGCCGACAGCCAGTCCTTGTGATGGTGTTTCCTGAACCCTACAGTGTCTTTGCAGGTTGAGTTCAGCGCCTCGTGCGAGTGGCAAATTTTGAACTGCATCCTTGCAAGACTGAACATGTGAGGGACTCCTGTGCTGAATTTTGCCTCTGTAAATACACTAGTAATTAGGTTTATTTTATGCATTTCGTTGTGTTGGTTTTATCTCATTTGAACTGTGCATGGAATTGAAAGTGTTGTTGATGATGTACTTTGCTAATTGCTGCCTTGAGATATCATTTTCATGTTGATGGCTCTTTTGTATCTGCCATGTTGGTTTATGACTACGAGTTTGATGCACTTGGCTGGAGAATGTAGTTTGATGAGTAATTAGGTCGGATTTTATTATGTGAAATCACCGCTCTAATTCTTATGTATTGTTTGGCGTGTTCTTTGTTTTCGTGTATATTTTGTCCGCTATCTATCCCCCTCCCCCTTCCTCCTCCTCCATTGTGTGATGCTGATCATCCATGCTGCTGTGTATGCTGTTGTGTATGTTTGTGACCGTTTCTTTCAGTATTGGTGTATGCAAGTCTCTTGTTATGTTGGTTGCTGTACTGTGGATTCCGGGAGAAGCTGCTTTGTCTCATGTTTGTAATTTAAATTTGGCGTTCGGATGTCATGTTTGTAGCGAGATGCGCTGGCGTACCAGATGAGTGTTTTGTTTTCCCTTTAAATGTATGTGTTGGTGTTTGGTTGAGGTACATGTCTTGTGTCAGCCCTGAAAATGGCGAGTAATTTACTCGCCATGGCGAGTGAATTTTTTATTTGGCGAGTAAAAAAAAAATACTCACTCGCCAAATGCGAGTGCGCTCGTGCGTTTTTCAATCCAACGGCTAACCGCCAGCCGAACATCAGGTACGCCAGCGCGTGACCTGACCGCACCGCGAGTCGCCTACATCACTTTGCGGCAGTAGCTGAACACGTCACTCGAACTGTGCGTACCATAACAGTGGTCGGTGACAGTCGTTCTATTTTTAGTGACGAATTGGTTCGTTTAGCGGCGCGCTCAGTCGCGGCTGCGTTCAGAATCGACCCGACGCCTGCGTCCGTGCGAGTGTAACAGGGCGGGCAAACTGTTAGTTTATGTGTGGTGTCAGCATGTTATTACAAAGTGCGCGCTACATGTTGAACGCGGTACTTGCTGTGACGTCACCGTACATACTATTATGGGATACGGCATCGTGCGTTTCGCTTTCGATCTAGAACGAAGTTGTACATGGCGGAGAAAAAGCAAAGGAAGAGCTGGAATGCTTCGGATTCTTTAATCCGGCACCGTCTGATCTTGATAATCGCTAAGAAGAAAGTTGCACTTCGACATCGTCATCTCCATCGACAAGCGACAGTACCCAGAAATGCTACCCCTGGGCTGTGTGTGGCACCGCCGCTACGACACAGTTTTCAGAGTCCATAGCTGTGCTGAGTGTATTTCCATGGCTAAAGCTCGACGGCACTCGAATGGCATGCGCAATGTGCACTGAGGCAAACTCAAAAAGCAAGTCCGACAGAAATTTGAACAGAAATAAGTTTGTCAGTTTTTTTTTAATTGTGGTCGAGCCATCTTCTGGTACACAGTTATTAGGCAAACATTGGAGAAACACGTCTCAGTTTTGAGTGGTTAAACGGGTTGAAACTAACTTTGAAGTACATCAGTTTACACACACACACACACACACACAGCACATGACACACATACACACACACACACACACAAACACACACAGAGTTTAGACAAGTCACACTTCGGTTGTCAATCTGCCGCGTTCAGCAGAAAACGCTATATTCTCTGTTACAATACATTATCAAACGATCATACAAATAAATAAATAGAGATCTTTTTTTCTGTGTGTGAGAGAGCTAGGGAGACAGGCTTTTGCGCGATAGCTCACCAGTTAAAGAATCAGATCATGGAAAGGACACACACACACTGTCACAACACATTTAAAGAGGAGAGAGCGAAATGAGATAATTTATTTTAATGATTGATTGATTGTACATTGTTTATCGTCCCGACAGCAACAAGGCTTTCTCAGGACGTGCCTGCACTGCTTGTGAAAAAAAAAAAGAAACAGAATATTGAATTATGTCGCCAGCCGGTCCAATACGTTAAATAAACCTACGCCATGGGGCCTAAATAAAGCTAAGACCATTTAGCAACACGCATCCAATATCAAGAGCTACAGGCAGTGCAGACAGTTGGGAGAGTTTTAAAAAGAGAAATACAGGTGAATGGACCAAGGGTAGACAGAAACGCATGCCCCAGAAAAAACACACCCTGTCTGTGGGGCTGACCAGGGTGACCCTGGGAACTAAAATGTAGTTAATCCCACCCAAGTCCCCCAGGGCAGATCCGGGTGTGGGTAATTTATTTTAAGGAACATACAGATGATGCAGTTTTTCTTAAATAAATCTGCGGACCCTCTATAATGCTAGTCTGGGGGTCTGTATACCCTCTAAACTTTATACCTGGGGTAACCTGTTGTGCAAACAGAAGCCCAGCTCTACTTACAAAATATAAATAAATAAAAAATCCCACCACAGTTCACATGGGGATTTTGTCAGTTATTTCTCCACTTGATACTATCAAAAGCCTGAAGTCAGGACATAAACATTAACTTGGTTATGATTGTCTGTTCAAATATTTGTTTTCAATGCCTCTGGGCAGAAAACAGTCTCTAACATTGGGCGTCAAACACTTGTGGTACATTATATTGTTGAGTTGGGGGGCTATTTTCAGTAGTAAAATTTTCAGTTTTGGCTAGTAACATTTTCAGTTTGGCTAGTAAAACTTGCAAGTCACTAGCCAAAGGCTGGTGGGCAAAATTTTAGACTTTCAGGGCTGTGAGTGTAGTAAGACTGTGTTTGGATTTGATGTTCATGTTGCAACATTGATATTTGTTGTGATTTGGGTCTTCTGTTTGTCTATATGTGGTTATGGATGTTGTTTCTTCATTTTTATCAATAATAATTAGCGATAGGATCAATGCCGATTGTGGGGCATTGGCATAATTGTGTGAATGACCTCATGCAAGAAATGTTGTTTATCTCTTGATGTTGGGTTACTGTGTGTGAAGATGCAGCTGATGTGATGTTAGCACATTGTGAATATTTGTTTAGCCACTTTGTCCGATAGGTGTGAGTATTTGCGCTGAAGTTTGGTTTATTTTGCATATTGTAATTGATTTTGTGAACTGTGAACTTGATGTTTTCATTTTGTTTTGTTTTTAGGCACTGCTTAGTACTTGGTACAATAAGCAAATGTCATAGCGACCTCTTTGTTGATTCCTCCGTCACATGCCTCTGTGACCTATCCTAAAATCATTTCTTGTATCCGGTTACAGAAATACAGTGGAGTCCAGTTAACACGAACTCGCTTTACACGAATTTCCGGTTAACATGAACCGTTTTTGCGTTCCCGGCCAACGGCCTTCTTATTCTGTATTAAAATTTCACTGATAACACGAAACGCTTAACACGAAATTTCGCTTTACACGAAGCTGGTTTCGGTTCCCAACCAGGGCAATTTCACTATTATTCACCTGTTTAACACGAACACAGATTCCATTCACCGAAAACCAATTCACGTGTCGCTCTCGCACTGTAGTACACGACAGATCAGAGCGAACTCGTTTGTGATTGGCTGAATAGCCTTCGGCTGTTGTAATCCGTCTTCTCATTGGCTAGCGTTTCTGAACTGCATTCATGTTGTTTGCATCATTCGTGTACCAACACAACCGTTTTACCGATGCGGGATTGTACTCAGCCTGTGTTGCTTTTATCTGATGGATTGCAACTTACTATGAATTTGACCTGATGGATTTTACATTAAATACGCGACCTGAACACGTTTCCTTGTGTTTTCCTAGCGAGCTGAAGGTATGCATATAAAGTATGACCCGTTCGATAATGTGCACTTTTAACCTCGTACTCGTTCACGCACACATCTCTTACACACTTTCTCCTTGAGGGCCATGATCAATTTTGAGGCCATATTGTTTAACACGAAATACGTTTAACACTAAGTGATTTTCCATATCCCCAGAAATTCATGTTAAGCGGACTCCACTGTACCCACATTCTGGAGTTATCTTCTGAGGACTGCATTACAATTCAGGAGACAGACCGACCATAATAGTTTAAGGGTGGTGGTAAAATAGCTTGGTGCCTATAAGCTACTCTGGCACCACCCTTGAACTATCATGGTCAAGCCATATCTTGCTGTGGTGTGTGACTGTCATGGGAAGTACGAGTTAAAATGAATTACAATTTATACGAGGTTATCCGTTAATCAGGAGTATGTACAAAATTTGCCCAGAATCAATACATTCAGTAGATTTAGCCACCCACTCGTCTGCAAGAGGCGATTATTCTCATGAGCCAATGCAGGGGCTTATGAGAATCTATACCTCTTCCTTGCAAAAAGGTGCTTCATTTCAAGATTTACATCCAGTTTGAGGTACTTATTAATTTGATGGTAACATTACACTTGTAATAGGCTCAGCCCAAGAGGAATAACCCTTGGTTCATTCTAAAAATTTAGGTACATAGGTCATTGGCCCGCAAAGTAAAAATCCACTGGGTCATTTCTTAAATGGGATGGGTTAAATGTGTGCGAGTGAGAGCACCTTTCCACCAACTGCAAAGGGGGACGATGGCAAATGCTGAAATATAAAAAAAACTAGGTGGGTGGGTGGGGGTGGGGGGGTGGGGGGGTGTGCTGTATGTGGGCACCTTCTCGCTATCCGCATTATTGATAAGCAGGAACTTGGTGTTTGTGTGTGTATGGGGGGGGGGGGGGGGGGGGGGGCTTTAGGAACACATTAAAAGTTAGGGCCCGTTGCCTACAGAAACCTATGGGCCATTGAACCCGAAAACCTCAAAATGTTATGGGTCATTTTCAGACATTATGTGCCAATGGCAAAGGGCGCACTTAAAAAATGAACCCTGATAACCTCTACTTAAAAAAACGTTCAAGTACTTATTTAGTCAACAAACTGTACCATAACAATAGTAACATCAAACTTTGTTACTCTGTGGTGATCTCCTCTACAGACCGCATTACACTTACAATTCAGGAGACAAACTGGCCATGGTGGTGAATCTTTAATCCCTTGACTGCCAAAAAAATGTAACTCCTCCCAACTGCAAGAGGTAGAGATCATCATGAGGCCCCCAACGGCAGTTTAGTCTATGCTCTTAGTTCTCAACTGTGCTGGCCGGTGCTCCCTGGAAGAAATTTGTCAGCTCGGCTTCGCGAGAACACTGAGATAGCGAAGCAGCCTCCTCCTTAATATCAGCACACTAAATAACATTACTGATAAGGCACCGGCTGTGCGATCTCACTACAGCTGGGGATAAGAATAGCGCAGCAGCTGTCTTCGTTCACGGTACTACTGCGTTTTCCCTTGACTATTTCTTAGCATCTGCAGCATACATTGGCAAATAGGCTGTGAAGTACAGATCTGGTCTCATACCTGCAATTTTGAGCAATTACTTGAACATAAGTCATCTTGTAAAGGAGAAATTGTACTATCTTTGGACAACAAACATGTTGGGGTAATCTGCGTGGATGTTTTTCACGCACTGGCTCAAAGTATCACTAAGAGACAGATTAGACCCAGCCTTCCACTAGTTTATCATACTTTTATCGCATCACTGTTCAAAAACAAAAGTAGCTGGAAAGTTCAGACAAAGTCAGTGCTGTCAACAGATGTCTTAACTGGCATATCCCATGCTAAAATCTTCCGAAACCACATACCCGAGTCCTGCTAAAGCCGGTTTGGTAGACCAAGTGAAAACGGTAATCCATTCAGACCTCGCCAACATGAAGTATGCGAATGTCACCGACAGTCAATGTTTTTAACAATATCACATTTTAGCACAGTTTAAAAGCAATACACAAATTACCGTTTGCTGTTCAGAGATTCAGTTCCAGCTTTTATCACATTAAAATGGCTTAAAATAAGTGTCTCAGGGCTGCCAATCCAACATCATGTCAAAGAGTAGCATCCAGACCTATTTGGAGTAGCATTTAAGAAAAAGGAGTAGCACACACAGAACGGATTGTTATGCGTGGGCTAAGCTATGCGTGGACTAAAGCGGTTAGTCACTAATCTCTCTGTGTCGTCTGCGTCTGTCGTCTGCATCTGTCGTCTGCTTTGGCAACCAACTCGCTGACAACGGCCGAGAGAAAGCACTTCGTTCAAAAGGCACAGCGAGAAACTGCTGCCGTTTACTGAACGCACCACCAGCCAAGAAAAAAGGGAGCATTATGAGCACAGATTTCCCCCCTCGAGGTCAAAACACAACGTGACTGGACATTTACTAGACACAATTCTAGGTAAAAAGTTATTTTAGTTCAGTCAGCGACTGGCAACCTTTTTTTTTTTTTAAATCCTAGTTTTCAGGACTGATCGTAGCATTGTAACAAGTATGTCTAAGTTGTAGCATGCTATGCCTCAATCGTAGCACTTGGCAGCTCTTAGTCTACACAAAAAATTCAGGCCTTCTACCACAAAGACTACACAAAGAATTCATGGCCTCCAAATGTCTTGGAAAGGAATGTTCATTCTCCATGGCTTTAACATGCTATACTTTACATCAGATAAGGGCACACATCAGTAGTGATACATCTGACACTGATTAAACCAGTTTTTTACACACCCACATTGTCTACCGCGGAAGGAAAGTTCCTCGAACTACACACGTTTTAATCATGTAATAACCACAGAATTAGAAGAGGTTTTCAAAAGAAACTTACATGAGATTGAAGAGGACATTTTCAAGCATAGGATTACATAATCATATTTACGATTTAACTTTTTAGCCACGGTAATAATAAGTTATAAACAGGCTACACTGATCACCTGCCCGACAGCCTTCAACAAGGAACAAAGAGCGCTACGCTTCCAGTCTGCATCACCAGCGTGCGCTTATCAGTGATATGGGTCATGGCTGGTTCACAGCCCAACTAAAGAGATTGATTGTACATTGCTTAACGTCCAGACAGCAACAAGGCTTTCTCAGGACGTGCCTGCACTGCTTGTGAAAAATTCATTTTTCTCTAAAAGGTATTTTTTCGAAAAATACTTACCGATGACATGACTTTGTGGAAATGTCTACTACTAGCTCAATTTTAGCCTACTTACCCGCTAGGCACTCGGGGAACCCCAGAGGGGCCGAGAGTTATCTCCCGCTCCTTCCTTACCAGTTCCTGACACGAGACCAACCAGTCAGATACTTCGCTCGAAAGCGGCAAGCGGGGCAGGTGGGAGGGCCATCCGAGTCATGTCATCGGTAAGTATTTTTCGAAAAAATACCTTTTAGAGAAAAATGAATTTGTTTCCTCAAAAACATTACCGATGACATGACTTTGTGGAAGAATTGCGATGAGGCGGAGGGTGCCGCATGACAACTCCCTAGGAGGGAAAAGAGCCATCCTCCCAGTCGCAAACTCCCGACAATTTTAGCGAAGTGCATACCAACGGCGCAGGTGGCGCCGGGAGGGAGTGTTGCGCCGCGGCGATGTCCCCCACCATTGCGAGATTCTCTCGCTGGCCCGCCAGGTCCCTGAGGTAGAAGCGGGCGAATACAGATTCAGTCTTCCCGTCCAAGGTAGCCACGATGTCCGTGACAGCGCATTTTCTAACAAACGTGGCGCTCGTGGCCATGGCTCGTACCTCGTGTGCGCATATGTGCAGCCTCTTCGCTCCCTGCAGGGAGAAATCTTGATAGGCGGAGCAAATGACTCAGGGGGCCAGGAAGAGAACGTCTGGGCCGTTATGTCATTCCGCCGATCTCAGAGGTAGGGAGAGGCGTGCCCGCCCTCTGCGGAAGGCTTTTAGATCGTCGCAGAGCAGTCAAAGGTGCGCACGGGATCCTGTTACCTGGTCTCCTGTGACAGGGGTTTGTTTCATAGCGGCCGTAAGGTAAAACCTGCGGCGCGGTCAGAGGGACCTGTTTGGCAAGAAAGGCCGGGGCAGTGAGAAGTAGCACGGACCCGTCCGCTCAGAACTGTAAGCAGATAGGACGCGCCTAAGCGCGTGTAGCTCGCTCCCCAGCGAGGTGGTAGCCCGGGCCAGCAGGAAGCACGTGTAGCGTGTCACATCTGCGAACAGGCCGCTGTAAGGGTTCGAATCGGGCAGAATTCAACCACGTTAGCACCCAGGGTAGGTCCCAGCGGGGAAGGAGCGAGCGGTAGGCCTGGCGCCGGCTGCCGAAGTGTCCCATAAGGTCGGCGAGTCTGTGCAGGCGCCCGGGTCTGGGTGTCCGCGGTGTCAGCGTGTAAGCGAGCCTGGACAGGTGACCCCGCACCGTGAAGGGCTAGATCTAGGTCTCAGCCGAGCCCGATAGAGCTCCGCCAGCTGCGGATACGACAAATCCGTGAGGTTCAGGCTGTGATCGGTGCATCAGGAAAACAGGACTCGCCATGTCCTACGTAGGCTCGAATGGCCGAAGGTCTGGGGGCCGCAGCGATCGCCTCCACCGCTGTACCCGAGTAGCCTCTAGCACCGAGGGCTTGCCGCACACCTCCAGTCGTGAAGGATGAGCCGCTCCGGGCAGGGAGGAACAGCGGCTGGCGCAGTGGCTTGAGCATGGTGCGAGGAGTGGGAAGGCGCATGGGGGGGGGGCCGTGGCGAGGCTGAGAAGGGCCGGTGTTCCTGTGGCGGATCCAGGCGAACGGAGCGACTAACAGGAGGGCCGCCGGGCAGCGCCGAAGGTTGAGGAGGACTTTGGGTACGAGGATCGTCGAGGAAAGGCGGAGGCCGCCAGGACGTCCCAGGGAATGGAGCGCGCATCGACAGCCCAAGCCCAGGGATCGGGAATCGGGGCGACGAAGAGGGGAAGCCTAAGGTTCCACCTTGTGGCGAACCAGTCGACCTAGGGAGACTCCTAACGGGCGCGGGTCCACCGATAGATGTCCTGCCGAAGGGTCCAATCCGCATGCAAGAGCTGGCCGCGAGGGGACAGCGAGTCGGTCCCGACGTACAGCTGTCTGGGAATGTGTCGGGCTCGCCAAGAAGGTCCGGTCCTCGCACCAACCCCAGCTCTGGTAGAGAAGCATACCAAGCTCGAGAGAGCGTGTGCCACCTTGTACCTGGAAGTAATCCACCAAAGGTGTGTTGTCAGAGAGGGCGAGCAGCTCCTGGTGTCTGAGGAGGTCATCCCAGCAATGAAGGGCTCGTCAACGGCCTGCATCACTGGCCGGACGATGAGATAGTGCGTTAATCCGAGGGCCTAGGGCCGGAAGTCAAGGGGAACCGCGGCAGGAGATGAGCATTCCACGCAGAGAGGCTCGAGTCGAACCCAGAGAGTACTGGGGCGGAGAAGATGCCCGGGGAACTGCTGAATCCAGCCAAGCGGCGTCGGTCCACCAACGAAGGCGAGAGAATCTGGGGCACCGGCGCCATCGTCGATACGTCGCCGGAAGCCGGGCGCCCAAGGAGTAGGAGATGCTACTAGGAAGCCCCAAGTGCGTCAGGAGGTGCAGTAGCACGTCCTTGTCTGTCGCGAGAGAGCTCTCAGACTGGCGGCGAAGGAAGAGGTCGTCTGGGTAGATCGACGTCGGACTGGAGGAGGACTGTCGGGCCTTGGCGACTAAGGAGTCCATCGGCCCGGTGAACCGCCAGGGCAGAGGTTGAGACCGAACGGGAGCGCGGGAAACTGGAGAAGACGCCGTCAATCGCGACCAGCGAACTTCCTGGGGGCCTGGAGCATCAAGACAGCAGGTACACATCGGAAAGGTCCAAGCCGCCTGCGCAGTCTAAGGCTGGACCGCTGCTTTCAGGGCTCTGGCAGTCTCCGTCCGGAAGGAGGGCCGAAATCTGTACAGGCCGAGAGAAGAAACCTGACGCCACTTCCTCCAGGCTTCGGAACGAAAAATCGGCGGCTGTAGAAGGTTGGCGAGTCTGAGAATCGGAAAACCTCCGTGGCAACTTACCGGAGGGAGGAGACACCTCCTGCCGCGCGGAGGCCTCAGCGAAACACGGGGAACATGAGACCTCGAGGGAAAAGGACGGCCGAGACGGGGTCAGGGTACAGTCGGCGGAGGCAGCGAAGCGTAGACCGACGCGAGGTAGGCGGCGCGGTAGGCGACTCCGCTAAGAAGAGCCGATCAACCCGGCGGCGTGATAGAAGGAAGCCAGGCGTCTTCCACACGACGAACCAGGGCTTGAGTGAGCAGCTCCAGGAACCCAGCGCAGGCTAAGGTGTTCCGCACCAGGGACGCAGTCAAATCCAGGCCACGAGGAGGGGAACGGGGAAGAAGAGCGGAGCCGCCAGCTTGCGACACGGCAGGGGGGTCCATCGCAGGAAGAGGGATGGAGGAAGCCTGGGAATGGCCGGCATACCAGTCCCGACGGAAGGTGATGTCCAGGCCAGCCGGCCAGCGACGAACGGAGAAGAACACCGGCCCTCGAGACGCGGGAAGTTGCAGGTGCGCTGAGAAGGCATCTCGCAGCTCCTCAAATCCAGGCGGCTGGGGAAGCGACTTGAACCTCTTAACTTGACGCCCGGCATCCACCAAGGCAGAGACCTTCCTCTTCAGGGGGGGAGAGGCTGGGCAGGAGTCCGCTGGCAGAGTGGCTGCGGTGATCCTGGCGGCTTCATCCAAAGCTAAGAGGGTCTCCGCACGGGACGACGACGGAAGGGTCGAGGGGACATCAACACCGACGTCGGCGGGCGAAAGGGAGCGACCATCCTCACCCAACAGGGCTGAGACGGAGTCCTCGGGCAGCAAACTGATGGCTTCTTCGTCCAGGGGGCGGCGAGAAGGCGGGCGAGGCACCGAGGAAGGCCGAAGCTTGGGCGGGGACGCGTGTCGAACCTCGCGGGAAGCCCGGGAACGAGCCGGCAGCGATGATGGAGGCGGAGATCGCCGAGGCGAACGCGAGAAGAAGCGATGAGGGGTCCTGTCCGGTGCGCGGGAACGACGTCTGGACGAAGGACGGCGGACAACCGAAGAGGGGCGCCGATGAAGGCGGCGACGCGGCGGACGCATCGAACGGTGCGAGCGCGAACGCGCACGCGACGAGGAGTGGCGGTGGGAGCGGCGACGATCCCGGCGCGGGGAATGATCCTTCCGGCGGCGCTCGCGGGCGAGCGCGAGTGTCTAGAACTGACGGTGGAACGGGATGAGTCAGGGGTGCGACTGTGTCGCGTAGGTTGAGGCCGAGGTCTCTCCTGGCCGGACTCAGTGAGAAGGGCTCTATGCCGGCGTACAGATCCTCCGGAAGGATCAGCGGGCTTATCGTGGAGAGAGAGAGAGAGGAGGAAGGCCAGTCAACGTGGGACGGCTCGTGGCGGACTGCTGCAGGCCGGGCTCAGTGAGGCGGGCGCTCTGCCGGTAAACAGACCCTCCGGAAGGGTCAGCGGGCGTGGCAGCAGTGGCAGTCCTCTGATCAGCCAGCAAGTGAACTGAAAGCGGAACGGTGGGAGTCGGGGCGCGACTGTGTCGCGCAAGCTAAAGCTGACGCCTCTCTTGGCCAGACTCCGAGAGCAGGGCGCTATGCCGGCGTTCAGATCCTCCGGAAGGATCAGCGGCTTGTGGTGAGAGACGGGTGAGGAAGGCCAGTCAACGTGGGACGGCTCAGGGCAGACTGCTGCAGGCCGGGCTCAGTGAGGCGGGCGCTCTGCCGGCAAACAGACCCTCCGGAAGGGTCAGCGGGCGTGGCAGCAGTGGCGGTCCTCTGGTCAGCCAGCAACACCGAGTCCCAACAGGAATCCTTTCCGTGAGGCCAGGGCGGGAAAGGGCGGTCAGGCACCATAAGGGCTGCAGAAGTATCAACCGGAGCCGGAAGAGAGGAAGCAGGCAGGGGCCGCTCTTGTCGGTACAGGCCCCAGAGGTCCGACCAAACATATCCGGCCAGGTCGCACAGACATACAAAGGTGGTCCGGGTAGCAGCCCGCACAAGGTAGGCAGACCGCATGGTCATCCGTCGGCACTGGAAGTTTCCCCATAGGGAGCACATAAGCATTTGGGTTCTGTAACGGACAAAGGGCATAGCAAGGTCGCAAACACAGGCAAGAGGGCGCCGAGCCCTCCTTTGTGATATCATTGTTTCATCTCACCAGCCCGACCGGGCATTCTCTTTTCAATCAGTGGGAATGGCATTTTTATCATATGCCCTTGATTATGCGTGCTGTGTACATGAAGGCGAGACAGGCAAACGTAAGCCGAGTCTGTAGAAATTGACCAGATGGAATGAGGAAAGTCCATATCCCATTCCTGCCCCCCCGGGGATACGAACCCGGGATCTTTGGTATCAGTTTCAGCCCCACTTAATCAAATTTCAAATACAAACGATTTTGAATTTCCAAAAACTACAGTAGCTCGCCTGAGCTCGCCCCCAGCACCACGTGAATGTTCTGTGAATGTACAGTGTGTGAGCGAATGCGCGTGATTCACGTGAGCGTGCTTGTTGGGTTCAGTACGCGGCAGCGCTTAGAGCCGAATTTCAATTGGGATAAAGCGCCTATTTAATGCGCTTATTATTATTATTATTATTATTATCTTACGACTGCCAGCACAGTGTCTTATCCACTAAGCTACCTCCCCCTGTCCACCAAGGAACCCCAGGCGCCGTGACCGCCGGCGCGTGAAACAATGGTTATACTCTCCAAGGGCTAAAGGGCCTTTAAGCTGTACGAACGGAAGGTGAGTGCCGCCAGGCCCTACGAAAACCAGCGTCTGAAAGGCAAAATCAACTCGTAAGCTAACGAAGCAGAACCAGGAGAGAGAAGGCGACGTCCCGCTAGGAGAGTCGCAAGAAGGCTGTGCAAGGCACGGAAATTATTTCAATAGTTGGTGCCCTTATGTCGTAACCACAACGAAAGACGAGTCCCACGGCAGCCGGCTCTCGACCTGAGGGCCGGCTGTGGGTAGCTACCGTTACCTTACCTCCAAGCCGAAGCGGGAACGGGGGAAAGGGTAGCCATACAGCAGTCACAGCACGGAGGAGAGCCGAGGGAACCCGGAACGGCGCCAAGGAAGAAGCAGGCAGCGCTAGAAGGCGGCAGGCACGGAAGAGAAGTCGAAACGAGCGTAGGCAAGACGAAGACCGGTCGAGGCACAGCGGAGCAAAGCCCGACACGTCTTCTCGGCACGAGCGAAGTAGCAAGACTGGTTGGTCTCGTGACAGGAACTGGTAAGGAAGGAGCGGGAGATAACTCTCGGCCCCTCTGGGGTTCCCCGAGTGCCTAGCGGGTTGTGTAGGCACACAACGGGTAAGTAGGCTAAAATTGAGCTAGTAGTAGACATTTCCACAAAGTCATGTCATCGGTAATGTTTTTGAGGAAACAAAAAACTAACTAAACAGAACATTGAATGTATGTCGCCAGCCAGTCAAATACGTTAATAAACCTAACACATGGGGCCTATATAAAGCTAAGACCATTTAGCAACACACATCCAATATCAAGAGCTACAGGCAGTGCAGACAGTAGGGAGTTTTAAAAAGGCAAATACAGGGGAATGGACCAAGGGTAGACAGAAACCCATGCCCCAGAATAGAGAGGAAAACCCACCCTGTGGGGCTTACCAGAGTGACCCTGGGAAATAAAAAGTAGTTAACCCCACCTAAGTCCCCCAAGGCAGACCCGGGTGGGGGCCCAACTAAAGAGAGCAATTTAGGGAAAGGTAAACTGCTGCGCCCCCCCCCCCCCCCCCCTTCCTACCGTAGATGTGGGAGCTCATGAAGATCAATTTCTTGCTGAAACAACCACTTTAGAGTCCATGTTGTTTTGATGTCTAGGGATCTTTGATTACAATGATTCCAAAAACAATCAATATCCACAGGCAGTGAAGGGGTTAAAGCTTTCAAATTCAAATACTTTATTGTGTCAGTCTAGCTGACAAATTTTCTTTCGTTGGGATCACATGCGTGCATACGGTTTTAGCCACATTATGACAATTGTGAAAAAAAACAAAAACACATGACCACAGTGTTAGTGGTATAGGAGCGAGTCTGCCACTTGCAAGATGCCACTGTGACATCTGAGGTGCAAGTTCCACAACGGTGTCAACAGAGCGAGAGAAGAGTTTATACTCTTTATTTAGGAGACGGATGGCCGAGGGTACAAAGCTGCCGTTGTAGCGTTTGGTTTTAACAAGAGGAGACTTGAACCTACGGCCAGACGGGAGCTTTTGAAGGTGCTTAGAAAGGCAGTGAGAAGTGTCAGCTTCATTCCTGAACATTCACGGTCAATCCATTCCATGCCTTGTTGTGTCTAGTCCAAATTAGTTAACCCCCTTGTCTATCTATCTATCTATATCCCGTAGTCTTGCCGACCGTTGGGGCACCACTGATGACTTAACAACCAGCTCCTTCCATTCCTCTCTGTTCTCTGCCATTCTCGGCGTATCGCCCAGCTTCAGTCCCTTGTAAACAGTACCAATGGCTCACACTCGGCGACAGCACTGTTTACAAGGGGGTTAAGTGATGCCATCATTATCCTTTTTTTCTGTGGTGAAGTGAAAAATAAAAATGCCAAACCTCTGGTGTGGATGCTGGTGTACTGCTTGATGAGGATGACACAGATGAGACAGACCCTCTGCGAGAGCGAGTGCGAGGTGGTTCAATTCTCGATGGGTGATACCGAGCTAGGCGAGAAGGGTTGCGACGAGCAGGGCCAAAGTCATCTGGATCTACAGATCTACGCTGTCTTTTAGGCTGTGAAAGCGACACAACAAAAATAGTTCTTTTCAGCTGTAAAACAATTTAAAATGAAAAATTATTATTATTAACCGCCTCGCGCATGCAACCAAAGGTACTGTACAGTACTGGTTGCTGAATGCACTGGACGGTTACAAAATCCACGTAGAAAGGGATGGTAGCTGGTACAGAGAGGACCAATTCCACTAACCCATAACCAAATTCCAGGAGACCTCTTTTCAGGCAAGGGAAAGTTATGTTTCTCAGAGCTCAAATGTCCAATGCAAATTTTGGTGCACATATATACAGTGAATTTCTGGGGACACGGAAAATCACTTCGTGTTAAACGTATTTCGTGTTAACCAATTTGGCCTCAAATTGATCATGGCCCTCAAGGAGAAAATGTGTAAGAGATGTGTGCGTGAATGAGTACGAGGTTAAAAGTGCACATTATCGTACTTTATATGCATACCTTCAGCTCGCTAGGAAAACACAAGGAAACGTGATCAGCTCACGTATTTAATGTAAAATCCATCAGGTCAAATCCATAGTAAGTTACAATCCATCAGGTAAAAGCAACACAGGCTGGAGTACAATCCTGCATCGGTAAAAGGGTTGTGTTGGTACACGAATGATGCAAACAACATGAATACGGTGCAGAAACGCTAGCCAATGAGAAGACGGATTACAACAGCCGAAGCCTATTCAGCCAATCACAGACTAGAGTTCGCTCTGATCTGTCATGTACTACAGTGCGAGAGCGACAAGTGAATTGGTTTTCGGTGAATGGAATCTGTGTTCGTGTTAAACATGTGAATAATAGTGAAATTGCCCTGGTTGGGAACCGAAACCAGCTTCGTGTAAAGCGAAATTTCGTGTTATCAGTGAAATTTTAATACAGAATAAGAAGGCCATCGGCCGGGAATGCAAAAACGGTTCGTGTTAACCGGAAATTCGTGTAAAGCGAGTTCGTGTTAACTGGACTCCACTGTACATAGATGGTATTGGTACTATGGTAGTCTTCATGGCTACAAGGATATTAGAATTTGAACCCCCCTCCCCCAAATGCCACATTAGTCTGAATTAAAATAGTTCTATTTTTGCTATCTTTTTATTTAACCCATTACATCCAGAGGCTGATTTTGTAAAATTTGCTTATTGTCGTAAGAAGGCTACATTACAGATTAGGAGATACAGGTGCTGTGCCTACTCAGTTTAGACATGCTGTTGTGACACCACTCTTGAAAAAGCCTGGACTGGACCCAAACGACTTGAAGCATTTTAGACCTGTCTCTAACCTTCCGTTTATTTCAAAGATTTTGGAGAAGGTTGTTTTGAAACAGCTACAAAGCCATTTGTCTGGAAACGGTCTTTTAGAAATGCACCAGTCGGCATACAGAAAGGATCACAGCACGGAAACTGCTGTGCTGAGCGTCCTGGATGGTCTGCTAGTGAAGGCAGACGAGAGACTTGTCTCTCTCATTGCTCTGTTGGACCTCAGCGCAGCATTCGACACGCTCGATCATTCTGTTTTGCTGAAGAGGTTAGAGGTGACCTTTGGCATCCGTGGTACCGCCCTGGCCTGGTTCACTTCATACGTTAAGGATCGTTCTCAGGCTGTTATTGTTAATGGCCAGCTATCTGCTTCTAGTCTTTTGTTGTGTGGAGTCCCTCAGGGCTCCGTATTAGGGCCTGTTTTGTTCACTCTATATTCACAACCTCTATCTGATGTAATTGCCGCCCATGAGTGTGATTTTCACAAGTATGCTGACGATACTGAATTGTCAAGAAGTAGCGCGCCTAGCCATTTCAGCTCCGCTAAGATGAGCGTACAGTGTTGTATAGACGACGTCCTGTCCTGGATGACTAGCAACAAACTTAAGCTTAACACTGACAAAACCGAAGTCATGCCTGCCGGCTCTCAGTCTCGCCTTAGTCTGATCGACGGCGAGTTCGCAAACATTGGTGGCTGCAGCGTTCCCTTCCAGAAATGTGTCAAATATCTGGGTGTGAAGATTGACTCGACGCTCTCCATGCATGATCATATCAGTAGCGTCTGCCGAGCTGGTTTCCTTGAGCTGCGCAGAATTGCTTCTCTCAGACCGTATCTCACAGAAGGTACGGCGTCAAGACTTGTAAATGCATTCATTACTTCCAGGCTCAATTATTGCAATTCTGTACTGGCAGGTTTACCGGCAGATCAGATTTCACGCTTGCAAATGATTCAAAACAATGCGGCGCGTCTCATCTTGAAGAAACGAAAGAGAGACCACGTTACGCCTCTACTGAAGCAGCTGCACTGGCTGCCCGTCAAATTCCGTTGCCAGTACAAAATTGCAATTTTCGCCTATCGGCATTTTGACGGATCTCTCCTGCCGTACCTCTCTGCCAAGCTGTTGCCTATCAGCCATCACGCACCCTCCGTTCCTCCAGTGAAAAGCTGTTAAAAATCCCGAAGCTCAACATGAAAACTGTCGGGGAGCGTTCTTTCACATTTTTCGCCCCAAGTGTGTGGAACTCGCTGCCAAAGGAAATACGGAATCTGCCCACATTGTCACAGTTCAAGGCCCACTTAAAGACTTTTCTTTTTTGTCGGGCATTTAACACTTAGCTCATATTTAGCTAACTGTTGACTGACTGCCACCTATTCTGATCCCAGAGGAAGTGAATGTAAGGTGTGGGGAAGGGATGGGATGGTTTAAAGTAGTGCATAATTGTGCGTGTGTGTCTGAGAGAGAAAGGGTGTGCTGTTGTGCATGCGCAGTGAGTCCAGTGTTTTCCTGGAGAACAGCGCTATACAAGAACTATGTATTATTATTATTATTAGATCAACCGTTTTAGTTCAACTTCAAGGGTGGTGCCAGAATAGCTTTCGCCGGAGGCGCCAAGCTATTCTGGCACCATCCTTGAACTAGATCAGTATCACGATCAGTCAAATTTATTTCAAGCAATGGGTGTATCAGGATGCAAAAGGTTAATATAAAGTGTGCAATGCAAGTCTTGACAATGACATGAGTTTAAAACATTGTAAGGAGTCCATCCTGGGGATACAAATGTCAACTAAGCTTTTAATCTTCTTTTTTTTTAAGAAGAAAAATATAAGGGCACTATAACAAATGGGCTTCAACAACTATAGTGACAAAAGCAACCCCAGCCTTTTGATGAGTCACAACTGACGCACTTGCAGACTGAACCATGCTCAATCAGACATGTGTATAGCATAAGAGCAACAATTCACTTACTTTGGGTACTGGTGGCCTCATTGGCAACTGGCCTTGCAAATCATTCATTAACTTTGCCAGCTGTAACACACACATGCATACACACAAAAGAATTGACAATCAGAATATTTGGTTTACAGTGCTGTTATAGCCCTTATACTTATATTTTTAATACTGTTCAAATGTACATTGTTAAATTGGGCATTATTATTACTATTAGCTCACACTGCAATAATTAGATTTTACTGATGTATGAATAAAGTAAGATGAATAAATATATATTACTAATATTAAATATACTATAACTACTTCAACTTGAGTACTTAAGGAGACTTACCACAGCCTTGTTATCCTCCATATTTTTTCGTCTGATCTCTTCATATTCACAAGGGATTGTTTTCTCTGGCTGCAAATTAAAAAGAGGTGGTGCAAAATATTTGTCCCAACTGAGATTTGTTGTTGAAACAGAAGAGCAGGAACGTAGGCTCCACATTAGCAGCATTTCCATCCCCCCCCCCCCCCTTTCTCAATAAATAAAAATCAAAATAAATAATACAGGTTTTTTTTTAGGGAAAAATGTTTGGGCGAGTTGATTTCCCACAGACGCCACTAATGAAATCAAATGTATGTACCTTGTTAAAAAGTGGCACGGAGATGCATTTTACTGCAAGGCAAATGAAGTCGAATAAGCAAGAACTACTTTCAATGAAAGTTTCATAAAAGAATGTGGGATATTTTGGGAATGTGTTTAGCAAATCGTTCACTCACATCAGCAGTTTATGCATAGAAAATAATAAACTCGATCCACAAAATGAATCCATTTCTACTCTACGACACACAGTGATGACAAAAAGGGCCTCGTCGACAATTTATCTGTCGCCCAGGACAAGTTCCTTACCGTCTCCATTGCTGCTTGCATCACGTGTTCTTTTCCCGCCAAAGGAGGCGGAGGGCACGCTACGCGTCACTTGCACTGATGAGTGGCTTTCGCATAGGTTAGTATCTCCAAAATTATTGCTTTTGATTTATGGCCGCATGCTTTTTTGTAGGTATTGGCTGTCCTAAGCTAATAACATACAAAAATATGTCTGGTTGCTTGATGGACGAGATGAATGAGGCTTTAATCTTTCGCGGGATATTTGGCTTCGTTCAGCGGTGCGTGCCTACACCCAAGTTTTTTTTTAGGTGGGAAAATTGCATATGATTGTCTTGCTAGATGAGTTCAAATCAACTTATGTTACTCAACATTTAGCTTTTTCTTGGAAATGCTCATTCTTTTTCGATTTTGCAGATGAGTTACTTAACGTCGAACTGCACGTGTTTGCAGACGCCACGGAAGTGTTTGCGCTTGCGCAAAGAAAGAAAATGAGGTGAAATTGTCCTCTGCGCAGTCCTATTTCAAGATCCGGTGTCAACATCCGCCGAGTACCTGCAACCTCCGTCCGCTTGCAGTGCTTTTTACGTGCGTAAATGAGACTCGCTTTGAAACTTCTTATCAGCAGCGGCAGAAAGTCAAGTTCTTCGCGAAACTATTGCAGCGCGTTCACAGACATGGCGGACATAGCAGGTAAACTACTTTCTTGTGAAGAAAGAACTGTGATTACACTTTGTCCTATTTGTGGTGCGTAACTTGAAATGGCTCTAAGCAAACTATCATCAGACAAACCAGTTACATCTTTATGAACTTAACCGCCTTATATTATGAATGTGTGTCGCTCATTTGTCACATAGTCACAATAATAACATATCATAAAATTATGCAATTTAATTGCTACGGAAATTGTTGCAGCTGACACACCGGCTGTTATGCAGGGGCGGACCTTGGGGAAGGGGGGGGGGAGGATCCTAGGGGTTCCGGAACCCCCGTCCAGACCCAAATTTATCTTGTAATATGGCATGGCATCAACCTCCACAGCAGCCAAAATCAAACACTGAAAAACTTGTCAGATTCCAAAACCAAGCCATGCACATGATGACAGGAGCGATGAGAATGAACCCCATCAAGGAGCTTGAAACTACTACTGGACTTCAAACTTTAGAAGACTGCCAGAACATCAAGGTGTTGACACAGGCAGCAAAGTTCAAGAGGCTGAAAGGTCATCTCATGCACTCAAGAATGAACAAGCCAACAAAAGGAAATCAGGACCAAAAAGGTGACTGCCAAGCGTGTAATATGCAAAGAAGTACCCAACGGAGAAAGAAACACGCTGAGAAAAGACGGGTACAACACAATTTATTAATATTTCGGGTAAATACCCTTTGTCAAAATAGACAAACAAACAAACAGAGAGATTAGCCACTACTTATCTTCATTGGCAGAAGGAATGTGGCAACCTACCCAAAGGAGGAAGAAACACGCTTAGAAAAGACGGGTACAACACAATTTATTAATATTTCAGGTAAATACCCTTTGTCAAAATAGACAAACAGAGAGATTAGCCGCTACTTATCTTCATTGGCAGAAGGAATGTGGCAACCATAAGGTTGCCACATTCCTTCTGCCAATATTAATAAATTGTGTTGTACCCGTCTTTTCTAAGCGTGTTTCTTTCTCCATTGGGTACTTCTCAACAAAGGGAAGACTTAAACGAACCAGTTTCTTGCAGCAGAGCAGGATCCTTGAAAGAAGAGACCCAGAACTATTGGATCACATGCCGCAACCCATCCCACCAACTCTGTCCACAAACCCCCTCCCCCCGTGACAGGGCCAAGCTTCCAACTTTCCGAGACAGTATCCCCAGGAGTGGGAAAGAAAGGCTCACAGCCTGACCAGGAACAGAAATCACTCATCCTTGAGTTCATCCAGTCCAACTACCCACAGGAGCAGTGGACCCACGCATATAGATGGGTCAGCCACCGAAGCAACCAGAGAGGGAGGGGGAGGAGTGTATGTGAAGTACAGAGAAGAGACCGTCACACATGCAATAGCCACTGGGAAATATTCCACCAACTACAAAGCAGAGGCTGAAGCCCTGAAAAAATCAGTAACAGAAATCAGCAGTTACCTCCCAAAAGCACACCAGAATATTGTCATCTTCACCCAAAGAAGGAACTAAATGAGCCCATCTCCGCTCTGTCTCAGCTTAACGCACAAGTAGACCTCACATTCCAGTGGATTCCTGCCCACTGTGGAGTCCACGGCAACGAAACAGCTGACCTACTTGCCAAAGGAGGACAGCTGGATCAGGAAGACAAACAGGTCTCGTACCAAGATGAAAAGACCATCATCAAGACCCTTACTGAAAGGAAATGGCTCCAGCAGCATCACAATCGCAAGAAGATGGACATCTTCCCAGAGCAGACCAAGTCATCCTGTTCATACTGCAGACAGGACACAACAGGCTGAGAGCACATCTCTACAAGTACAATGAGATGAAAATTGGTCAGACGGAGATGTGCCCCTGTGACACTGCCCCAATGTCTGCTGCATGCGCTCACTTGCTTCAGGACTGCCCACTTCAGGATGTTCTGAGATGTACCGCATGGCTGGACAAGACACCCTTGCGGCAGAAACTCTACAGCGACCTTGCAGACCTAAAGAGGACAGCAGCATTCACGAGGGCCACATGCATGGATGTCTAGAGGAAGAAGAAGAAGACAGGGGATCAGGAAATAGGTCAAAAATAACTATATTTTGACATCATTTATTTTTTCTCAAATAATATTTACAACTTCAAACTCAAATTTGGTACAATGATACCTGATGATAAGACCTTTCTATACGTACTAATTAATTGGTTGATCCCTCGGAAAGGTCAAGGGTTACAAGAGCTCAGGAAATAGGTGAAAAATAGCCATATTTTGACAAAAGATGTTTTTTTCTCCAAACCCAAACTTGGTACAGAGATACCTGATGGTAAGACCTATCTATGCATACTAATTTGGATCATCCCTCAGAAAGGTCAGGGGCTCAGAAAATAGGTCTGAAATAGCCATATTTTGACAAAAGATGTTTTTTTCTCAAATACTATTCACAACTTTAAACCCAAACTTGCTAAGGAGATACCTGATGGGAAGACCTTTCTATACACACTACATGTAATTTGGTTGATGCCTTAGAAAGGTCAAGGGTCACGAGAGCTCAGGAAATAGGTCTAAAATAGCCATATTTTGACAAAAGATGTTTTTTCTCAAATACTATTCAGAACTTAAAACCCAAATTTGGTACAGAGATACCTGATAGTAAGACCTATCTATGCATACTAATTTAGATGACCGCTTGGAAAGATCAAGGGTCACGAGGCTGGCAAATGTGTGTAAAATACTGTTTTTTTTATAAAATTGTAGGTATTCCCAAATTTTGGCAAATTTTTCAACCAAATTTGGTACAAAGATAGCTGGTGATATAACCTTCTTATGCATACTAATTTAGTCAACTCATCATAAAGGTCAAGGGTCTCGTGGGTTGACAAATGTGTGAAAAATGCTTACATTATTTCAGAAAACATGGATTTTGCTGCTGCAGAAGCCAGCCCTTGTCACAAAGGTCACACATATTTAAATCGGTCATATACGTGAGCCATAATGGCTTTTCCTTTCCTGTTAGCTATTTCTCCCGCTGATAACATTGTATTCCAAAAACAGTGGAGTCATTGTCAGGTTACTTGATATAAAGATGATGTATGCTGAAGTGGATTCTCCTGTGTCTAAATGAATCATAGCTAGGCCTGTATGTAGTATTTCATAACCATCTGTTACAGAAGTGTATCTTTGAACAGTTATGGCGGTAGTGGGCCTTTAAGCCTAAACTCATGGCTGGATAGTTTTGTAGAGCAGCCCCTCTGTGAAGTGGGCTTGATTTAGAGGATAGCCACCGGTGTACCATAAACAGAGCTGCATAGGTAAATGTTCACGATCACATTCTTTATACTTCTAGTAAGTCACATTTTAATGGGTTTCTTAAATAATTATTTTTTTTTTACCTATTGTATTCATGATGAGCAAGTCATATCTGTATGACCCCGTTGTGTACTGATCTAAACTTAATCCTTGTGTCTGGCAGGAATGAGGACCCCTTACCACAACAAGAAAGATATATTTGATGTGAACGACCTTGTGGCCAGAGAACCATTTGCTCAGTTTCAGGACTGGTTTGAAGAAGCCCGCAAAACCTCTGGTATCGAGGAGGCGAACGCCATGGCTCTTGCAACCGCCACAAAGTAAATTACATTGTACACAATCCTTTCCTACAGATTCTGAACATCTTATTCATATTTCAATGTTGGGTTTGTATTTACACAAGATCCACCCGGTACTCCAGTGTATAAGGGGAGGGTTTGGCGATGGTATATTGGGTTTGCTTTGTCTGTCTGTTTGTCATGATGTTTTAGTAGGTGATCTCTGAAACTACTGGACTGATTTTGATCCAAATTTTGTTTTTATGTGATAATACAACTGTAATGAAAGCATAAAACGCGAAATCAGTTGCCAGAGTCAGATTCAGTTGCCTGTCAGTCTTCTGAGATCCATATTTTGTAATTTTATTTCACTTATATTATATTTACTACTTCTTTTTTTTTGTTGCAGAGATGGCTGCCCTTCTGTACGGATGGTGCTGATGAAACATATTGATAAACAAGGTGTTGTTTTCTACACCAACTATGAGAGCCGAAAAGCGAAGGAACTCGTGAGTCCATGTTCGTCAGCTGATCATCTTTAATGGACAATAAATTTCTTGAATCATCTTTGTTTGCTGAAGGAGTGGGGCGCATTTTTTTACTTCTTTGCTGTCAGTGGTCGCAAATTGTGTTCAGAAAATCAATGCCAAATAACATGTCATTGAAATAGCGTGGTTACAAAGTGCGGTCAGGAAGAGGCATAGATCCAAATGAGCCTCTGCATCTGCAGGGGCTTATGAGGATCTATACCTTGTGCAGTTGAGTTCATCTACAGTACTGAGCACCAAAAGTGGGAAAATAGGATGAAAAAAAAAAAATGCTACAGATGAAACAATGCCTGTTTTAGACATGTCTGACAAAGTATAAATACAAATCGAAAAAAGAAAATAAATAATCTGTTCTGTGTTGACACAATTGAGGATTGACTGAGGGGGGTATGATACCCGTTTCGGATGCACCATAGGGACACATGCAATGCACCCACTCTAATTAAATTAAATATGCACCATTTTGTGAACATGTAATGTTCAGTCAAAGAGTAAATATATGTTTTGAGGTGATTTTAGAAAATAAATCACCTAAACGAACGGTTAGAGCTGCGTCAAAACTTGGGACACCGTAGCATCTGAAATGTCGTACCAAATCATTTCACCACAAAAGCAAGAACAGCTGTTTTCCAGTAGTTAAGCACAAGCAAGGTATAAAACAAGTGAAACAATATGGGAACCAAAAACAATAAAATTATAATAGTTGCATCTCCTAAATATTACACTTGTTAGTTATGATGTTTCAGATGTCACGGGACACCATGAATGAAAGAACACTTGTTTTGACTTGTTATTAGGTGTCATTTCCAGTTGTTCTGGTCTGATGGACATGCAGTCATTGATAGCATAAGATATCTCATAAAATATAGATATATATATACAGAAAAATATTGCAAACATTAATGGTAATGGTAGGCAGTTTGATCAGGATTCCGTTCCAAGCAGGTATGACGTCCCAGAATGTGTCGGTAACGGAGATTACTAAACCTAGACTTACCATCTGAATGCTCGGCGATTTGTAAAAAGAAAGCAAACACAGATGGTTCACTACACTAATAAATTAAGCTCTCGAAGACAATACATTTTTTATGATTTAGTCTTTTCACAATCCTAAAAGTCTGAACGTTCATGTGTCCGATGCTGCATGGGACTTTACACAAAAATGCAATCGTGACGTCACATGACACGTCCTAAACAAACAAGAATTCTTTTTAGGTTTGAAGGCATTTAGAAAAAAAATCACTACACAATTGATGAACACTATGCATAATAATAGTCATTGCACACAAAATTAATTTTGGTGCTGTCTCAGATTTGTTTGAAAATGATGAAAATGTCCCCAAATTCATTACCGATGTTCCACAAGACACAGAGTAAACGTAAGCACATTCTATTTAACAACTGTTATCTCCTATAAAAATACAAACATGCAAATACTAATGATTTAGATTGATGCATGGAACATAAAAGAATATAAAAATGCCAACCGGTAATGCAGATGGTCCAAGATACTTGGTAACAGTTGGAGATTCAAACCGTATGAGGCGCACGTGTTTCAGGCGCATGGTGGTCGGGAGTCGGGACGCGTCACTGTTTTTTGCGTACCAGGGCTAAAATGTCTATGGATTTTCTGTGTAAACATCAGTTTGTTTGAAATTTCCTGGGGAATTCCCACAACACAAGCAAACCTGTCGGAAAGTGAGTTTTGAACGAGTTTCTGCGATCGTTTTGGGTTGCGTTTCAGACGTGACATTTGGGACACCGCGATATAAAAAAATTCTCAGCACCAAATCCTTCGAATATTTGTAACCTATTATAGTGCAAAATGAAGTATTTTGGGTATAGTTTGTTGGTGCACATGGTGGACAAGCGGATCTTATCTTGTTGCCGACTTTGGAAAAGTGAAAAAATACGTTGCAGTGGGACACTTCGTTATGCATCCGAAACACCAATTTTCGTTCATAAATGTGTCGGTATCCAAATCTAAAGCGGAAAAAAAGGTTTAGCACTGATTTTTCAATGTATGAAGCCTAAATTAAAAAAATAATTTATTGTAGTGATGCACTGATGTAGTCGCAATCTTCATCTCAGTTCACCCACTGATACCGTTCCTCTATTGGGAAGCCATTTTGGGCCACTATTTCAACATTTTATTATCAGTTCACAATTAAATTCATCATACAGATAGCCCAAAATATACAAATTTATACATTAACATTATCTTAATGGATTGCAACAACAGAAATGTCACTACATGCCTTATTTTGATCGAAATCTGAAAAGCACCGCGCTGACCCCTTTTGGTGCTCAGTACTGTAGATGAACTCATTTGCATATTGGTCACTATGTGCTGGCAGGGAAGAGGTTACATCATGACGTTGCACCAAAATGTGTTGAGTTATGTACTTTTGTCACTGTTCAAGGGGGTTATGGTTGAGTATACAAATACCACAGATGCTTAGCCGTTATATTTTTACCGCAATACCTTTTTTTTTGTTCAACCCTTTATTCAAGTGACCAGTCTACCTGCAAAGGCTGGCCACTCGTTCATTGTTTGTGTGCCCAGTGTGTGTGTGCATGTAGTCACAGTGAGAGAGGGTGAGAGAGAGACGTGTGTACCACTATGTCCCACTGTGGTTGTTATGTACTGTAAAGGTACTGGGATGAGAAGAAAATAGTGTAATAGTAGTATTTTTGCACTTGAAATTGTACTTTCTAGTGAAATTCTACACACACATACACACACACACACACACACAATGAAAAGCAAGAAAGTGCTGTTGTTCCCTCTACCAATGAAACAAATTAGCTAATCCAAAAATCCTCAGAAGCATGCTGTGCGGTAATGCTGATAGTCAGCGTTCAGTTAAAAACAAGCAAGCAAACAAACAAGATGAGGATTTCATCCCAAAGTCAGATGCGTTTATCTTAGGAACATTTAGAGTTGTTCATATTTGTAAGCTTATAATGCTGATACATTTCCCTCCTCTCTAAGCCAACCTCTGATCAACACACATTTACTTACTTACTTACGCCTGTCACCCCTGCCAGGGTATAGGCCGTCGACGAGAGAACTCCAGCGACTCCTGTCCTGTGCTTCTCCTTTGATTTTACTCCAGGTGGTTCCCAGTCTCTTGATGTTTGCTTGGAGGTCTCGACGCCAGGTGTTTCTCGGCCTGCCTCTTTTCCTCTTTCCCTGGGGGTTCCATGACAATGCCTGCCTAGTGATACTGGAAACTGGCTTTCTCAGACTGTGACCAATCCATCCCCATCTTCTTCGTCCAATTTCATTCTCTGCTGTTATCTGCTCTGTTCTCTCCCAGAGTCTGACGTTGCTGATCTTCTCTGGCCAGTGGATTTTCAAGATTCTTCTAAGACAACTGTTTATGAAGATCTTTACTCTGTTGACTGTGGTTTTTGTCAACACCCCACCCGGGTCTGCCCTGGGGGACTTGGGTGGGGTTAGGTATTTTTTAGTTCCCAGGGTCACCCTGGTCAGCCCCACAGTGTGGGTTTTTTTCTCTCTATTCTGGGGCATGTGTTTCTATCTACCCTTTGTCCATTCACCTGTATTTGCCTTTTTAAAACTCTCCCTACTGTCTGCACTGCCTGTAGCTCTTGATATTGGATGTGTGTTGCTAAATCATCATCATCATCATCAGTCCCTTGCCCGAACTGGGCGTTGGGGGGACTGAAAGACAGCAGCAACAGACAGTGCTCTCCACTGAGTTCTATTTTGGGCGGTGGCAAGCAAGTCTGGCATCTCGAGTTCGGTCCATTCTTTTATGTTTGCGACCCAACTAAATGTTGCTAAATGGTCTTAACTTTATTTATGCCCCATGTGTTAGGTTTATTTAACGTATTTGACCGGCTGGCGACATACATTCAATGTTCTGTTTTTTTGGTTTTTTTCACAAGCAGTGCAGGCACGTCCTGAGAAAGCCTTGTTGCTGTCGGGACGTTAAGCAATGTACAATCAAACAATTTTTGTCAACCTCCAAGTCTCTGCTCCATATAGGAGAACTGCTTTTACGTTTGAGTTGAAAATCCGTACTTTGGTGTGTTGTGACAGCTCTCTGGAAATGCACACTTTTTTCAGCTGGAGAAAGGCTGCTCTGGCTTTACCGATTCGTGCTCTGACATCTGCATCAGTGCCACCTTTTTGTCGATGATGCTCCCGAGATAGGTGAAGGACTCCACCTCCTCCAACGGGGTGCCAGCAGGCAAGACTGGTTCTTCCTTGGTTTCGTTCAGCCTCATTGTCTTTGTTTTCTGTTTGTGGATGGTGAGGCCCACTTGGGACGAGATGTCAGCAAGCCTCGTGGTCTTGTCCTGCATTTGTTGATGAGTGGGGGACAGTAAAGCCAAGTCGTCTGCAAAATCAAGGTCATCAAGCTGTGTCCACAGTGTCCACTGTATTCCGCTTCTTCTCTGCTCTGTGGTCCTCTTCATGACCCAGTCTATGGCCAGTAGGAAGAGGAACGGAGACAGCAAACACCCCTGCCTGACGCTGGTTCTGACCTGGAGCTCCCTGGTGAACTGCCCTTCATGGATCACGCGACATGTCATGCCATCATAGCTGCTCTTGATCAGGCAAACGAGTTTTGTGGGCACACCGTAGTGTCGTAGGAGTTTCCACAAAGTCTCTTGGTCCACACTGTCAAATGCATTCTCGTAATCCACAAAGTTGACGTACAGCGGGGAGCTCCACTCCAGAGACTGCTCCACGATGATGCGGAGAGTGGCAATCTGGTCTGTACATGGTCGGTTTTTCCTGAATCCTGCTTGCTGGTCTCTCAGCTGGGGGTCGATGGAGCTCTTCATTCTCTCCAGGGTGATCCTGTTGAAGACCTTTCCTGGTACTGACAGCAAGGTGATTCCTCTGTAGTTGGAACACTTGCTGAGGTCACCTTTCTTGGGAAGCTTGATTAGGTACCCCTCCTTCCGGTCAGCCGGCATCACCTTCTCTTCCCAGATCTTTCCAAACAGTGGGTACAGCATCTCTAATGTTGTTTCTAGGTCTACTTTCAGAGCCTCCTCTGGGATGCCATCTGGCCCTGCTGCTTTGCCGTTCTTCAAAAATGCCACTGCTCTTCTGATCTCTTCGCGGCTGGGTCTGTCACAGCTGATGGGTAGGTCAGTCTCTGCTGGCTAGATGTCTGGGGGGTTGGGTTGGGTGGGTCTGTTCAGTAACTCTTCAAAATACTCGGTCCATCTGTTGAGTTGGTCTGCTCTGTCTGCAATAGGCTTGCCTTCTTTGTCTTTAACTGGTCTTTCTGTATGGCCATACTTGCCCGACAATCTTCTGGTAATGTCGTAGAGCTGTTTCATGTTGCTGTTGCCTGCTGCCTTTTCTTCCTCTGCTTCTAGGCCGTCTGTGTAGGCTCTCTTGTCTGCCCTGATACTCCTCTTCACCTCGCGGTTGGCTTCCAAGTATTCCTCCTGTGCCCTTGCTTTGGCTGCTCTCGTGCGACTGTTGTTGACAACTGCTTTCTTCTGCTTCCTCACTTCTATCTTCTTCAAGGTCTGTGCCGACAGCCAGTCCTTGTGATGGTGTTTCTTGAACCCCACAGTGTCTTTGCAGGTTGAGTTCAGTGCCTCTCTAACTGCCTTCCACTGCTGCTCTGTGGTGACCGCCTCCTCTTCATTTACTAGCTCCTGTAGCGCTTGAAACCGGTTGGACAGCACCAGTTTGAACTTTTCTCTCACTCCAGTCTCTCTCAGGAGGCCTACATTATAGCGCTGTCTTCTTCTTGTCCCTGTGCTGCTTTTCGTTAACTTGAGCTTTATTTTTAAGATGAGCAGATGATGGTCTGAGGCGACATCTGCTCCCCTCCTCACTTGAACATCTGGAAGGGATCTTCTAAATTTCTTGCTAATGCAGATATGGTCTATTTGGTTCTCTGTAGTATGGTCAGGTGAGACCCACGTTGCTTTGTGTATTCTTCTGTGTGGGAAGATGCTGCCTCCAATGACGTCTGTTTAGAGCACAAAAGTCTACGAACCTCTCCCCGTTCTCACTCATCTCCCCTAGTCCCTGTCTCCCCATCTCCTCTTCATATCCGGTGTTGTCCTCCCCTATTTTGGCATTAAAATCGCCCATGATGATGGTAATGTCTAGCTCTGCACATTTGTCCACAGCACTCTGGAGTCGGTCGTAGAACTCTTGTTTCTCTTCCTCGTCACTTTCATTAGTGGGCGCATAACACTGGATGACGTTCAGCTTGATCTTTTTCCAGGTTCTAAAGGCTGCTGTGATAATTCTTGGCCCAAGAGGTTCCCAGCCCATTGACGCTCTCTGTGCCACTGGTGACAGCATGAATGCTACACATGTATGGGGGGCATTCTCCTCTTCATGACCTGAATACAAAGAATCATCTCCCCACTTAACAGCCTTTTCTGGCCAGACTGCGTCCATCTGGCTTCACTGATACCTAGCAGGGAAAGGTTGTACTTTTGCATTTCCGCTGCTATCTGGGCGGACTTCCCGCTCTGGTACATGGTCTTGACATTCCATGTGCCCATGATTGTGTCCCTGGATAGAGAGAGGCAGCTCGGTCCTGTGGCTTCCGAAGACTTCCAGCTTTCACCAAATGACGTCATAAATCTTCTGGTAGAAGAACCTTCCTCCTCCAGGAAAGGAATTGCTATTCGTCGGCGTTTTTGTAGCTATTTCTTTATTTGCAGGGTGGGGAAGCTACCCCCACGCCCAACCCCCTTACTAGGAGGAGCAGGGTTTTTCTGTCGGGGTCTCCTTCCCTTAGACCATGTTGGTTCAAGGCACCTTATTTCATTCGGTGCGCCCCTCTCGCGAGGGACCCCCTATCTACCACCCAGGGGACGCGCCTCAACGCCATATGGTCCCAGCGCGAGGCAACACACATTTGGCGCACACAAATACAGACGCACAGCGCTTCCCATCATTAGTATGCTCTGTGGGCTCATGTAGCAACAGGAATCCATCTCCTTTTACTCTAACCCACCCTATGATCTACACACACACACTGGCACACAAATAAAGATGGACACACGGCGATTCCCGCCATTTGTAAGCTCTGTGGTCTGGAATAGCATAACTATTCCGAAGAAGAATAATAGCATGAGCAGCGAAATGATGTCACTTCAAGCTTCACGCCATGGCATCATTAGTCCCACGATGCCGTGTTCATAGTGATGACTTGATGTTATACGTCACTCATCGCAGAGGATAAACTTTGCAATTTTTTTGCTGATTTTTACACCTAGAGCTTACAGGCCACAATTTGACCTAACCCTATCCCAGGGCCGGGACAAATAGCAGGCTTATGCAAACACTGTTTATGAAAAATCATGTGGGTATTAATGAGAAGATAGGGTTTTTTTTCATAAAAGAAAAATTAAAGTTATGTTAGCTGTTTTACAATTGACTCCAAAAAAGTGCTGCAGAAAATTGTCTGATTTTCACACGTTGGGCATTAAGGTCACAATTGACCTAATCGTCCACGACAGCCGAGACGAACTGTAGGCTTATGTAAATACCATGTTTGAAAAATCATGCGATTATTAATGAGAAGATTGGGTTTTTTTCATAAAAAAGATTCAATTGTTTTAAGATTAACCCATATAATTCATGAAATTAATCCCAAAACGTGAAAATATAGTTTTTTAAAAAATATTTAATTACCACTCGAAAAATTCTAGAGTTATAATGCTGGTTAACGAACTCATCCAATATCTCCCTTTTATCTAGCTATATGCAAAATATCTATTAAGAATAAGAAAAATTACGGACTCCAGTGTGGATCAGCCGGTTTTGTGAAAAGGACATTTTCTTGCTAATGAGCATCTTAACCCATATCCTACTGAGGCTAAAAGCTATAAATTTGTACACTGCCATATGCAAGCTACATTATAGTACTTACAGATAAGGATATAGACCAATGGCTTTAGTTCAGGGGTAGTGCCAGAATAGCTTGGCGCCTAGAGGCACCAAGCTATTCTGGCACTACCCTTAAACTAGTTAGTCAAACTTATTTCACACACTGGTGTATTCCGAATGATAAGGGTTAGTAAAAAAAAAATCGAAAAAAAGGTCTCAAGATAATTCTTTTAGGGACAATATCCTAAAATTACAAGCTTGTCCATCCTCAAACTCAGGCTCTATTCGCCATCACATACACACACACACACACACACACACACATACGGTACTTTGGCGCCAAAAAGATGTTCTCTAGCAAGGTTTGCGTAGCTAGACGTGACGTCATTTTTATCTTGTTACTTCTTTGCTAGAATTTCTGCCCCACATCCATGGATATGGGGAAATGCTGAATTATTGTTGCAGAGCTTTGCTTTTAGTGTATGGATTCTAACATTTAAATGTAAATGTTATATGATAAATAAGTACATGCATTTTAATGCAGCCTTGTAGTGACGTGAATTTCTTAAAAATAAAAAAATAAAATTAGTAGTTCGGTGGCCTGTTTTACCTGTTGATTTTATGGAAATAAGATAAAGACCTGTAACTGTGAGCTAAGCAACACAAGAAGCTGGCTGTGTATAAATGCTGTTTGAATGAACTGCACCGGATGTTTGGAGAATGTAATTTTTGCAGAGTGGAAGGGAAACCATGCTATTTTGCTTATTTTTGGGGGAGGTGAAAAACACAAGTAAAATTAAACCCTTTTTGCAAAAGGGCCTAGCTTTCACTATTTTCTTCTCATCCCGGTACTTTTCATCGTTGTCCTGCTGTACGCACACACAAAATTTCGGAGGCAAAAGTTGGGAGGGTCTGAAAATATTTTACCTGTCCACGGTAAACAACATGCCAAATGACTGTAGAAGCAGCCAAAAATAAATTTTATGTTGTTGAATTTCTGGGTTAATGTATTAACTAACGTTTCTGTAAACTTACTGCTCTTGCATGTTTGCGGTGGCTTAGTGGTTTTGGCTCAGATGCTGTTGCATTTCGTGATTTTCTTTGGGAGTCCAGCTTTCTTCAGCAGCCAGGGCACTTTGGTTTGAGGATAGTCACCCAAAGCTGTAGTATGTGTAATTAATGTGAGAGTGAAATTGTGACTTCTTGTTCTTACGAGTGGTCTGCGGCGCGGTGGTTAAGGTGCCTGTCACCACTGCTAAAGGTGCGAGATTCAGTACTGGGTTTCGGTGTCAGCCTTTTCTCCTCTATTAACCCATTCAGCCCTAATGCACTACAGCAGGAGATGGGTCAACCATGATAATTCAAGGGTAGTGCCAGATTAGCTTGGCACCTATTGGCGCCAAGCTAATCTGGCACTGCCCTTGAATTATCATGGTCGATCCATCTCCTGCAACTGGTGCATAACCATGAGATGACGCCTCCAAAATTTGGGAAATACGTCTGTCAGGCTGAATGAAATAAATGTCACCGTTAATTCAGGCGGACTGTCAGGGGTTCTTTCTGCAGGTACTCTGGCTCTTCCTCCCCCTCCATACTGGCACCAGTTTCAGGCCACTATAAATTTCAAATACAAGGGATCAAAATTTTCGAAACCTCAGTAGCTGAGCTGACCCTTGGCCCGAAGTGAATGTACTGTGTTTGTCTTCAGAGTGAATGTGCTTGTGCGGACGTGAGCATGCATGTTGGTTCAGTTTGTGGCGCTTTGAGCTGATTTGCAGAATTGGGTACAGTGCCTATATAATAACCGGTATTATTATTATATTGCCCTCTGGATATTTTCTTTGAAATTTTCAGGAGGAAAATCCCAGGTGCAGCCTGATGTTCTACTGGGAACCCTTGAAGAGATCAGTAAGAAATCAAGATTTTTTCAAATTCCAGTGACTAGCCCTGTTTGGGTTTGTTGTCAAATTCTTGTGACACATTATAAGATGCGATGTCAGAGTCTGGTATGAACACCCTAAATGATTTCCTACATATGGAGAGTTACCTGTATGTATCTTATATAAAGATAATATGAGCTAAACCCTACAAGCAATTGGCATGGATTCTCATGAGCCCCTGTTGCAAGGGATCAAGCCTGATTTTGTTAACCCTTTTACCCCCGGGACCCTGCAGCAGGAGATAATAATAAAATAATAATGAATGGTTCTTGTATAGCGCAAAATCTTTTTGTGGCAAAAACTCATTGCGCTAACACACGCAGTCAAACATGACATAGACGAATACAATAACATTACAAATAAATACAACAGGACCACGGATCTACGACAGAGGAAAAGCAAGCTGGAAGAAGTGAGTTTTCAACTGAGCCTTAAACTGAGGAAGAGTAGATGGATTGATCATGATAATTCAAGGGTAGTGCCTGATGAGCTTGGCGCCTGAAGGTGCCTAGCTCATCTGGCACTATCCTTGAATTATCATGATCGATCAATCCATCTCCTATAACTGCTACATAGTCATTAGGCAACACCTCCAAAATGTTAGAAATTGGACCTTGGGGCTAAAAGGGTTAAACTCTGTTCAGGATCATGTAAATTTGTGTTTTTAGCAGACAAGAATCAAACAATTGTGAATCTTAGTAGCCGCCGAGACTTCTGTCTATCTGAAACTGAGGGACCAGCATTTGTTTCTCACAGGCTTCATTTAAATTTATGAACTTTATTTCATGGATTGTGCTCGTAGCCTGTTTTCTGCTTGCAAAGGAGAAATTTACTTGTTGATGAGTCATAAATGCATTTGACCCTTTATGTTCAATACCTGTCATGTTGAGTCCACTGTGTTTTGAAAGGCCATGAAGGCATGGCAGGATAAAAATACAGATCACTGTGGGCATACTGTAAATTGAATGGACATAATATATTATTTTTGATAAAGAAAATCATCTCTTGATGTTTTACACTATACCTCTTTGTTCATGCAGTCGCTGTAACTGTTCAAAAATGCAGGGCAATAGATTTCTTTAGTCCCCTTAAGTATTAAGCCACAGGCACAGTCTATGGTATTGACAAGGCTGTATTTTCCAAATTTGTGAGGCTTCATCTAACGACTGTACTAGTTGCAGGAGATGGATCAACTATGATAATTCAAGGGTAGTGACAAATTAGCTTGGCATCATCAGGTGCCAAGCTAATCTGGCACTACTCTGATTTATAGTCGATCCATCTCTCACTGTAGTTGGTTGGGGCTACAAGGGTTAACAATATAGCACAGCAGATTTCTGCTACTGCAGCATTACATTTCAGGTGAGAATTGAAGGCAAGGTGGTGCGAGTAGCGAAGGAAGAGTCGGTTGAATACTTCCATTCACGTCCGCGTTCCAGTCAGATTGGAGCACTTGTCAGCATGCAGCAGAGTTCTGTTATCAAAGACAGACAGGTAACTGTTTCTATAGGAATGTTAGCTTTCCAATTCCAGCTGGCGCATGATTCTTACTTGGAATCATATTGGTCCTTACATCCAAAATACACCAGCAAGTACCAGCCTGGAAACACCTGTACGTATCGGTTTGATTCCAAAGCATTCTTCTGACAGAATCAAACTGGTGTTTACCATTGTATTTCAGCTGAGGTACATACCTGTAACATAGTATAAGTACAGTTTTGATTCCAAGTAAAAATGTTCTTATAGTTGTTCAGTTCTGTTGTTTCCATCACTTTTGCTGAACTGCTCTGAAGAAGAGGCTGAACTACTGCCATATTTAAAATATACGTCAATCTATTGTCTACGCATGTGTTTGGTGGAGGGCATGTGAGATTTGACAGATTATCTTTACCTTATTACTTTCAGTATGAATTCCACAGTTAAAAAGTGCAAAAGAACAACTATCTGATCACATGTCAGGTAAATACATGTATTCAGCCTTTCTAATGTATGCATTTGTGCCATGGAATAGGAAGATGTGTGCTAATTTGTGTGGGCAAGGTTATACTCATGTGATTTCAATTGAAGCCATGTTTTCAGGCTTTGGATAAAAGAAATGAAGAGCTTCAGCAGATGTATATGGATGAAAGCAAGACAATTCCAAAGCCAGACTATTGGTATGTTATGACTCCTCACATTTTTCACTAAATTTATCAGCATGATTTTCTAAATGTAATATGTGTTGTGCTCACACTTTGTACTAGTTATCGTGTACTAAGTACATTTGTTTGTTGTACATTGTAGAAACCATTTGCAGTTAGCAAATGTAATGCCAGCAAATAAAAAATTGGTGAAGTTTATTATTTAGTCTTTAAATATTTAGCATTATGCCCTTTTTTTCAAGATACCTGTACATGTTTGTTATTTTCATGTTGCAGGGGTGGCTATCGAGTTATTCCCTCTGTATTTGAGTTTTGGCAAGGACAAACCAATCGGCTGCATGACCGCTTTCAGTTTCGCAAAGCCAACAGTGGAGCAAATATAAATGCAGATCTTACAGAGACAGGATGTGATGGATGGACTCTTGAGCGTCTTTCTCCATGATACGATGTAGCAATTTAACTCCCTTGTGCAAGCAGCCACTGCTACTGTTTACAGTAGCAGGGGCTGCATACATGACAGGGTTAGTTTGATACCGTAGTATTGCTTAAAGGGGCACGCCCGACCTTTTTAAGGCTTCAGTTTGTAAAAAGCTTTTACTGGGATTCAGTATACATACCTGCTTAGACAGTGACCACCCTATTGTTCCACCAAATGCTTTCTTTTTTCTGTTCAAAGCGAAATGAGGCCCACCGGAATTTTCTGACGGGACACATAACAAAATTGTTTCTGATAGGCGATGGCAGCTGACGTCATGACTATTCTATACGACCTTAGATCATCTACATAATTATAACCAATCGGAGACTAGATGGCGGATGGACCAGCTAAGAAAAAAAGACAGTATCATCAACTCGCGCCAACAATGACAGACTCGGAATTGAAGAGAAGAAAGAGGAAGAGAGACAAGATACCCCTAAGTAGAACTGATATCGGACAAGGGAATATGGACATGTGGCAACGCGTAAAGCAAAGGCTTGGCTTGACTGCCCACCTAGAATTTGTTGCTTTCCTGCTAAATCAGTAAGTAATCTACAGTCTTTGTCAATCTTCCTATAGTTCCGCGAGCGCTAGTGATTTTCAGAATTCATGATCGTCAGTAGAATTTATCTCTTACTGATTTTGCAAGATTTTAAACCTGTTTTATCATATAGTTATGAGCTTGTTATCACATTTTATGCTGCAAAAAACCCAAGACCTGAAGATCTGATAAATCATGTATGCAGATACCGGAGATTCAGTTGTTTTATCACTGTAATTGTTTGCAAGGTGCGTGCAACCATTTAGGTGGTATAGAGATGTGTGCGTAACCAGGAAAACATGTAGAAAATCACACCTTTGTGCTGTTTCTGATTGCATCATGTTTATATTAATACTGATGAACTTTTTACCAGCTTTCAGATCACTGATGCATGTTCTGAGATTATGATGATCAGACCCTAAAATTTATGTTTCTGTAAGTTGGAGAAATGATTTTTTAAGTGTAATGACTTGACGTTGGCAGCTTATTAACCCTTTTTGCCCCGGATCCCTACAGCATGAGATGGCTTGACCATGATAATTTAAGGGTAGTGCCAGATTAGCTTGGCGCCAAAAGGCGCCAAGCTAATCTGGTCACAACCCTTGAATTATCATGGACAATCCATCTCCTGCAACTGGTACATAGTCATTAGGCAACACCTCCCAAATTTGAGAAATTGGACCTTGGGGGTAAAAGGGTTAATACTGATGTACATTTTACCATCTTTCAGATCACTGATGTCACGTTCTGAGTTTATAATAGTCAAACGCTAAAATTGATGTTTGTGTAAGTTGGAGAAATGATTTCTAAAGTATAATGACTTGACGTTGAGCATCTGGCGGTTTATTAATTGAGTCCTGCACCATAAGCGTCAACATTTTCTTGTCACACATTAGCCGTAAGGTCCAAATTTAGCTGTCCTTTTAGAACTGGATACCAGTTTGGGATAGATCGACCTTAATAGTTCAAGTGTGATGCCAGAATAGTTTGGCGGATTCTTGCATTTCAGGCGCCCAGCTATTCTGTCACCACCCTCATGCAAACCCTGAGGACACAGTGCTGTAGTACAGGGAGCAATAGAGCACTGTTTGTTACTTATGTAAGGCACTAAAGTTACACATACTATGCTTCATGCTCTGTAGTGTTATTTTACAGTGATATTTGTTCATTTTTTTAATGCAGTATTTATTCATTTGTTAATTTCATGCAGTATTTTATCTCAGCACTATTTTTCTAAGGGAAAAAGTGATGTTCTCTCCAACTTTATGGAGTAATTTGTTTTTCGTGCAATGTTAATTTTTTCTACAATGAAAAAAGATGAAAACCAATGACAATGACAGTGTGACATTTTCAGATCAGTTTGATCACATGTACACATGATCGTCATTGTATTTGCCTAAGTTGTACACTTTTTGGTGTTTTTTTGGGGTTTTTTTTTGCTGCTTTTCAATAAAATTTAATTTACAGCAACATTTCTTATTGTTGATAGTTCCAGTGGCTACATGCTTGAGGGGTTGAAATGAAACATTTTTGAGTGTAAATGCTTTTTTTACATTTGCGGGTATAAAGGAAACCTCTTCTGATAGAGGCAATTTTATTTGGCATTTCTTTGTGTATTAATTATAATACATCATTTTCATGTTATTTCACTCTGTTAGTTTTACACATTTTGTTTGAGCCTCTGGCTGTCGGTAGTGCCTTTTGTCAGCAGGAATCACCTCAAGGCCACCAACGGCAAAGGGATTAATTCTGCAGAAATTCCAACCACATTCTTTTTTATTTCCTACCTCAAGGGCGTTATTACAACATTTTTGTCTCATATTAGTAGTACACTGCACAATGATTTTTTAAACACGTGTTACTTACTTACTTACGCCTGTCACCCCTACCCGGGTATAGGCCGTCGACGAGAGACCTCCAGCAACTCCTGTTCTGTGCTTCTCCTTCGATTTTACTCCAGGTGGTTCCCAGTCTCTTGATGTCTGCTTGGAGGTCTCGACGCCAGGAGTTTCTCGGCCTACCTCTTTTCCTCTTTCCCTGGGGGTTCCATGACAATGCCTGCCTAGTGATACTGGAAGCTGGCTTTCTCAGACTGTGACCAATCCATCCCCATCTTCTTCGCCCAATTTCATTCTCTGCTGTTATCTGCTCTGTTCTCTCCCAGAGTCTGACGTTGCTGTTCTTCTCTGGCCAGTGGATTTTCAAAATTCTTCTAAGGCAACTGTTCATGAAGGTCTGTACTCTGTTGACTGTGGTTTTTGTCAATCTCCAAGTCTCTGCTCCATATAGGAGAACTGCTTTTACATTGGAGTTGAAAATCCGGACTTTGGTGTGTTGTGTGACAGCTCTCTGGAGCTCCACACTTTTTTCAACTAGAGAAAGGTTGCTCTGGCTTTACCGATTCGTGCTCTGACATCTGCATCAGTGCCGCCTTTTTTGTCTATGATGCTCCCGAGATAGGTGAAGGACTCCACCTCCTCCAACGGGGTGCCAGCAAGCAAGACTGGTTCTTCCCTGGTTGCGTTCAGCCTCATTGTCTTTGTTTTCTGTTTGTGGATGGTGAGGCCCACTTGGGATGAGATGTCAGCAAGCCTCGTGGTCTTGTCCTGCATTTGTTGATGAGTGTGGGACAGTAAGCCAAGTCGTCTGCAAAATGGAGGTCGTCAAGCTGTGTCCACAGTGTCCACTGTATTCCACTTCGTCTGTGCTCTGTGGTCATCTTCATGACCCAGTCTATGGCCAGTAAGAAGAGGAACGGAGACAGCAGACACCCCTGCCTGACACCGGTTCTGACCTGGAGCTCCCTGGTGAACTGCCCTCGTGGATCACGCGACATGTCATGCCATCGTAGCTGCTCTTGATCAGGCGGACGAGCTTTGTGGGTACACCGTAGTGTCGTAGGAGTTTCCACAGAGTCTCTCGGTCCACACTGTCAAATGCTTTCTCATAATCCACAAAGTTGACGTACAGCGGGGAGCTCCACTCCAGAGACTGTTCCACGATGATGCGGAGAGTGGCGATCTGGTCTGTACATGATCGGTTCTTCCTGAATCCTGCTTGCTGGTCTCTCAGCTGGGGGTCAACGGAGCTCTTCATTCTCTCCAGGATGATCCTGTTGAAGACCTTTCCTGGTACTGACAGCAAGGTGATTCCTCTGTAGTTGGAACACTTGCTGAGGTCGCCTTTCTTGGGAAGCTTGATTAGGTACCCCTCCTTCCAGTCAGCCCGCTTCACCTCCTCTTCCCAGATCTTTCCAAACAGTGGGTACAACATCTCCACTGTTGTCTCTAGGTCTGCTTTCAGAGACTCCGCTGGGATGCCATCTGGGCCTGCTGCTTTGCCGTTCTTCAAGAATGCCACTGCTCTTCTGATCTCTTCCCAGCTGGGTCTGTCACAGCTGATGGGTAGGTCGGTCTCTGCTGGCTGGATGTCTGGGGGGTCGGGTGGGCTAGGTCTGTTCAGTAACTCTTCAAAATACTCGGCCCATCTGTCGAGTTGGTCTGCTCTGTCTGCAATAGGCTTGCCTTCTTTGTCTTTTACTGGTCTTTCTGTATGGCCATACTTGCCTGACAATCTTCTGGTAATGTCGTAGAGCTGTTTCATGTTGCCGCTGCCTGCTGCCTTTTCTGCCTCTGCTGCCAGGCTGTCTGTGTAGGCCCTCTTGTCTGCCCTGATACTACTCTTCACCTCGCGGTTGGCTTCCGAGTATTCCCCCTGTGCCCTTATTTTGGCTGCTCTCGTGCGACTGTTGTTGACAGCTGCTTTCTTCTGCTTCCTCACTTCTATCTTCTTCAAGGTCTGTGCCGACAGCCAGTCCTTGTGATGGTGTTTCCTGAACCCTACATTGTCTTTGCAGGTTGAGTTCAGCGCCTCTCTAACTGCCTTCCACTGCTGCTCTGTGGCGACCGCCTCCTCTTCATTTACTAGCTCCTGTAGCGCTTGAAACCGGTTGGACAGCACCAGTTTGAACTCTTCTCTAACTCCAGTTTCTCTCAGGAGGCCTACATTATAGCGCTGTCTTCTTGTTGTCTCTGTGCGGCTTTTCTTTAGTTGAGCTTCATTCTTAAGGTAAGCAGATGGTGGTCTGAGGCGACATCTGCTCCCCTCCTCACTCGAACATCTTGAAGGGATCTTCTAAATTTCTTGCTAATGCAGATATGGTCTATTTGGTTCTCTGTTGTATGGTCACGGGAGACCCAAGTTGCTTTGTGTATTCTTCTGTGTGGGAAGATGCCGCCTCCAATGACAAGTCGGTTTAGAGCACAAAAGTCTACAAACCTCTCCCCGTTCTCACTCATCTCCGAGCCTAGTCCCTGTCTCCCCATCACCTCTTCGTATCCGGTGTTGTCTTCCCCTATTTTGGCATTAAAATCGCCCATGACATTTGTCCAAGGCACTCTGGAGTTGGTCGTAGAACTCTTGTTTCTCTTCCTCGTCACTGTCATTAGTGGGTGCATAACACTGGATGACGTTCAGCTTGAGCTTTTTCTTGGTTCTAAAGGCTGCTGTGATAATTCTTGGCCCAAGAGGTTCCCAGCCCATCAGCGCTCTCTGTGCCACTGGTGACAGCATGAATGCTACACCTTCTGTATGGGGGGCATTCTCCTCTTCATGACCTGAATACAGAATCATCTCCCCACTTAACAGCCTTTTCTGGCCAGACTGCGTCCATCTGGCTTCACTGATACCTAGCAGGGAAAGGTTGTACTTTTGCATTTCCGCTGCTATCTGGGCGGCCTTGCCGCTCTGGTACATGGTCTTGACGTTCCATGTGCCCATGGTTGTATCCCTGGATAGAGAGAGGCGGCTCGGTCCTGTGGCTTCCGAAGACTTCCGGCTTTCACCACAGGACGTCATACGTCTTCTGGTAGAAGAACCTTCCTCCTCCAGGAAAGGAATTACTGTTAGTCTTTTCGTCGGCGTTTTTGTAGCTATTTCCTTTTTTGCAGGGTGGGGAAGCTACCCCCACGCCCAACCCCCTTACTAGGAGGACCAGGTTTTTTTTGTCGGGGTTACCTTCCCTTAGACCATGTTGGTTCACGGCACCTTATTTCATTCGGTGCACCCCTCTCACGAGGGACCCCCTATCCACCACCCAGGGGACGCGCCTCAACGCCATATGGTCCCAGCGCGAGGTTTGAACACGTGTACTGCTTTGTAAATGTTACTGTTTATCATCATGCTACCATTTTGACAATTTCTGGTTACTGGTCTAGTTTTTTTTTGCTTATTGGGCTGTTTAACCCATTTAGCCCCAACGCACTCCAATATGAGATGGATCGACCATGATAATTCAAGGGTAGTGCCTGAAACGCTTGGTTCCTGATGGTGCCAAGCTATTCTGGCACTACACTTATCATGGTCAATCCATCTCCTGCAACTGGTACATAGTTAAGTGGCACCCCAACATTTTGGAAATGCAATCTTTGTGCTAATTGGGTTAACATGACTTGTAATTGAGGGTTTAAATAATTTTAACCCATTTAGCCCCAAGACCCTACCGCAGGAGAAGGATGGACCGTGATAATTCAAGGGTAGTGCCAGATTAGCATGGTGCCTTCAGGCGCCAAGCTAATCTGGCACTACCCTTGAATTATCACGGTCCATCCATCTCCTGCTACTGGTACATAGTTGTAAGATGACAACTCCAAAATTTGGGAAATGGGCCTTGGGGTTAAGAGGGTTAAGCACATTTACCAAAGTTCTGCTGATGGTTGCTTGTACAAAGGACTGTTCAAGTGTTGAGATACCTCATTCCCATATATACTGATTGTCATTGCAGAGATGTTGTACCTGTGTAGGAGACACTTGTAATCAACACTTATTTTCAGTTCCACTTTTGACTGACCACTTGCAGCACAAAGCACATCTTCATGGGGATGACATGCTGGAGTCCAGAGCAATGATCCAGTGGACACCCTCGTTGCCAAGGCAGAGGTCACACAGGGGCTACGGATAGGCAGATCAGACATGGTGAGAACCCTGAGAAAGCATTTCCACTAACAGAGCCAAAGGCACCACAGTCATTATCCTCCAGAGCAGATGTGTGGAGAAGGGCAGTGAGCTTTGGGCAGACTTGAAAGGACACGAGAGATCCATGGTCGACCAAACCACTATTGGTACAATCTTGAAAGGAACTCTAGGACTTCCGATGGGTATGTGGAGCGTGTATGGTCTTTTCCAAGTGCAGAGGTCCCATCTTGACTGAAATGATCTGAATATGGGGATGCCTGTTTGCAAAGTGTGCTGGTCTGGGATTTTAGGCCTTATGACTAGGCCATAAGGCCTACAATTACAGACCTGTTCAAAAATATTGTCATTTCTGTTCATCCAGGTGGAAGTTTCATTTATTAACTGCTGATATATTTGCAGTGCTTTTTGGGTTGCATCATTGTAACAGGTCTTCAGAAGAAGACGGAACTTGTACTACAGAACCTGTTTTAGCGACCACCCTTATAAGAGATCTTCTGTCATTAACTCATTCAAGACGTGCAGCCTCTGGATACACGACATAAGCCACGTATCCAGAGGTGCCATGTCTTGATTGAGTTAAAAAGACTATTACTTAGGCGGATGTAGAGCACTTTGTTTCCTGCAAAAAAAGGGTGTTTCTCAAAACCTGTCTTTTAAGACCACTTTTCCTTGCAAAGTAGATGGTTCAAAACAAGTTCTACTAAATTTCTGTGATCTTACTACAGTTACTTGTGATACTACCAGCAATCTGAAGTTGAAAGAAGTGGAAGTGGAAACAGTGTTTGTTGATACTGTTGCTTTTCCTCTTGGTTGTTTTGAGTGTCTGTCTTTGAACCCCATGTGCACAAATGGCTGCATGCACATGGGGTTAACCCTGTTAACCCCATGGCTGCATTTCCCAAAGTTTGGAGGTGTCACCTATGTACCAGTTCCAGGAGATGGATCAGCCATAATTCAAGGGAAGTGGCAGATGAGCTTGGCACCTGAAGGCGCCAAGCTTATCTGGCACTGCCCTTGAAAAACCATGGTCATTCTATCTCCTGCTGTAGGGCATTGGGGCTAAACCAGTTAACTACGGAAGCAATTTTGAATAATGTATGCGCATGCAAATAATATAATTTTAACTCGTGCTGAGACAATTTGAAGACCACCCATCTGCAAACGGTATAGATCCTCACGAGGCCCTGCAGTTGCGGGGGCTCATTAGGATCTATGCCTCATGCTGACACCACTTTGAACCCATGTTCCTTGGACATCTAAAGGTTTTTTTGGTGTTGAATTAATGATTTCAGAAACACTGTCTGCTTCAGCTGGCACTGTATGGGTTAACTCATTCAGCCCATTCCACGTATTTCCCAAATTTTGGAGGCGTCATCTAACGACTATGCACCAGTTGCGGGAGATGGATTGACCATGATAATTCAAGGGCAGTGCCAGATTAGCTTGGCGCCAACAGGCACCAAGCTAATCTGGCACTACCCTTGAATTATCATGGTCGACCCATCTCCTGCTGTAGTGCGTCAGGGCTGAATGGGTTAATGCAGTGAATGGAACACTTCCTCTCCAGGCATGTGCAGTTTGTGGTGTGTGCTGTTCAGAGGACTGTTCATTTTTTTTTCTAATTTCAGCTCAAGATCACACAATGACAAATTACTACTCGGTGTTTGTTGTCTTCTGCATATTTTATTTGTGATAACGTTTTAAAGCAATAAAGTATTTATCATTACAGGTAAGATCTCAGCTTTCTAATCCTGGAATACTTGTCTATATTTGCAGTAATACCTGTAGTAGTGTAAGGGTTAATTAACCCCATTGTGCACGCAGCCACCAAAACTGTAAACATGTAGTACCAGTGGCTGCATGCACAAGGGAGTTAATTGTGGCTGTTTTGCTTATTCACGATGGGAAGTTTTGCATACTTGTTAAATAAAAAGTAAAGAGATTATGTACTGATGTTTATAAATGTAATATGCATACATATATATCAGTACATGATCTTATCACTGTTTACACATTATACACATTTGATTACTATCAAATTCATTTACAACACAGGTTGTTACTGAATGGATGAAGAATTTTGTAATAAAGCTTGCTCAGGGTCCCTTGCGTTGTATTTTAGTTTATACAGCAGAACCTGTTTTAACCCATTACATCCTGAGTGTGATTTTGTTTACAATTTGCTTATTATCCTATGTAGCTATGAAAGATTGGGAGATAGATCAACCATTTTAGTTCAAGGATGGTGCCCAAAATGCTTTGCGCCTGAGGCACTAAGCTGTTCTGGTGCCAATTTTGAACTATCACAGTCAAATTTATTTTGAGCAATAGTGTGTCAGGACTAAAAGTGCAGGATTATAAGGGTTAATGAACCATCTTTTTTGGGCAAGAAAAGGTAGTCCTGAGCTGAGAAGTCTTGAAGGACAAAATCAGGGAATCTTCCTATGTTTGTCCTTATTGTTATATTTAGGTCCCACAAAAGCCATTTAAAAAATACAACTAGATCTCTTAGGATCTTGTACATAATACTACAGTCAGAGGGTTGTAAACAGGCTGCTGTAGTTTAAGAGCCAGTTTTGTTGTGCACTGTAATAATTTGCAACAACCTACAGATATTTATGTACATGAAATCCTGTAAATTCAAATTAACCCATTTAGCCCTGACGCCCTACAGCAGGAGATGGATCGACCTTGATTATTAACAGGTAGAGCCAGATTAGCTTGGCGCCATCAGGTGCAAATTATCATGGTTGATTAATCTCCTGTGACTGACACAGAGCCATTAGGTGATGCCTCCAAAATCAAATGGGTTAGGAATGAATGGTTAATTCACATAAACCAACAGTAAAAAAGAAAGCAACACGTGCATTAACCAAGCACTGGAGAAAACTGTTGTAATATTATAGTTCCTTTTTAACCCATGTCGTACATGACGTTATCTATACAGTGTGTGACGCCGGGTACAAGTACAACTTCTGCCACCAGTACGATAGGTGTAAGATTTCATCCCCAGTTCTGGCGACCAGCCCCCCACCCAGCCACTCCAGATCCACCCCTGGTATTATAGTTCAAGGGCGGTGCACGAATAGCTTGCACCTGAGGCACTGAGCTATTCTGTGTGTGTGTGTTAAATGCAGGGGTGTCTTTTCACCAATGGCTGCCCACAGCAGATCAGGTGGTGACCAACTGCGATTAGACATTGCACCGCGTTGTAGGTCAGGGAGGGTAGGGATACAAGATAACTTTATTAATTTAAAAAATAATAATAATCGGGAAATTACACTGTCTGCTCCATCAAATTAATAAGGAAAACAAAGGAATTTAAGAAATAAAAAGTTTATAAATGCACATAATAATAATAAAAGACATGCATCCACACACGTCAACTCGCGTGTCTCCAGTAATAGTCGTATAGGTTGACAGCCCTGGGGATGAAAGATTTTCTGTACCTTTCGGTATGCATTGATGAGTGGGGAGGCTAGGAGGCACTGACGGGCACAGGGCTGGGGAATGACTCGGCAATCTATATAGGAAACACTAACAGTGACACCCAAAGAGTTAACAAACTGAAAATAACAAGTTACAGCATTATATTACTGAATCGGAATCTAACGGAACTAAGCGCTGAGTTAAATTCTTGGTCAGTCCTATTATGTGTAATAGGGAATAAGAAAACTTCCGCTGTCATACTAAATTGCCCCGATATCACCAGTATCAACATTAGGTGTAGGTCTGTCGACAGGTAGTGTCACTGTTATGTAGTTCCATTGTTCAGGGGGCGTAGTTCTATCGACACATAGTGCTGTAGACTTATGTACTTTGTAAGCCTTAGGTCAATTGCTATGTTGTTCCTGTGCCCGTACGTAGGTCTAATGGACATAGGTCTATTGGCTGTAGTTATATCAAATGTAGTGCTATCGAGCTCTAGTGCTACCGACACGTAGTTGTAGCGGCCGTAGTTCTATCAATACATAGTGCTCTTAATAAAGTAATATTTTTAATGCCGTAAGCATACTCGCGTCGCTAGTTTAAAAAAAGGTGGTCAACGAGATGCCTTCGAAAGAAGTCAATCATACACGCACTGTTGATGCAGCTTTACTTTGCTCCTGAAGCGAGACGGAGATTATTTTGGATTTGAACTTTGAAGTACATCATATCAACGTCATACACGTTATTTTTCCTGGTCTTAAAAAAAGCCTTTCCCATAGAACTCGGTCTTTCGTGGGGGGAAAGAATATCGAAAGTAAACTCGCTTTGTGCATGTTTTGCGTTGTGTCTGCCGACCATCTTCAACATTCTGACGACTTTTTGTCCAGATACAACATGCATGTTGTTCGTCTGTTTTCCAGCCTAATGGCTCTATGTGTAGGCCTGCTCTTTTTGATTTGTGGAGATTAGATTTTTAACTGGTCAAGCATGTTCTTATCCGTCTGGTCTTAGGCACAAGCCAGGCAGACTGAAATCCATCTCTGAACCGTTTCCATCTAAATCACAATGTTCAGCTGAACACCTAAATACACAAATTTTTGTTTTTGCAACCCATTCAACCAATGTGCACTCAAGTACTTTCAAGAACTCTTATGATAAAGCTTTATCAGGACTGCATCAGCATGAGACACAATACAGATAGTAGCCCTCTCAATTATATTACATGTTTTATTTATTATTTATCCTTTTAGTTATGGATGGAAGGAATTCCTGGATGCAAATGATCACTATAGTGGTATGGTGGTGGCCACCAAGGAGAGAAAAGGAAATTTTTTTTTGTTCAATATGCATACATCTGTGCATGTTCATAGTCTATCTTTTACTTAAAATGCATATTCATCATTTCATGTCCCAGGTATCTCCGACATTTTCTTATTTTTTTTAAATTTTTATTATTTATTTGTTTGTTTGTGATGTATGTTTGCACATACACATCAGCATACAAGATGAGAACATACATGTACACATATATGGTAATAGGTACCATACCACGAGCTCCCCACCCCACATTACTTACTTACTTACGCCTGTCACCCCTACCCGGGTATAGGCCGTCGACGAGAGACCTCCAGCAACTCCTGTCCTGTGCTTCTCCTTTGATTCTACTCCAGGTGGTTCCCAGTCTCTTGATGTCTGCTTGGAGGTCTCGACGCCAGGAGTTTCTCGGCCTACCTCTTTTCCTCTTTCCCTGGGGGTTCCATGACAATGCCTGCCTAGTGATACTGGAAGCTGGCTTTCTCAGACTGTGACCGATCCATCCCCATCTTCTTCGCCCAATTTCATTGTCTGCTGTTATCTGCTCTGTTCTCTCCCAGAGTCTGACATTGCTGATCTTCTCTGGCCAGTGGATTTTCAAAATTCTTCTAAGGCAACTGTTCATGAAGGTCTGTACTCTGTTGACTGTGGTTTTTGTCAATCTCCAAGTCTCTGCTCCATATAAGAGAACTGCTTTTACATTGGAGTTGAAAATCCGGACTTTAGTGTGTTGTGACAGCTCTCTGGAGCTCCACACTTTTTTCAACTGGAGAAAGGCTGCTCTGGCTTTACCGATTCGTGCTCTGACATCTGCATCAGTGCCGCCTTTTTTGTCTATGATGCTCCCGAGATAGGTGAAGGACTCCACCTCCTCCAACGGGGTGCCAGCAAGCAAGACTGGTTCTTCCCTGGTTGCGTTCAGCCTCATTGTCTTTGTTTTCTGTTTGTGAATGGTGAGGCCCACTTGGGACGAGATGTCAGCAAGCCTCGTGGTCTTGTCCTGCATTTGTTGATGAGTGTGGGACAGTAATGCAAAGTCGTCTGCAAAATGGAGGTCGTCAAGCTGTGTCCACAGTGTCCACTGTATTCCACTTCGTCTGTGCTCTGTGGTCATCTTCATGACCCAGTCTATGGCCAGTAGGAAGAGGAACGGAGACAGCAGACACCCCTGCCTGACACCGGTTCTGACCTGGAGCTCCCTGGTGAACTGCCCTTTGTGGATCACGCGACATGTCATGCCATCGTAGCTGCTCTTGATCAGGCGGACGAGCTTTGTGGGTACACCGTAGTGTCGTAGGAGTTTCCACAGAGTCTCTCGGTCCACACTGTCAAATGCTTTCTCATAACCCACAAAGTTGACGTACAGCGCGGAGCTCCACTCCAGAGACTGTTCCACGATGATGCGGAGAGTGGCGATCTGGTCTGTACATGATCGTTTCTTCCTGAATCCTGCTTGCTGGTCTCTCAGCTGGGGGTCAACGGAGCTCTTCATTCTCTCCAGGATGATCCTGTTGAAGACCTTTCCTGGTACTGACAGCAAGGTAATTCCTCTGTAGTTGGAACACTTGCTGAGGTCGCCTTTCTTGGGAAGCTTGATTAGGTACCCCTCCTTCCAGTCAGCCGGCATCACTTCCTCTTCCCAGATCTTTCCAAACAGTGGGTACAGCATCTCCACTGTTGTCTCTAGGTCTGCTTTCAGAGACTCCGCTGGGATGCCATCTGGGCCTGCTGCTTTGCTGTTCTTCAAGAATGCCACTGCTCTTCTGATCTCTTCCCGGCTGGGTCTGTCACAGCTGATGGGTAGGTCGGTCTCTGCCGGCTGGATGTCTGGGGGGTCGGGTGGGCTAGGTCTGTTCAGTAACTCTTCAAAATACTCGGCCCATCTGTCGAGTTGGTCTGCTCTGTCTGCAATAGGCTTGCCTTCTTTGTCTTTTACTGGTCTTTCTGTATGGCCATACTTGCCTGACAATCTTCTGGTAATGTCGTAGAGCTGTTTCATGTTGCTGCTGCCTTTTCTGCCTCTGCTGCCAGGTTGTCTGTGTAGGCCCTCTTGTCTGCCCTGATACTACTCTTCACCTCGCGGTTGGCTTCCGAGTATTCCCCCTGTGCCCTTACTTTGGCTGCTCTCGTGCGACTGTTGTTGACAGCTGCTTTCTTCTGCTTCCTCACTTCTATCTTCTACAAGGTCTGTGCCGACAGCCAGTCCTTGTGATGGTGTTTCCTGAACCCTACAGTGTCTTTGCAGGTTGAGTTCAGCGCCTCTCTAACTGCCTTCCACTGCTGCTTTGTGGTGACCGCCTCCTCTTCATTTACTAGTGCCCCAACCGGGTCTGCCCTGGGGGACTTGGGTGGGGTTAGGTATTTTTTAGTTCCAGGGTCACCTGGTCAGCCCCACAGGTGGGTTTTCTCTCTATTCTGGGGCATGTGTTTCTGTCTACCTTTGTCCATTCACCTGTATTTGCCTTTTTAAAACTCTCCTACTGTCTGCACTGCCTGTAGCTCTTGATATTGGATGTGTGTTGCTAAATGGTCTTAGCTTTATTTATGCCCATGTTGTAGGTTTATTTAATGTATTTGACGGCTGGCGACATACATTCAATTTTCTGTTTAGTTTTTTTTTCACAAGCAGTGCAGGCACGTCCTGAGAAAGCCTTGTTGCTGTCGGGACGTTAAGCAATGTACAATCAATCAATCATTCATTTACTAGCTCCTGTAGCGCTTGAAACCGGTTGGACAGCACCATTTTGAACTCTTCTCTAACTCCAGTTTCTCTCAGGAGGCCAACATTATAGCGCTGTCTTCTTGTTGTCTCTGTGCGGCTTTTCTTTAGCTTGAGCTTCATTCTTAAGGTAAGCAGATGGTGGTCGGAGGCGACATCTGCTCCCCTCCTCACTCGAACATCTTGAAGGGATCTTCTAAATTTCTTGCTAATGCAGATATGGTCTATTTGGTTCTCTGTTGTATGGTCAGGTGAGACCCAAGTTGCTTTGTGTATTCTTCTGTGTGGGAAGATGCTGCCTCCAATGACAAGTCGGTTTAGAGCACAAAAGTCTACAAACCTCTCCCCGTTCTCACTCATCTCCGAGCCTAGTCCCTGTCTCCCCATCACCTCTTCGTATCCGGTGTTGTCCTCCCCTATTTTGGCATTAAAATCGCCCATGACGATGGTGATGTATCGCTCCGCACATTTGTCAAAGGCACTCTGGAGTCGGTCGTAGAACTCTTGTTTCTCTTCCTCGTCACTGTCATTAGTGGGCGCATAACACTGGATGACGTTCAGCTTGAGCTTTTTCTTGGTTCTAAAGGCTGCTGTGATAATTCTTGGCCCAAGAGGTTCCCAGCCCGTCAGCGCTCTCTGTGCCACTGGTGACAGCATGAATGCTACACCCTTCTGTATGGGGGGCATTCTCCTCTTCATGACCTAAATACAGAATCATCTCCCCACTTAACAGCCTTTTCTGGCCAGACGGCGTCCATCTGGCTTCACTGATACCTAGCAGGGAAAGGTTGTACTTTTGCATTTCCGCTGCTATCTGGGCGGCCTTGCCGCTCTGGTACATGGTCTTGACGTTCCATGTGCCCATGGTTGTATCCCTGGATAGAGAGAGGCGGCTCGGTCCTGTGGCTTCCGAAGACTTCCGGCTTTCACCACAGGACGTCATAATGGTCTTCTGGTAGAAGGACCTTCCTCCTCCAGGAAAGGAATTACTGTTAGTCTTTTCGTCGGCGTTTTTGTAGCTATTTCCTTTTTTGCAGGGTGGGGAAGCTACCCCCACGCCCAACCCCCGTACTAGGAGGACCAGGGGTTTTCTGTCGGGGTCACCTTCCCTTAGACCATGTTGGTTCACGGCACCTTATTTCATTCGGTGCACCCCTCTCACGAGGGACCCCCTATCCACCACCCAGGGGACGCGCCTCAACGCCATATGGTCCCAGCGCGAGGCCCCACCCCACATACACACACAAAACCACAGAACACCGATTTAAAAAAAAACATGCACGTCTCTGCGTGTTCATAATCTATCCTTTACTTGGCATTCATATGTGCCAGGTATCTTTGACTTACTTTATTTATTTATTTAAATTTATTATTTATTTTTGTTTGTAATGTAGGTTTTGTACATACACATCACCATACAACAAGAAAATATACACATTTATGGTAAAAGGTGCCATACCGCCCACTCCCAACCCCACCCCACATAAAAAAAAACCAAAAAACGCTGAACATCCACCAAAAGACATTCACATCTGTGCATGTTTATAATCTATCCTTTACCTAGCATTTATATGTCTCATGTATCTTTGACTTACTTTATCTTATTTATTTAACCGCCATGAGATGGAGATGGCGTTAGTCACCTGCTCGGCGTTAAACCCAAATAACTATTTTATATATTTATTTTGTGCAATATAGGTTTTATACATACACATCAGCCTGTCCTGTCACCCCTTCCCAGGTATAGGCCGTCGACGAGAGACCTCCAGCGACTCCTGTCCTGTGCTTCTCCTTCGATTTTACTCCAGGTGGTTCCCAGTCTCTTGATGTCTGGCCCCCAACCGGGTCTGCCCTTGGGGACTTGGGTGGGGTTGAGTACTTTTAGTTCCAGGTCACCCTGGTCAGCCCCAGGTGCGTTTTTCTCTCTATTCTGGGCATGTGTTTCTGTCTACCCGAGTCCATTCACCTGTATTTGCCTTTTAAACTCTCCTACTGTCTGCACTGCCTGTAGCTCTTGATTGGATGTGTGTTGCTAGATGGTCTTAGCTTATTTAGGCCCATGTGTTAGGTTTTTAATGTATTTGACCGTTGGCGACATACATCATGTTCTGTTTAGTTTTTTTTTTTTTCACAGCAGTGCAGGCACGTCTGAGAAGCCTTGTGCTGTCGGGACGTAAGCATGTACAATCATCAATCAATCTAATGTCTGCTGGAGGTCTCGACGCCAGTGTTTCTCAGCTTGCCTCTTTTCCTCTTTCCCTTGGGGGTCCATGACAATGCCTGCCTAGTGATACTGGAAGCTGGCTTTCTCAGACTGCGACCAATCCATCCCCATCTTCTTCGCCCATATAGGAGAACTGCTTTTACGTTGGAGTTGAAAATCCGGTCTTTGGTGTGTTGTGACAGCTCTCTGGAACTCCACACTTTTTTCAACTGGAGAAAGGTTGCTCTGGCTTTACCGATTCGTGCTCTGACATCTGCATCAGTGCCGCCTTTTTTGTCTATGATGCTCCCGAGATAGGTGAAGGACTCCACCTCCTCCAACGGGGTGCCAGCAAGCAAGACTGGTTCTTCCCTGTTTGCGTTCAGCCTCATTGTCTTTGTTTTCTGTTTGTGGATGGTGAGGCCCACTTGGGACGAAATGTCAGCAAGCCTCGTGGTCTTGTCCTGCATTTGTTGGTGAGTGTGGGACAGTAAAGCCAAGTCGTCTGCAAAATGGAGGTCGTCAAGCTGTGTCCACAGTGTCCACTGTATTCCACTTCGTCTGTGCTCTGTGGTCCTCTTCATGACCCAGACTACCCGGCACTGACCGGCCTCCACGTGGCGTGGGTGGGTAGTCCACTCGGTCCCTGACTGAGTGGGCTAGCAGACGGGTGCCATCTTTGTCCAGGATTAGGACTTGATGTCAGCAGATATGTTGTTCAGTCTTTTTCACTGGTCCGGTTTTTAAGGAGCTGTGCTTACCCAGGTCTTACCATGTTGGATTGGTCCTTAAAAATACGCTTGAGCTTTTGGTCCTTTGGATCCCAAGTGTTTGCCGTACTTGGAGACCCGTGTCGGGGGAGAAGAGGATCCTGGTGGCTGAAACACTCCACTTTGGCCTTGACTTCTGCCTAAACGGGAGGCTAGTCGTACCGGCCTAGTCAATCGGCTCTTGTCACGTCGAGCCCTATCCCCCTGTTGACATGCGGGGGTTGTTATACGGAGCACCATACTATAACCTCTGATGCTGATTAGGTGCTTTACGCCAGTATTCCCCTGTATTCAACAGTGTGATAGAAGGCGGTGGTTCAAACGGTTCAATCAGGCTTACCCCCTTGAGTATATCTTTCGGGCAGTCTCCATTGTGCGTCGGCTGGAGACCCGCCGACAATTGCACTTTCCCTTGTTGGGCTCGGTGGCGGGCGGGGACCCCCGGGGGATGAATATCTATCATACTATAATATGGAAAATATCAAAAAACCAAAACTAGCACCAAAGCGGCACATAGCCGCCGACATTGTCATTGAGAACGATAGCGACTCTGACTGTGAGGAAGCGACACCTCAGGCGTCGGCCGCCTGGCCTCGCTTTCTCATTATCCACAGCAAAGTTAAAGAGAAGCCTGTTTCAAAGCTGCACCCTTTCCTGGTAGGGGAGACCCTCAGGAGCCGTGTTGGCAGGCCTGAGGCCCAGCGCCTCAGGTCTGGTGACTTGTTGGTAGAGTGCCGTACCCGGGCACACTCCAATGGGCTACTGAGGCTCTCCTCCATCGGAGACACTCCAGTGGAGGTCACTCCCCACAAAACAATGAATTCCTCTAGAGGAGTGATTAAAGATCAAGCATTGGCCGAACTGTCTGAAGATGAACTTGTACGGAACCTTAAGTCACAGGGGGTGACCTACGTCAGGCGCTTCATTTCCAAACGAGGTGGTAGGGAGATCCGTCTCCCTACCATCATCCTGACGTTTGGCACCCCCACAGCTCCTACTACCATCTGGGGAGGTTACTACTCACTAAAAGTGAAAAAGTACGTCCCTCTCCCCCTTCGGTGCTTTAAGTGCCAAAAGTATGGCCATGGGCAGAAGACATGCCGCCAGGCAGAGGCTCTATGCGCCCGTTGCACTAAGCCCGGACACTCTGCTGAGTCCTGCACAGCCATCCCCCTGTGTGTGAATTGCCAGGGGGCGCATATGGCTTCGGACAAGAAGTGCCCTCGTTGGATCTCCGAGTGCAGGATTCAGCAGGTACGTGTGGAGAAGGGGCTGTCCTTTGCGGACGCAAAAAAACTGGTTGACGGTCCTGGTGCAGCTGAGGCGGCGCCAAACTCAAATAACAACTGTGTGTATACTTTCAGTGCTGCGGTGGCAGGCAAGCGCCCCACCAAAGACTTCTCTTGTCAAACCCCAACTTCTTGGTTGGGGGCGGAGCCTCGGATCCTCTCACCCCTGGAGAGTAACCCTCCTCCGGTGGTGACGAGGAGCCAGGGAACACAGAGGGCGGACGCTACCGGTCCGGTGGCACCGCCTTCTGCTGCCCCTAAGCCTCAGCCCCCACCCAAACCTGCTAGTTTGTCAACACCAAAGGTTTCTGGCTCTGGTCAGCCTTCTAAGGCCGCTAACTCTAGCGGCAGGAACGCTGCCCAGGACCAGAAGTCAAAGAAATCTATGGGACCGCCTTGCGCACGGGCCCAGAAGGGGAACACTGATGTCCCCCTTCAAAACAAATATGCTGCATTGGAGGAGCAGATGGAGGGAGTGGAAGTTGCCGATGCTGCGGCAGCTCCAACCCCTTCATCTCCTAAGAACCAGAGGAGGCCCGGGAGCCGGCCCCCCTCTGTTTCTCCGACTCCTTCCGAGGCAAAGGAAAAAGGGGGGGGGGGGGGGAAACTCCGCACCCCCAGATAAAGACATAATCACGGACTCTCTGCTTCAGTGGAATTGTCGTGGTTTTCAAGCTAACTTTGAGGAATTACGTCTTTTAGTCAAGTGCTATAACCCCTCAGTAATATCTCTTCAGGAGACTTACCTGAAGACTTCTGACCCTGTGTCCTTTAATGGTTTTAACGCTATACATAAAGGCTCTGATTCGGAGAGGCGCTCGGGTGGAGTGGCTCTTCTCATTAGTAGCCAAATTTTATGTAGCCCCGTTAGCATCGACACCTGTCTTCAGGCTGTCGCAGCTCGGGTTACCTTGAAGAAGACCATAACTATATGCAGTATTTACCTGCCACCATCCCTGCGGGTCTGTAGTAATGATTTTTTTTAATTTAGTTGATCAACTGCCCCCTCCCTTTATTCTCATGGGGGATTTTAACGGTCACGCTCACCTTTGGGGTAGTGACCACTATGATGGCAGAGGTCAGATGTTAGAAGATGTTTTTTCTCAACTTAACCTATGTGTCTTTAACGATGGTTCACCTACATACTCTAACCCAGGTTCAGGATCTAGTTCTGTTCTAGACCTCACTGTGTGTGATCCTTCTCTCATGCTGGACTTTGACTGGAAGGTTCACGATGACCTGTGTGGTAGTGACCACTTCCCAGTAGTCATGTCCGCATCGATCAGCTGTGGGGAGGATCCGCCGGTGGGGCGCTGGAATCTTAAGAAAGCTAACTGGCCTCTGTTCGCCTCCCTCTGTCAGTCTCGTATTACAGAGGAGGTGGTCATGTCATCTGAAGAACCTATTTCTTCTTTTACTACTATTTTGTTGGACGTAGCGGGTGAAACCATCCCTAAAACTTCCGCATCAGTCCCTCGAAAGCCGAGAGTACCATGGTTCAACGAAGAGTGCCGCAAGGCCCAAATAGCGCGCAAATCTGCTCAGCGACGTGCTTTCCGTAATCCGTCGCAAGTAAATATTTTAACCTTTAAAAGACAGAGGGCGAAAGCCCGTTACATTTTTAAACGTGAACGCCGTGCTTCCTGGAGACGCTTCGTCTCATCTTTAACTTCTCGGACTCCGTCCCAGAAAGTATGGAAGGCTGTTCGGAGAATTAGGGGCAGAGGTGGCTCGGCTTCTGTTGGCCATCTTAGAGATGGTGCCAGTTTGGTTACAGATAAAAAAAGCTGTGGCCAATTTGCTTGCCTCCACCATTGCCCATAATTCTTCAACGGAGCATTATTCACCTTTCTTCCAGAGAGAGAAGGAGAAGCGAGAGTCTCGTATTTGTGATTTTAAGTCCGATAACTCAGAAGACTATAATGTCCCGTTCACATTATCAGAATTGCAGCAAGCTTTGCAGAAATGTAATGACTCTGCTGCTGGCCTAGATACCGTCCACTATCAATTCCTAACGCATCTGCCTGAGAGGTCACTCCTTGTACTTCTCAAGGCCTTTAACCATATCTGGGGAACTGGTCATTTTCCGCCGTCTTGGCGCCAGGCTATGGTTGTACCGATCCCCAAGCCGGGTAAGGATCCTTCCGACCCGGGCAACTACCGGCCTATCGCTTTGACATCATGTTTATGTAAAACTATGGAGCGCCTGGTCAACGCCCGCCTGGTGTGGCATCTTGAGTCACAGGGTCTCCTCACAGACCTCCAGTGCGGTTTCCGGCGTTTCCGTAGTACAACTGACCATTTAGTCCGCTTTGAATCATTTATTCGAGATTCTTTTGTCAACAAGCAGCATGTCTATGCAATTTTCTTCGATCTTGAGAAGGCGTATGACACTACCTGGAAGTATGGCATAATGTCTGACTTGTTGGACAAGGGTTTTAAAGGGCACCTGCCCGTTTTTATTCACAATTTTTTGACTAACCGGTCGTTCCATGTCCGTGTGGGCTCCACCCTCTCCGACTCCTTTGAACAGGAGATGGGTGTCCCACAGGGCAGCATTCTATCTCCTGTTTTATTTAGTATTAAAATTAATAACATTGTAAAGGCCGTCAAGGATGATTCTGAATGCTCTTTGTTTGTTGACGACTTTGCTTTGTGCGCACGTGGTCGAGGACTTGCGTCCCTTGAGAGGCGCTCGCAGCTGTGCGTTGATCGCATCCAGCGGTGGGTGTCTCTCAATGGATTCAAGTTCTCGCCCTCCAAGACTGTTTGTGTGCATTTTACTAACCAGACGAAATTTTTTCCAGAACCTAGCCTGAGCATTGCTGGAGTGCCAATTAAGGTGGCCGAGGAGGCAAAGTTTCTGGGGGTCATTTTTGACAAAAGACTTACCTTCCGCAACCATATTAATTACCTTAGAACCTCTTTGTCAGAAGGCTCTCGACATTCTTCGTGTCGTCGGTCGTACTGACTGGGGTGCGGACCGTACTGTCTTACTTCGTCTGTACCGGGCCCTTGTTCGGTCCAAACTGGATTACGGCTCTGTGGTGTATGGCTCAGCTTCCAAGTCTGTCGGCTACAGCGTCTGAACACAATTCACCACCAGGGTCTGCGGATGTGTCTTGGGGCCTTCAGGACGTCTCCAGTTCCTAGTCTGTATGCCGAGGCAGGGGAGCCTTCTCTCAAGCTCCGCCGCATCCGCCTCATGCTCAGCTACGTTCTGAAACTGAAGGCCCATCCAGACAATCCTGCCTATGATTGTGTTTTTAAACCATCGTTCGCAGAGATTTACGATACCCATCCGGGAGCTGTACGTCCACTTTCTTTCCGTGTCCGACCTCATCTGCAGGCGGCCGGATTGGACCTGGACAGAGTTTCGGAATCCCTGCAACACATCACTCCACCTTGGCTCTTACCAGTTCCTGACATCTTGCTGGACTTGACTGCCCACAAGAAAGACTCTACTCCACCAGCCATAGACCAACAGAGCCTCAATGAACTGCTTTCAATTTTTCCTGGCTATTGTCGCATCTATACCGATGGGTCAAAGTCTGAGGATGGGAGAGTGGCTGCGGCCGCAGTGTCCTCTCGCCATCCTAGACGCCCATTTAAGCACCGCCTCCCAGACCACTCATCTGTATTTAGTGCGGAACTGCAGGCGGTTCTGCTGGCACTCAGGCATGCTTATCGATCTAGAGAAAGGAACTTCCTGATTCTGTCTGACTCTCTTTCTGCCCTGCAGGCCCTTCAGGGCACGGGAAATGACCACCCACTGCTGGTGCAGATCAGAGAGCTCCACGCGGACTTGATGAAGGAATATTATGATATCATTTTTATTTGGGTGCCAGGGCATGTGGGCATCGAGGGCAACAGGATCGCAGATTCTGCTGCCAACGATGCCCGCAATGACCCTGTCCCTGACACACAGACTGTTTATAGTGATTTTAGACATGTGGCTAGTGCGTACATAGCCCGTGAGTGGCAGTCCGAGTGGGACAAAGAGGAAGCTAACAAGCTGCATGAAGCCCTTCCTAAGTTGTCCGACGGTCTACCTTATCGCTGCGGCAGCCGCCGTGAGGAGACTGTCCTGGCTCGGCTCCACATCGGCCACACGTATGTTACGCACTCTTATTTACTTAAACAGGAGGAGCGTCCATGGTGTTATGCCTGCGACGAGCAGTACTCTGTTCAACATTTTTTGTTGTCTTGTGCTGATCTAATCGACACAAGGTATAAACATTTCACAGCAGACTCCTTGAAGGTTTTGTTCCGGGATGTGCCCCCGGACAAGATCTTCAGTTTTCCGAGAGAGTGCCATATTTTTAATAAGATTTGAGCGTTATAGATTATGATGTTTTTATTATTTTGACCTTTTTGAGAATCTTCCGACGTTTTCTTTAAAGACCTGTGCGACATTTTAGCCTGACATATTTTTAAGGTATATTTACATCATGTCTTAAGACCTTTCTTTTAGTCTGGCTGACCAGATTTTTACCCTTCCCGCCGTGAGATGGCCTTAGTTGCCTGCTCGGCGTTAAACCCAAATAACTAACTAACTAACTCTTCATGACCCAGTCTATGGCCAGTAGGAAGAGGAACGGAGACAGCAAACACCGGTTCTGACCTGGAGCTCCCTGGTGAACTGCCCTTCGTGGATCACGCGACATGTCATGCCATCGTAGCTGCTCTTGATCAGGCGGACGAGCTTTGTGGGTACACTGTAGTGTCGTAGGAGTTTCCACAGAGTCTCTCTGTCCACGCTGTCAAATGCTTTCTCGTAATCCACAAAGTTGACGTACAGCGGGGAGCTCCACTCCAGAGACTGTTCCACGATGATGCGGAGAGTGGCGATCTGGTCTGTACATGATCGGTTTTTCCTGAATCCTGCTTGCTGGTCTCTCAGCTGGGGGTCAACGGAGCTCTTCATTCTCTCCAGGATGATCCTGTTGAAGACCTTTCCTGGTACTGACGGCAAGGTGATTCCTCTGTAGTTTGAACACTTGCTGAGGTCGCCTTAGTCTTGGGAAGCTTGATTAGGTACCCCTCCTTCCAGTCAGCCGGCATCACTTCCTCTTCCCAGATCTTTCCAAACAGTGGGTACAGCATCTCTACTGTTGTCTCTAGGTCTGCTTTCAGAGACTCCTCTGGGATGTCATCTGGCCCTGCTGCTTTGCCGTTCTTCAAAAATGCCACTGCTCTTCTGATCTCTTCCCAGCTGGGTCTGTCACAGCTGATGGGTAGGTCGGTCTCTGCTGGCTGGATGTCTGGGGGGTCGGGTGGGCTGGGTCTGTTCAGTAATTCTTCAAAATACTCGGCCCATCTGTCGAGTTGGTCTGCTCTGTCTGCAATAGGCTTGCCTTCTTTGTCTTTTACTGGTCTTTCTGTATGGCCATACTTGCCCGACAATCTTCTGGTAATGTCGTAGAGCTGTTTCATGTTGCCGCTGCCTGCTGCCTTTTCTGCCTCTGCTGCCAGGCTGTCTGTGTAGGCCCTCTTGTCTGCCCTGATACTCCTCTTCACCTCGCGGTTAACTTCCGAGTATTCCTCCTGTGCCGGCCTTGCTTTGGCTGCTCTCGTGCGACTGTTGTTGACAACTGCTTTCTTCTGCTTCCTCACTTCTATCTTCTTCAAGGTCTGTGCCGACAGCCAGTCCTTGTGATGGTGTTTCCTGAACCCTACAGTGTCTTTGCAGGTTGAGTTCAGCGCCTCTGGGGTGTAGGGGGCTCTGGATAGAGGTAGCACCTTTGCTGTTCGCCAGCTGCAGGACGGACGGGCATCACTGGTCCTCATCCATCTCCTTAATCTCTCACGTGCTGGCTCCAAGCGCCACACCCTGGCAAACCACCTCAGCTGGTGGGATAAACCACGTGAGGGGGTGGTGTTCACATTGCACCACTAGGCGAATGAGCTGTTTCTGACAGCCAACGGCTAGAGGACGGAGGAGATCAGGTTGGATCTAACGGCCAAATGTGGGGGAGTAAACCCTTCAAATCAGGAGTGGAGCCCCGAAGGCAGACAGCTGCCTGTATTCACGCACTGTTCTGGCAGCTCCTGCAGCCAAACTGGTGCCAAACGTACTGCTTTGCATTCCTTTGGATACATCAGCGAGGCCGAGAGGGGGATCTTGACGACTGGGCACCCCAGGATCTCCATACACTTCGCCCAGGCTTGCGGCCTGGAGAGGTCACTCCAGTGACTGACCCAGCAAGCGCATACTCCATTGTCTTCCGAGACAGGATGCCAAACAAGCTCAGCGCCTAACTGCCTTCCACTGCTGCTCTGTGGTGCCCGCCTCCTTTTCATTTACTAGCTCCTGTAGCGCTTGAAACCGGTTGGACAGCACCAGTTTGAACTCTTCTCTCAGTCCAGTCTCTCTCAGGAGGCCTACATTATAGCGCTGTCTTCTTGTTGTCTCTGTGCGGCTTTTCTTTAACTTGAGCTTTATTCTTCTTAAGGTAATAAGATGGTGGTCTGAGGCGACATCTGCTCCCCTCCTCACTCGAACATCTTGAAGGGATCTTCTAAATTTCTTGCTAATGCAGATATGGTCTATTTGGTTCTCTGTAGTATGGTCAGGTGAGACCCACATTGCTTTGTGTATTCTTCTGTGTGGGAAGATGGTGCCTCCAATGACAAGTCTGTTTAGAGCACAAAAGTCTACAAACCTCTCCCCGTTCTCACTCATCTTCCCTAGTCCCTGTCTCCCCATCACCTCTTCGTATCCGGTGTTGTCTTCCCCTATTTTGGCATTAAAATCGCCCATGACGATGGTGATGTCTCGCTCCGCACATTTGTCCACAGCGCTCTGGAGTCGGTCGTAGGACTCTTGTTTCTCTTCCTCGTCACTGTCATTAGTGGGCGCATATGGACGACGTTCAGCTTGATCTTTTTCTTGGTTCTAAAGGCTGCTGTAATAATTCTTGGCCCAAGAGGTTCCCAGCCCATCAGCGCTCTCTGTGCCACTGGTGACAGCATGAATGCTACTCCTGTATGGGGGGCATTCTCCTCTTCATGACCTGAATACAGAATCATCTCCCCACTTAACAGCCTTTTCTGGCCAGACTGCGTCCATCTGGCTTCACTGATACCTAGCAGGGAAAGGTTGTACTTTTGCATTTCCGCTGCTATTTGGGCGGCCTTGCCACTCTGGTACATGGTCTTGACATTCCATGTGCCCATGGTTGTGTCCCTGGATAGAGAGAGGTGGCTCGGTCCTATGGCTTCCGAAGACTAATGGCTTTCACCACACGACGTCATAAATCTTCTGGTAGAAGAAACTTCCTCCTCCAGGAAAGGAATTGCTGTTTGTCTTTTCGTCGGCGTTTTTGTAGCTATTTCCTTATTTGCAGGGTGGGGAAGCTACCCCCACGCCCAACCCCCTTACTAGGAGGACCAGGGGTTTTCTGTCGGGGTCGCCTTCCCTTAGACCATGTTGGTTCACGGGACCTTATTTCATTTTGGTGCACCCCTCTCGCGAGGGACCCCTATCCACCACTGACCCAGGGGACGCGCCTCAACGCCATATGGTCCCAGCGCGAGGCATACACATCGGCATACAACAAGAAAATATACACATAATAATAGATGGTAATATGTGCCATGCCGCCCGCTCCCAACCCCACCCCACATACAAAAGAACCGCTGAACACCCACCAAAAGACATGCACATCTGTGCATGTTCATAATCTATCCTTTACTTTGCATTTATATGTCCCATGTATCTTTGACTTACTTTATCTTATTTATTTAACCGCCATGAGATGGAGATGGCGTTAATCACCTGCTCGACGTTAAACCCAAATATTTTTTTTTTATGTTGTTGTGCAATACAGGTTTTATACATTCACATCAGCATACAACAAGAAAATATACACATAATAATAGATGGTAATACGTGCCATGCCGCCCCCTCCCAACCCCACCCCACACACACACACACAAAAGACATGCACATCGTTCATGTTCATAATCTATCCTTTGACTTACTTTGTCTTATTTATTTAAATTATGTATTTATTTTGTTTGATTGTAATGTATGTTTTGTACATACACATCAGCATACAACATAAGAACATCCACATACATGGTGACGGATAAAACCAAGTGGCGTGGCACTCATTTTCTTTTACAGCATGTCGCACATCGGCTTCGAAGATGGCGTTAGTTTTTGTGGGTGATTGCGTTTTGTTTTGGTGCTGTTTTGTCAAAATGAAATGGGCAAAGCGATGGTAAGGTGATTGGAAATAAACGTTATAAACCTTTAATAAGACGTAAAAATGCACAAAGCGGCTTTGCACATTCACTTTTCTTGGGAAACGAACAAGTTTTTGTAGAACAAATCGAAAGAACTTTTTGGCACACCGAAATTCACGGCCAGCAACGAGTACGCGTGCGTCTTGTATCATGTGACACCACGTGATTTGGGATACCTTATATTTAAGCTCAAGGCATGCATTTTCGTAATTGTTTCTTCTCTTAATAAAATTAAGTGTGGAAATATGCTTGAAAATTAAAATTGAAATCATTTTAAATAACACATAGTGCATACTACCACTGAATACAGGAACAACGAGGCCCTTGTAAACTACTGATCCCCTGTGAACACGGCTGTGACAGTCCGGGTTTTCCAGCCGTACTCTTAACAAAATGTGTTACAGAAAAATGTCTCCATCCTCCGGCGGTTAAACATGAGTGCGCACTGCTTTTATTCATACTAGACTTCATTTTGATATGCCCAAACCTTTGTTACTCTGAAGAAAATCACTGTCTCGTAAACGGCTGATCGTCTATGAAGGAATAATAATAATAATAATAATAATAATAATAATAATAATAATACCGTTATTATATAGGCGCTTTTTCTCAATTTTTGGGGAAATCGACTCAAAGCGCCGCGCCTGAAACCCAACACACACACTCACGAAACAGACACGGATTTACGCCATTTAAGACAAACACAGTACAAGACAAACGAAGGGCCAGTCAGCTACTGAAGTTACAGAGATTTTTGATCGCTTGTATTTGAAATTTGTAAAGTGGCCTGAGACCGGTACCAAAGTGGGGGGGGGGGGGGGGGTGGAAGAACCGGAGTACCCGGAGAAAGAACCCCCGACGGTCCATCTGCTAGACTTACTTGATTTTTACTCAAGCATAAGAAAAAAACGCCAGCGATAAAATAGTAAGTGGGGCAGACCACAGGAAACTGAGAAAAACTGCCCTATTTCTATGGCAGATAGTTTTATGCTACTCAGAAGCATGGCATATCCCAGCGCGGCGGAAAGGCTGCCCAGTCGTGCCGTCGTTGGCTCGGCCGCGGCGCACGTACGTGCGCGGGCCAACGGCGCGCTGTCGGCCCGATGGCCGTTTGCTTTTTAGGATGGCAGTCGTGCACTACTGAACGGACGCCTGCGGCCAGTACGACTGCCGTATTTATAAAGGTACATTTTGTATTTTCATAGGCATGTGATTGAACTTTGTCCTGATAAATCAAAATGGCATGACATTTGCCGCAGTGCGCCCGAACTGATCAGTGTTCAGGTCATCAGGGCTTCCGTTTTAGTGCGTCTCTGACGCACTAAAACTCAAAATCATGTACTGAAAATGTAACTAAGGGGTAGTCAGACGCACTAAAATCAGTGCCCATCTGCGTCCGAGACGCATTATCCTTGCGCCACCGTGCGTACTATAACAGACGGATAAACAATCCAGACCAAAAAGGTGACTTCCGAGCGTGTAAAATGCAAAAACTGAAGTACCCAACCGAGCATTCCAGCTTCCTTTGCTTCGGACTTTTCAATCCGGCACCGTCTGACTATCTTGATGATCGCGATCGGCATATCAGTTGAAAGGTCCTGGTAAACCAAAGTGCCACAGTTGCAGTGCGCCTGAATTGATCAGTGTTCCGGTCATACTCCATAGGAAATATATTTCCGTGTCCCCCATAAACCCGCCCGTCAGGGCCGTCCATTATCACTTCGGTGCCGTGGACGTTAAACCCCGAACTAACCTTGATAATCGCTTAGAAGAAAGCTCCACTTCGACACCGCCGTCTCCATCGACACTGAAGCGACAGTACCAGAAATGATCCGCTGCGACGCAGTTTTAGAGTTCATGGCCGGGCTGCGTGTATTACCAAGCCGGCTAAGGAACTGAAAGCACGACGGCACACGGATGACATGCGCAATATGCATGGAGGCAAACTCAAAACTGAAGCAAGTCCAGAAATTTGAACATGAGTTGAATACGTTTGTGAGTTTGTTTGGAGTGTTTTTCGAGTGGTCGATCAATCTTCTGCAGTAACTTACTTACTTACTTACGCCTGTCACCCCTCCCCGGGTATAGGCCGTCGACGAGAGACCTCCAGCGACTCCTGTCCTGTGCTTCTCCTTCGATTTTACTCCAGGTGGTTCCCAGTCTCTTGATGTCTGCTTGGAGGTCTCGACGCCAGGTGTTTCTCGGCCTGCCTCTTTTCCTCTTTCCCTGGGGGTTCCATGACAATGCCTGCCTAGTGATACTGGAAGCTAGCTTTCTCAGACTGTGACCAATCCATCCCCATCTTCTTCACCCAATTTCATTCTCTGCTGTTATCTGCTCTGTTCAGGCTCTCCCAGAGTCTGACGTTGCTGATCTTCTCTGGCCAGTGGATTTTCAAAATTCTTCTAAGGCAACTGTTTATGAAGATCTGTACTCTGTTGACTGTGGTTTTTGTCAATCTCCAAGTCTCTGCTCCATATAGGAGAACTGCTTTTACGTTGGAGTTGAAAATCCGGACTTTGGTGTGTTGTGACAGCTCTCTGGAACTCCACACATTTTTCAACTGGAGAAAGGCTGCTCTGGCTTTACCGATTCGTGCTCTGACATCTGCATCAGTGCCGCCTTTTTTGTCTATGATGCTCCCGAGATAGGTGAAGGACTCCACCTCCTCCAACGGGGTGCCAGCAAGCAAGACTGGTTCTTCCCTGTTTGCGTTCAGCCTCATTGTGTTTGTTTTATGTTTGTGGATGATGCTTGATTAGGTATCCCTCCTTCCAGTCAGCCGGCATCACTTCCTCTTCCCAGATCTTTGCAAACAGTGGGTACAGCATCTCCATAGCTACTGTTGTCTCTAGGTCTGCTTTCAGAGACTCCGCTGGGATGCCATCTGGCCCTGCTGCTTTGCCGTTCTTCAAAAATGCCACTGCTCTTTTGATCTCTTCCCGGCTGGTGGATGTCGGGGGGGGGGGGGGGGGGGGGGGCTGGGTCTGTTCAGTAACTCTTCAAAATACTCGGCCCATCTGTCGAGTTGGTCTGCTCTGTCTGCAATAGGCTTGCCTTCTTTGTCTTTTACTGGTCTTTCTGTATGGCTATACTTGCCCGACAATCTTCTGGTAATGTCGTAGAGCTGTTTCATGTTGCCGCTGCCTGCTGCCTTTTCTGCCAGGCTGTCTGTGTAGGCCCTCTTGTCTGCCCTGATACTCCTCTTCACCTCGCGGTTGGCTCCAAGTATTCCTCCTGTACACTTGCTTTGGCTGCTCTCGTGCGACTGTTGTTGACAACTGCTTTCTTCTGCTTCCTCACTTCTATCTTCTTCAAGGTCTGTGCCGACAGCCAGTCCTTGTGATGGTGTATCCTGAACCCTATAGGTTGAGTTCAGCGCCTCTCTAACTGCCTTCCACTGCTGCTCTGTGGTGACCGCCTCCTCTTCATTTACTAGCTCCTTGTGATGAAGCTCTATGCTTGTGCATAGTGCTCGCACAATAGGATTAGTACGGTACGGTTTTTGTTAACGGTTTGTTTGTGCCGAAAGTCCGTGGGGCCTGCTGCCCATGTGGAATCTGTAAGACATGGTTAGCACGGGAATTTTTAGTGAGTTCTGTTTAGTGAGTTCTAGGCGGAAGCTGTGACTGTCAGAGGTCTAGTTTGGTTATTGCTGGCTGTCTTGTCGTATGGAACGGTTGTGTTCGAGTTACCTAGCCCGCATTCCCTGACTCTGAAGCCTAGATTTCAGGTATGTTTCTATAAATGTAGTATTGATAGTTGTTTAGTTAAAGACAGTATGCGTGGTAAGATTAATGTGGTTGTATAGTGATGTTTCGGTTTAGTTTAGTTATAGTATGTTTAGAATTCGGTGAAGTAACCGGTGTCTTGTATACAGTTGTTTACCGAGTTAGATGACTAAAGGAATATGAAGTGTGTATGTCTAAGCCGCTATGAAGATAGTACGTGGTTGGGTAAGCATAGTCTTTTCCAGGGTATAGAGTAATGTATAGTAAGAGTGTTAGGCTATAGTCTGTTTCAAGATAGTGACTGATATATGGGGGTGATACGAAGATAGTTTATGAAGCACGTGTGTGTGTGTGTGTGTGAATGAACGTGTGAGTTATTTGTATCAGCCAGGTTACGTGACGTTTCTCATTGATCCAATATGTTGTGTGTTTAGCAAGTGTTACGTTGGGACTTTTGTTATCTAGAGTTCTTGTAACGAGAGTGGAAGACGGACGCCGAGACGTCGAGTCGCAGGAGTGGACCTACGTGAGGTCATCCCTCCAGCTCTTCTGAGTGATTCTGACTGGGACCAAGACACCCAAGTCCAAGCGAGAACTGAGTGTACCGTACGAGAACGAGGACGTCCGTGCCCAAAGAGACAGGACGGCAATACGCGTACGACGAAGGACTTTTCACGCCTAGACGTGAGAAGGACCAACGTAACCAGGCAACAACATCAAACAGGTTGGAGACATTGAGAGACTAAAACCTAGCCTGGCAAAGATACTGTGACTTGAGTGTGTGATAGAGAGCCTTGTATATATAGTTTGATAGTCTTTAAAGCGTTTTCTTTTCTTTTATAGTGTATAAAGGTTACTTTAGAAAGGGAGCCCGTGTTTTTACTGTTGTGTTTTACCGCATGAATGCGCCCGTCTGAGTCAGTGGCGGTGTATGCGTCTGTTGCGTGAGAGTCTGTGCGTACGACTGTGGGCAAGTCTGCGTGCGTTACAGTGGTGACCCTGTTTTAGCGGTAGGTTAAAGTATCTGCGGGCGATAGCGATTTTAGAGTAGGATTTGTTGATATGTGCATGTTGTGTTAGATTCCCCTCTCCGATTCTAGGGGGTAAGATCCGTTATTTCTATAGTTTTCGGGATCTTACGAGGAGCTAGTTCTTGTTTCTTCCTTTTGTATAGGTAGTGTTCTTTTTCCTTGCTCTTCTTTCTATCGTTCTTATTTTTCGTTCCATCTGGACATCAAAGTAGGTCACTGTTTTTTGCGTAGGTAGTTGATTTTGTTGTAAGTTCTCATTTTAAGTTTTCCGTTGATTTGGTTGTGGTATTTTTTTTTTTTTACGTGCTCAAGTTTGGGAAGTGTTGTAGCAAATATGGAGGTAGACCCGGTAGAGGCTTACATTAAACAGGGTGAAAGGTTAGGACTTAAGGATGAAAAGCTTTTTGATTACGTAGAGAAATGTAGGGATAGAGAGGATAGAGCGAGAGAAAGAGAAGCTCAGAGAGAAGAAAGAGAAGCTCAGACAGAAAGGGAAGAGAGAGAAAGAGTACTTAAGAAAGAGGAACTAGAGGTTCAGAAAGCCATAAAGGAAAAAGAGTTAGAGGTTCAGAGGGTGAGGGACGAGAAAGAATTAGAAATTCGTAGACTTAGAGAGGAGAAAGAGTTGGAAATGCAGATACAGAGGGAGGAGAAAGAGCTAGAAATTCAGAGAGAGAGAGAAGAGAAAGACAGAATACTTAAGAAAGAGGAAATGGAGCTAAAGGAGAAAGAATTAGAAGTTCAGAGAGAGCGAGAAGAGAAAGAAAGAGTCTTAAAGGAGAAAGAATTAGAAGTTCAGAGAGAGCGAGAAGAGAAAGAAAGAGTCTTAAAGGAGAAAGAATTAGAAGTTCAGAGAGAGCGAGAAGAGAAAGAAAGAGTCTTTAAGGAGAAGGAATTAGAAGTACAGAGAGAAAGAGAAGAGAGAGCGTTTCAGAGAGAGAAAGACGAGAAGTCTCTAGCGTTCCAGAGAGAGAAAGACGAGAGGGAACATGCGTTAAGAGAGAAGGAACTAGAGTATCGGAGGGAAGAAAAGGAGAGAGATAGAGAGGTGCAACTACAGTTAGCTCGAGATGCGGGATCTAGACCAGATGGTGATTCAGTAGGCCGAGGCATACGCAATTTTCCTAAACTGCCGATGTTTAAAGAGTCCGTGGACTCTATTGACGCTTTTTTGTGCCGTTTTGAGTCTCATGCGCAGGCGTTGAGTTGGCCTCCTGCCAACTGGCCCGTTTTGCTTTCATCTGTGCTTGAGGGTCAGGCCTTGAGTCTTTACCATAGTTTGACCGTTTCGGGGAACATAGAGTACGAGACTTTGAAGGAGTGTCTCTTGCAGAAGTTCCAGTGTAATGCGGAAGGTTTTAGGGAACGCTTGAGAGCTTGTCGGCCAGAGACAGGGGAATCGTTTATGTCGTTTGGCAAACGATTGTCCCATTTGCTCGTACGTTGGGTCGAACTGTCAAAGATCGACCACACGTACGAAGCATTGTTCGATCTCATGTTGGCTGAGGCAGTTCTTTGGGAGCGTTTCCAAGGATCTAGCGGTATTCTTGAGAGAGCGTAACCTCAAGACTACGGACGAGTTAGTGCAGCACGCGGAGGCTTTTCGGATGGCGCATCCTACGAAAACCCTCGCGCGTAGGACCGAGACACCGCCAGTCGGGTTGGTCGTTGCTAACACGTCTGGGGGTTACCGGGGGGTCAATACTTTACGTGGAGGCCAGCGGATTAAGGGTAGAGGTACTTTGCGTTTTCGACGCGGTGATCGAGGTAACAGCAATGGCGGTAGCGATCCGTACGCACGTGGAGGGACTTCTTTGCGTGGGTATGGTCGTGGTCGTGTTGCGAGTTCGGACACGCAGTGTTTTTCTTGTCGTGGGTACGGTCACTTTAGTCGGAGCTGTCCGTACTACAGTGAAGGCGCGCAGTATGCTAGTTATCAGGAGCACGGCCATCTGGCTCATCAAGGTCCTAATAGTCCTGGTATGGTGGATGGGGCGGTGCAGCCCACTCACGTAGCCAGTTTTGCGGTCCCAGTCGGGGAGGAACCACAGCTGGGCGCAGTGTGTTCAGATGACGGAGGTGGTTGCCTACCGCTGGTAGACGGGGTTGTAAACGGATGTCTCGTTTCTGTTCTCCGTGACTCCGGTACAACGACCGCGGGGGTCAGACGTAGCCTTGTTAGACCAGATCAGTTCACAGGCGAGACACAGAAAGTAGTTTCGTTTGGAGGAAAGATAGAAGTTTTTCCGTTAGCTAAGATAGAGGTTGACACAGAGTTTCTTACAGGTAGTCTGGTTTCGTGTGTCATCGACGAGCCAGTAGTTGATTTAGTTCTGGGTAACATGAAGGGTGTGCAGCCAGTCATCAGTAGAGTCGAGACGGTTGAGCGAGCTCAGGGGTAATCGCAGTGTAGTCGCATCAGTCGCGACGAGAGCTCAGAGCAAGCGTGCTCGTGGGCAGAGAAAGCGTGTTATTTCCGTCCAGAAGCAGGGAGTCGATCAGCGGGTGTGGCCCAATAGTCGGGTTGGTCTGAGACGGCATACTTCTGTTGCGGACAGAAATGCGGCTCAGCACCCAATATTTAGGTAGATCGGAGACTAGGGTCTCGCAATTGTAGGCAAGTCGGAGACTGGGGTCTCGCGATTGTCGGTAGGTCAGAGACGGGGGTCTCGTGAGTGTGTGTGTGGGCAGTCGTTGGATCGATTTCATTTCTGGAGGTTTTGGCGCGTTAGTTCTGTTTTTGCGTTCGCTGTGCGATCCGAGAGTGTGCGTTGAGGCTTAAGGCTGTAATCTTTTTTCTTGTATTCTAGGTAGTAAGAGTTAGTCTTTTTCCTGTTTTCGGATAATATTACGTCGAGTAGTCTTAAAAAGAAACTCGGTCGTTTCTTTTTTTTCCCGAGGAAGGGGGAATTGTGATGAAGCTCTATGCTTGTGCATAGTGCTCGCACAATAGGATTAGTACGGTACGGTTTTTGTTAACGGTTTGTTTGTGCCGAAAGTCCGTGGGGCCTGCTGCCCATGTGGAATCTGTAAGACATGGTTAGCACGGGAATTTTTAGTGAGTTCTGTTTAGTGAGTTCTAGGCGGAAGCTGTGACTGTCAGAGGTCTAGTTTGGTTATTGCGGGCTGTCTTGTCGTATGGAACGGTTGTGTTCGAGTTACCTAGCCCGCATTCCCTGACTCTGAAGCCTAGATTTCAGGTATGTTTCTATAAATGTAGTATTGATAGTTGTTTAGTTAAAGACAGTATGCGTGGTAAGATTAATGTGGTTGTATAGTGATGTTTCGGTTTAGTTTAGTTATAGTATGTTTAGAATTCGGTGAAGTAACCGGTGTCTTGTATACAGTTGTTTACCGAGTTAGATGACTAAAGGAATATGAAGTGTGTATGTCTAAGCCGCTATGAAGATAGTACGTGGTTGGGTAAGCATAGTCTTTTCCAGGGTATAGAGTAATGTATAGTAAGAGTGTTAGGCTATAGTCTGTTTCAAGATAGTGACTGATATATGGGGGTGATACGAAGATAGTTTATGAAGCACGTGTGTGTGTGTGTGTGTGTGAATGAACGTGTGAGTTATTTGTATCAGCCAGGTTACGTGACGTTTCTCATTGATCCAATATGTTGTGTGTTTAGCAAGTGTTACGTTGGGACTTTTGTTATCTATTTAGAGTTCTTGTAACGAGAGTGGAAGACGGACGCCGAGACGTCGAGTCGCAGGAGTGGACCTACGTGAGGTCATCCCTCCAGCTCTTCTGAGTGATAGTTCTGACTGGGACCAAGACACCCAAGTCCAAGCGAGAACTGAGTGTACCGTACGAGAACGAGGACGTCCGTGCCCAAAGAGACAGGACGGCAATACGCGTACGACGAAGGACTTTCACGCCTAGACGTGAGAAGGACCAACGTAACCAGGCAACAACATCAAACAGGTTGGAGACATTGAGAGACTAAAACCTAGCCTGGCAAAGATACTGTGACTTGAGTGTGTGATAGAGAGCCTTGTATATATAGTTTGATAGTCTTTAAAGCGTTTTCTTTTCTTTTATAGTGTATAAAGGTTACTTTAGAAAGGGAGCCCGTGTGTTGTGTTTTACCGCATGAATGCGCCCGTCTGAGTCAGTGGCGGTGTATGCGTCTGTTGCGTGAGAGTCTGTGCGTACGACTGTGGGCAAGTCTGCGTGCGTTACACTCCTGTAGCGCTTGAAACCGGTTGGACAACACCAGTTTGAACTCTTCTCTCACTCCAGTCTCTCTCAGGAGGCCTACATTATAGCGCTGTCTTCTTGTTGTCTATGTGCGGCTTTTCTTTAACTTGAGCTTTATTCTTAAGGTACTAAGCAGATGGTGGTCTGAGACGACATCGGCTCCCCTCCTCACTCGAACATCTTGAAGGGATCTTCTAAATTTCTTGCTAATGCAGATATGGTCTATTTGGTTCTCTGTAGAATGGTCAGGTGAGACCCAAGTTGCTTTGTGTATTCTTCTGTGTGGGAAGATGGTGCCTCCAATGACAAGTCTGTTTAGAGCACAAAAGTCTACAAACCTCTCCCCGTTCTCACTCATCTCCGAGCCTAGTCCCTGTCTCCCCATCACCTCTTCGTATCCGGTGTTGTCCTCCCCTATTTTGGCATTAAAATCGCCCATGACGATGGTGATGTCTCGCTCAGCACATTTGTCCACAGCACTCTGGAGTCGGTCGTAGGACTCTTGTTTCTCTTCCTCGTCACTGTCATTAGTGGGCGCATAACACTGGACGACGTTCAGCTTGATCTTTTTCTTGGTTCTAAAGGCTGCTGTAATAATTCTTGGCCCAAGAGGTTCCCAGCCCATCAGCGCTCTCTGTGCCACTGGTGACAGCATGAATGCTACTCCTGTATGGGGGGCATTCTCCTCTTCATGACCTGAATACAGAATCATCTCCCCACTTAACAGCCTTTTCTGGCCAGACTGCGTCCATCTGGCTTCACTGATGCCTAGCAGGGAAAGGTTGTACTTTTGCATTTCCGCTGCTATTTGGGCGGCCTTGCCGCTCTGGTACATGGTCTTGACATTCCATGTGCCCATGGTTGTGTCCCTGGATAGAGAGAGGCGGCTCGGTCATATGGCTTCCGAAGACTTCCGGCTTTCACCACATGACGTCATAAATCTTCTGGTAGGAAGAACCTTCCTCCTCCATGAAAGGAATTGCTGTTTGTCTTTTCGTCGGCGTTTTTGTAGCTATTTCCTTATTTGCAGGGTGGGGAAGCTACCCCCACGCCCAACCCCCTTACTAGGAGGATCAGGGGTTTTCTGTCGGGGGTCACCTTCCCTTAGACCATGTTGGTTCACGGCACCTTATTTCATTCGGTGCACCCCTCTCGCGAGGGATCCCCTATCCACCACCCAGAGGACGCGCCTCAACGCCATAGTGGTCCCAGCGCGAGGCCTTCTGCAGTAAGTTATTAGGAAAAAGCTCTAAAATTGGAAAAATACGTCAGTCTTTCGGGTGACTGAAATGGGTTGAAACTTGACCAACGTTTAAGTACACCGCTACTCGGCGGCAGAGTCAGTTCACACACACACACACCGGCACACACACACACACACACACACACACACACACACACACACACACACACACACACACACACACACACACCACACACACACACACACACACACCGCACACACACACACACACACACACACACACACACACACACACACACACACACACACACACACAATATTATAAATATTGCAATATTGAGGACATAATTCCAAATATGTCAATGCTAATTGGGAACTGTATGAGGCAATCTTGATGTCCCATAACATTGCAAGTATAGAACATGAAATTATAGATACATTTTACGGAAATATTACAAAAGATGTTCTTTCTGCTGCGGAGAAGTCAATAACAAAATGCAAAGGAAAATCAAAAGGTAAATATTCAGGTAATGTTTGGTGGAATAAGGAATGTGAACTAGCTGTAAATATTAAGAAGGAACACTTTAAAAAATGGATAAGAAACAAATCTGAAGAGAACTTTAGGGAAATGAATAAAACTAAAATACACTGTAACAGAATTGTGGCGAGAACCAAAAAGATTCACTGTACTGAGTTCTGTAAACATGAGGTGTCTGAATCAAAAGATACATAATATAAGGTTTGGAAAAAATATCAGAATTATGAAATGGATACAAATTACAAGTGTATCCAATCGCAGTAGAAGGCAACACATTTAGTTTACCAAACATAAACCTCAGAAAGCAAGAAGAAGTCAAAGCAGATTATCAAGATCCAGTTTCTAATCATTCTCATTATATCAATGCTCCAATTCAATATAATGAATTCCTAGACGTTTTACAATCGTTTGCAAATACCTCTAGTGCAGTGGGTATAGATGGAATTTCTTACAAACTACTTTATCATCTGGAAGCAGTCAGTAGTAGTTCCAGTACTCAAATCGGATAAAACACGTACATTGATTAGTAGTTATAGACCTATTGCGCTAACATCACAAGCTTGCAAAGTAAACAGGGCCGGACCTGGGAAAAGTCGATGGGGGGGTTACAGATTCAGTATAAAGCGAAGGCGCGAAGCGCCGAGCCTTCTAGGGGGGTCCGGGGGCATGCCCCCCCGGAATTTTTTTTTTTCAAGGATGCAAAATGGTGCAATCTGAGCCTTGAAAAAGCCATTTGTGATGGTCTGGGGACTTTGAGCTTTTTGAACAATCGAACTGACAAACTCTGGGGTACAAAAATTATCACCTGCCCCTCCCTTAAAAAAACACCCACCCACACCCACACACACACACACACACACACACACACACACATTTATTTATCAACAGAGATGTTTTGTATACTATTATTATTCACTACTTTTCGTTGATCGTTAACGGTATAAAGCTTTACCTTGTAGTTTATGAACATCAGGGCCCTGCTTTCACTTTCAGTCTTGCTGCACTAGGTTCCTCGGCATTAGTACCATTTGTGAATTGTATCTTCCGGCAAAACAGTTCACTGCCTCTTTGAAGTCAATATCAACATCCCTGTGCACTTTCAGTAAAGCAAGTGCATTGAGTCTCTGTTGCCCCATTGTACAGCGCAGGTAGTTTTTCAGGTTGCGCAACTGACTGTTTGAACGCTCACACTCGGCAGTAGTGACAGGCAGGATGCAAAGGTTCTTTAGCATGATGAACAGGTTGGGATAAAAATCCCTGTCACAGTGTTTCAGTGCTTCTGATGCCGTGGATGGGATGATAGCTGTCGCATTCTCAGCAGCACTTCGCCATTTGCAAACCCACCGTTGGTATTCTGCATCAAGGGTAGCGTTGTCTGGTAGGTCAGACTCCCACAACATTGCCAGTGTCTTCACCCCTTCTGGAACCTGCATGAAACCATCCTGGTTGTCTATTAAAGTGCTTGGCACCAGACAGAGACCATCAACTGCTAGGTCAGCATTTTTGAACCTCGAGTTCAATTCGGTTGACAGGTGTTCCAAGAAAGGAATGTCAATGCTAATCTTGAAATATTCTTCTGGAGTGGCCGCAGGTTGGTTGTCACGGAGTGTCTGGCGGGATGCTTGACGAGGAACAACAACATCAGTTGTCAAAGCATTTGCCATTTTGCTGACTTCACCAAACCAGGCAACGAACGCTGTGTCGACATCTCTTCTAATAGAAGACATGCAGTTACTGACCTCTTTGATTTCCCTGTAGGCATCGACAACATCTTTTGTTCTTTTCTGGAGCTTCACTGTCAAGGGTTTTAAGTAACGCAAACAATTGCGGACGACAACGAATGCAACGAGGAAAACACTGCTGCTCAAGGTGTGGAGAAAGCCAGTTGCCTTGGTCAATGTCTCACTGTCCCAAATGTCACTGTCTTCACACATTTGTCCCAAACAGTCGTGAACAACCAGGAAGAGAGATGTGTAAACCTCCAGTGCTTCATGTTTTTCTACCCATCTTGTTCTGCACAGATCAACAAGCTTTGTCTTTGTCGTGTCAGGCTGAGATGCTTCGATGGTATCTTCAAGTTTTCTTTGTCTCTTTGGAGAGTTTGAGAAAAACAGTGACAGTTCCCTCAGTGCTCCCATCCGCACTGCAGGCAAGCCGCATGCTTTTACAATGCAGACTCAAGCTATGGGAAGCACAGTGAAAGTACAGTGCTTTGTTGTTCCTTGCTTGAAAACGTGCCTGCACTCCTTTAAACTTTCCTGCCATGTTTGCGGCCCCGTCATAACCTTGTCCTCTAACATTGTTGAAATCAAGCCCCCACAAGGCCAGACACTCAACAATCTTGTTGTAAAGTGTTTCACCTGTGGTATCTCTGCACTGGACAAAGGCCAGGAACTCTTCACGAACTTTCAGACTTCCATCGACGAATCTCAATATAATTGAAAGTTGTTCCCAATTTGAGCTGTCTGTGACTTCGTCAGCAAGCACGGTAAACTGTTTTGCTGCAATAATTTCTGCAAGAATCTTGTTGCGGATCTGATCACCAAGAACCTCTATCAGTCTGTTTTGTGTACTTTTTGAAATGTATATGGCCTTCTTATCGCATGTATCTAGAAGTTTCCGGAGAGTTTCATCTCCTGCATTGATGCACAGATTCAAAAGGGCATTGAAATTGCTTCTGTTCTCACTCTGAAGAATGCCATCATCACAGTTGCCCCTCAGAGCTAACTCCTGTCTTCCACACACTTCAACAATCCTGAAGAGGCTTGTCAGAACTTGTCGATTTGCAGCGATGTTTTCTGCATTTTTCTGATTGATTTCACTGGCGATGCTCTGCTCTGGTTTATCCATGATTGTCAAAAACTGCTCTCCATTTGCCATTGCATCTTTGTGGTGTTGTGATAACGAGTGCTTTTTGATCTGACCACAGGCTTTATTCCAGTTCTTGCATGGCGTCTTCACAAACTTGCCCAGGTTTTCAGTAGACTTTGCAAATAATAGGCAATACTTGCAGTAAGCCCCATCCTCGAAAGGAGAATACACAAGCCAGGAGTACTTTTGCAACCACTCATGCTGAAATTTTCGGTTCTTGTTGTTTATCACTGTTGTTGGAAACTGAAAACCAGGTGATGGTCTCCAGTGTTGCCTTAGAAGATGCTCCTTGTCACTGACAGTGAAACGACTCGCGTGTGTTTCATGAAATTGACTTCACCAAAATCGATATTTTTGTTGCTGGTGATCTGAGAGGAGAAATCTGAAGAGGAGTCAGAAAGCAGGCTCACATCAGGCTGGTTGGTCATTGGCATGGCAGAGGATTCAGAAAGCAGGCCCCCGGCAGGCTGATCAATGCTTGAGGAGGAGTCTGAAATACAAATAAAAGTTGGGTCTATGAGAAGTCTGAAATACTAAAACGATTGTGTGTGTAACTGTGAGAGAGAGAGAGAGAGAGAGAGAGAGAGAGAGAGAGAGAGAGAGAGAGAGAGAGAGAGAGAGAGAGAGAGAGAGAGAGAGAGAGAGAGAGAGAGAGAGATCATAGAGAGAGAGAGAGAGAGAGAGAGAGAGAGAGAGAGAGAGAGAGAGAGAGAGAGAGATAGACCTGCAACAAGATAATTACATTTAAAGCATATATATGTCTTCGTTTACACACTTCAGTCAAGCTTAGATATATATTTATGATCTGAAATAACAGCTTTTCTTTTTAGACCCCTCCCCCCAAATGATGGACAAAATCTTTGCTACCTTATGACTCGTAGAGTCTTCTTCAGGCTAATGATAGCCAATGGAACCCACCAGTCATTTTGTTTAATATTAATTATTAAATTGAAACACTCAATCACGTATCAATTTCAGGTTGTATTTAATTTAATTTTTTTTTTTGGAGAGGGGGGGGGGGGGGGGGCAGTAAATTACTCACCAACACTGCTTTTACTTGTTCCCATGTCACTGTTTCGAACTCCACTGCCAGTGGTCTCACTTTGGGTTGATTTTTGTCTCTTTCGAGGAACTGCATCATCTGCCGTTTAGAAAAACAACTTTTATTATTATTATTATTATTATTATTATTAAAAGTTTTCTTATATAGCGCTTACCTGTAAACAGCTCTAAGCGCTTTACAATTTACTCAACAACAACAAACAAAAAGAAAAAAAAAGAAAAAACAAAGACATAACATAAAAATTAAAACATGAAATTTTATCCTAAAAGCAACAACAAAAATGTAAAATAAAATAGAACCGTCTTTTCAACATCTTATATATGATTATGCATTGCAGGTGTTAACACGTCTACTACAATTTTATAATAATAATTTAATATAAAAAAAAAGAAAAACAGTGGTTTTCTGACTAGTTCTTAGCTTATTTTAAATTTCATCAACAAAAGGCCTAAGGGTGAATAATCTTATTTTGTAGCACGTTGTTCACAGGCATAGGAACTGTTAACAAATTTGCTGATTTTCAGCAGTTGGCAAAATTTCAGCACATTTTTATTTTCCATTTTATTATGTAAAAAAGGCAGTGGTTGGGATGCCGTCATGATGGCTTCTTGTCGTTCCAGAAACCGAAGTCGTCATGACGGTTTCGCACCCGGAAAGGCTATGTTGCCGTCACAATTGATGGCGACGCTGTCAACAAGTGGCGTCAGATAGGCTATGGTTTCCATAGTCAGCCATCAAGGTTCTGTTTTGCTCTCCGAAGAGATTTACGTCACAATACATAGCTAGTAAGCTGCACTAGTGATAACGATACCTTATAACTTAGCCCTTGGTTTTGTTATTGAAAACGATATTTTGCCGTCCAAAGATTTTTTTTTATAAATATAAAAGCAATATTGATCATTGATGCTGATATCTTTATTTTTTAAATTGACATTTTTAAAGTTATATATCATAATACTTTGTGAAATAAATTTTAGGCTATGCATTACTTTAATTGTTACCTGTTTTGGTATTTTAATAAGTGGGGCTGTTTTATATCTATGATATTCATTATATGCAGCTAGTATCAGCTCCTACAGCGTAGGCTACACTCACAGGAAGGAAGTACCAGCGCCATCGCCACGTGCTCATTTGAATCGAGCCCCCACCCGGGTCTGCCCTGGGGGACTTGGGTGGGGTTAGGTATTTTTTAGTTCCCAGGGTCACCCTGGTCAGCCCCACAGGGTGGGTTTTTCTCTCTATTCTGGGGCATGTGTTTCTGTCTACCCTTTGTCCATTCACCTGTATTTGCCTTTTTAAAACTCGCTACTGTCTGCACTGCCTGTAGCTCTTGATATTGGATGTGTGTTGCTAAATGGTCTTATCTTTATTTAGGCCCCATGTGTTAGGTTTATTTAATGTATTGGACCGGCTGGCGACATACATTCAATGTTCTGTTATTTTTTTTTTTTTTTACAAGCAGTGCAGGCACGTCCTGAGAAAGCCTTGTTGCTGTCGGGACGTTAAGCAATGTACAATCAATCAATCAATCATTTGAATCGAATTCGGAATGGGTGAATTTTACCTAGTTCTACTGACTACATTTCTTTTATGAGACAAAATTGGATTTAAAAATGTACCCACCTTCTGAAATGGAGCTTGATGAAAACCAGCATGACAGTCGCCTACTGCCATCAGCATCTGTTTTTTTCAGTTTCGGCATTTTCGAGGAGACAGCAAAAGTGAAGTGTTACCAAAGAAAATAGATCTAGATTTAAACTTCCCCCCCACAAACCTTAATGACGTCAGACGTCTTTTCACTGATCTTTCTCGGAAAGACGTGCACTGAAGGAGAGCAACTCTTTTGGGTACCTGGTTGATTCAACGGAAATCCATTTCAACGATGTTTTTGGACGATTCAATGATGGTCGTTTTAACGGATGTTCGTTACAACGAATTATCATAATTATCAACTTAGCGTCTTAATTAATCTTTCTAAAAAGTCGTTTTTGGGGGATTAGGGCTGTATCAAGGTGAAGGCGCTGGAAGAGGCTTGCGGCCAGAACAAGAAAATATGGCTGCATTTACTAATAATAGGGTTAGGGGTTGGGTTACTTGGTCGTTTCAACGGGAAAACGTTTTGGACGTTTAAACGGATCCCTTGAAATGGATTTCCGTTGAATTGTCTATAAATAACTCTTTGTGCCTTGGATCAAAAGTGACTAAAAACTGCAATGTTTTAAAAACAATTAAAAAAAAAAAAATTTGGAACTCCCTTTGCATAAAAAAAAAATTCACTGTTTTTTTTTTTTTTTTTTTTTTTTTTTTTTTAAGTTGGGAGGGGGGGGTTCCGGAACCCAGGTAAACCCCCCCCCCCTGGGTCCGGCCCTGGGAAAAGATTCTTTTAAATCGGCTATTTCATTACTGTGAAAAACAGGATAATTCCAGTTCATCAAGCTGGTTTTAGGAAAGGTAGATGTACGACAGACCATTTAATTAAACTCACAAATTATATTTTAAAAAAAAATTTTCTAGACGAAAAAGTATATTAGCAACCTTTTTTGAGGTAAAAAAAAGGCTTATGATAGTGTTTGGCATGCTAGATTATTATACAAAATAAAACAGATTGGCATAACTGGGTTTATGTATGAGTACATTAAAAGCTTTTTGTCTGAAAGATTTGTCTGCACCAAAGTTGGTACAAGTTATTCAACCTTAAAGAAAATAGATATGGGTATTCCGCAGGGATCAATAATTTCACCCTTATTATTCACTGTGTTAATTTACGACCTCCCAAAATCTCTCTCACAAGACACAACTGTGGTACAATATGCAGATGATATTGCTATATGGATAAACACTAATCTCAGAAAACGTACCCCAAAAAGAATCGTAGATTACGTTCAAAATATTTATCAGATTGAATTGGACAAATTATCAAACTATATGAAAGAAAATGGTCTAGAACTATCTGGGTAAAAAACATGTCTAATGCTTTTCAATAATGGGAAAAGTGCTAAAACATTGCCTAAATTATCCCTAAATGGGACGCCTTAAACTACCAACATTGTGTAAAGTTTTTAGGTGTACGTTTTACATCAAAATTATCTTGGAGAATTCATATTGAAGCCATATTAAATAAGGCAAGAAAAAGACTTAACTTGTTAAAAAATTATAACCTCACAACCATGGAGTCAGGACATTAAAACTGTTTTACACCTTGGTACATCATTAGTTCGATCAACACTTATCTATGGTAACCTTAACACACCTTTTTTGGAACTGTGGGCATGTCCAGTCCTTCTGGACAGATCTAATCGACTGGTTAAAAGATACATATAATCACTTTCCCACTCTCTCCCTGTCTGAGATATTTGTACTTTTTGGTAGACAGCAAAATATTGTCACAGATAAGGTGTTTGACCTTATTGTCTTATTGGCAAAATTTCACATATACAAATCAAGACTGCAAAATATTTTTCCAAATATTGTGCATTTTAAGCAGATGCTGAAATACCGCTATTCTGTAGAAAAACATACATACGTAATGAAAGGTAAATTAGAGATATTTAATCGTCATTGGTCTCTGTATTCCGAAATTACCTCGTAATTGTATTACTTTATCACTGCTTTTCTTCTCTCTCTCTCTCTCTCTCTCTCTCTCTCTCTCTCTCTCTCTCTCTCTCTCTCTCTCTCTCTCTCTCTCATCTCTTATACTCAGTATATTGTAGACTGTAGATTATAAGTAAACATTATGTCTTTTTTTTTTCTTTGTTAAGGTTGAAAGTTATGTGTAGTATATTGTATTAGATCTGTAACTCTGCAAGTTGTAACTTTGGTTGTGTTACGTGTATGTGTGTGTGTGTGTTATGCAAATTAAAAAAAAAAAAAAACAAAAAAAAAAACAAAAAAAACAAAAAAAAAAAACACTTATCTATGGTCAGGAAGTCTACTTTACTGCCCCAGCTACTCCCTCTACAGAAGCTGCAAAGCATTGACAGTAAAGCATTTAATTTAGCCCTTGGAGTGCCAGTTCATACTAATACTGTAAAAACCTACAAAGAAGCAGGTATTCTGTCTTTATCTGACCATCGTAAATTAGCAACTGCAAAATACATTGTCCGAAGCCTGTCCGTCAAAAATTCAGTACGAGAAGACATATTTTTAGACGCAGATTTGGATTTCCCGAAGAGAGCGCAAACAATCCCGTATCTTTTACCTATACGTAATTATGTCAATGATGCTATAGAAAACTGCAATATAGGTATCAAGTCTATTCCCGTTTTACCAGTAACTCCTACTATACCTCCGTGGGAATATATTAATGCTACTTTCGATACAGATTACACAGATTTGAAAAAAAGATGAGGATGTGAACGTTTAGCAAATTTAGTGAAAGAAAAATTACAGACAACATATTTTAAACATTTGAAAATTTTCACAGATGGGTCTGTCTTAGATTCTTCAGATTGTGGTGCAGGCTTTGTTATTCCAGATCTCAAAGTGAAGAAATCTTTTTATCTCGGTAAAGGATTTTCTATATTTACGTCTGAACTGTATGCGATTCTCATGGCACTATATTTTATTCAACTTCTACCTTATGATATATTTAACATTTTGATTTGTGTCGATTCTAAATCTGTCCTATATAGTCTAAAAAGCTGGGATTGTAACACTAGAAGAGACTTAGTATATGAAATAAAACATATTATGAGCTGTATTATGTCCAGAGGAATAGGGATCGATTTTCTTTGGATACCCTCACTCACTGCGGAATTTATTGGAATGAAATTTGTGACAGACAAGCAAAAAAGGGAGCTATAAATAGAGAAAACTCAGCGGTTTGTAGTAATATGCAATTATCTCTACATGAAATGTACTCTGTGCTAAACAGCTTTTTTCACAAAGATGATATGAAATATACTCATCATGTTCCACCTTGTTCAAGAAAAACGACTTCATTGATATACAAGTTAAGACTAAATTCTTGGAAAACAAAATTCGCAAAAGACATCAAATGCGAGTGCTTAAGCCCCATCTGTTAAACATATAATCTGTGAGTGTCCTATTACATTAAATCTGTTGAAAAAAAAACAACATAACAGTTGATCACTTAGCAGAAAATTGGTATGACATCTTAGAAATATTGCCATTCCAATAGCTAATATAATAATTCATAGTCTGGTGGGTAAACTATTATAATAAGTAATTTCTGTGTGTGGTTGGATGTTAATTATTGCTATTCTTTGATATTCATAATTTGTGTGTTTGTTTAATATATATATATATATATATATATATATATATATATATATATATATATATATATATATATATATATATATACACGTTTTTTTTTGGTTTTTGTTGTTGTTTGTCTAATATCACCAATGTGTAAAAAGACGTTAAATAAATTCCTGATTCCTGACACACACACACACACACACACACACACACACACACACACACACACACACACGTCAGTGACACACACACATACACTGACACACAGAGTTTAGCCTAGACAAGTCAGACTTTGGTTGTCAGTCTGCATTCAGCAGAAAAGGCTATATTCTCTGTTACAATACATTAGTCTAATGATATAAAAATCAGTAAAGTACATAATTATATACTGATATCAGTGGTTTTTCGTGTCTCTGTGTACCCGGATCGGTGTGAGAGACGGAGAGGGAGACAGGCACGATAGCTCACCAGTTAAAGAATCGGTATCATGGAAAGGACACACACACACACTGTCAAAACACTACATTTAAAGAGTCGAGCGTAACTCAGTGATGCCGAGGTTAATTTATTTTAAACGGAACATCAGACTAGTACAGATATGTGATGAGTAAGTTTTTCTTCGAGATATGAATTTGCGGCCCCTCTATTATGCTCAGATGGGGGTCTGTGTACTCTCTCAAATTTATACCTGGGGGTCTACAGACCCTTTAACCTGTTGTGAAAACAGAACGGCCTGGGTCATGCCCCCAAAGAGAATAAGTATGTTCCTGTCCCCTAAAGCCGCTCATCAGGGCATGGCCGTTCACTATCACTCTGGTGCCGCCGTGATTGGACAAAGTAAGGCAGTCGAGCTCGGTACCATGTGCTATCATGGGCAAATGAAAAGGCCATATATGACAATAAACACATGGAAAAGCTGGATGGGGACGATGTTCAAAGTGTAACGTACACCAGTGATTCGCACTGAGCGGCTCCGATCTACGCAGGTAAACGTGTTGTTTTGGTCCCGCTAGTGGTCACGTGACACCTGTGCTGAAAGAAGGTGTGCTAATTTTGACCAATCATAGCACGTTTCACATATTGCGAAGGTCAGCTGTAAACAAGTTCGCGGGGTAGACGAAGCCTTTCCAGACTGCTGCTATTATTGGAAGCAAACGGCAACGACAGTTGTTTTCTGTTGTTGAACTGCGTGCATACGTTCTAGGAGACCAGTCTCTAGAATACTCTTGTGCTTTCATTCGCAGACTTTTTATCATTTTTGCAGAAATGGAGAATGTCAGTGAAAATATCCAAGATGGCGTGCAGCCTATTGACGTTACGATGAATGGTGATGAGGCATTGAATGAGGTGCCTGAAGACTTTAACCCTGAAACAGACATTTTAGAAGAAGACAGGCCGATTCGGAAAGCAAAGAGGCAGCTATTAAGGTCGACGTCTGGTGGAGATAGTACGAATAACGCTGTGCAAATTAATACCAAACCTCAACCATTTAGCAAAAACAGTCGAAAATCACGGGACGGCAGAGGAAGGGGCCTACCAAAGAAAGGTTTGCACACTTTTACACTGTTCCCCTGTTGTCAGTTTTGTATGAGAGTACTGCAAAATTTTGCTTCATGCGTTCACTTGTTACGTTTTCTCATTGCCATGTTCTTGCACAATTGTATATTTCGATTGAAAGCGTCGTCTGCTTTGTTTAGTAGAACTTGTTTACGTCCCACGTGTTGCGGTTTCCTGTCAGATCAGCGCCATATTGTAAGAATTTTCCCCCAATTTGTTCGTGCTTCTTGAAGTGCGCTGCTTTACACGTTCATTCGCGAAATCGATTTTGAGATACATTAAGCAACTGCGAGAGCATTAAAGGTCCAGCTGTGTATTTTCACAGCAGATAGACGTAGTTGTTTTTGTTGTTGACCCAAACTGGCGCTGGGTCACAATGTCACGTGATCAAAACAGCGTATGCTGACATTACTGACAAGTTTCTGCGAGACAGCGGTACAGGCTGTTATAGACAGTGCGCAGTGTTAGTGCCTTTTTACAATTATAAGATTTTTTATAGAATGGACAGTGTTGATTTTCATCAAATGAGAGAGCATAACCACCTCTGCGAAGCCCAAGAGTCCTTACAATTACACTAGAAAAAAAACCAGCATGCAGTTCAGTGAATCCATTGCATCAGTCATGGGTTTAGACACAGCTTGTCTCCAGTTCCACCGTCGCTGCGCAGCTAGTATTGGGGTTTCGAGTGACGTTGTTGGTGTAGATTTCGATGGTTTTATTTCCTAAATGTAACCAGACCATTTACTCAACATATCTGTACCGCAAGTAGACGGACAGAAAACAGTACTCAATAATGTGCTTTGAGTGTTTTTTGTACCACTCCTGAACTGTATCATGGTTGATCTCTCTCATTAATTGGCCATGGTATGTAGTCTCTCAAATTTGGGAATTTTTACCTTAGAGTATGCAGCTACCTCAAACCTAGGCCCACTCTTCAGCACAAGGGGTAAAAAAAATGCAATGGGCTGTGGGCAAATAGAGCTGTTGGCAGTTGCCATTGCAACTGATTTACAGGAACATGTGATTTCTATGTAATCATCCAATATCAACATAATTTTCTTGCACACAATCCATCTACTGTTAGTACAAGACTACAAAATTTCAGTATGTGCACTAGCTGTTGAAATAACATAATTTTCCAAAGTGGCTTACTTAATGTATGTGTTTTAATCATTTCATTATTGATGGGTGTTGAGACTCACAACATCCATGCTGTCATTGAGAAATCATTTTCTTGAGCTTTATTTTCACATGTTCCAAAGAAAATGGTTGAAGTTTTAACTGCTTTATGATCAGGAAGCAATTTATGATCAAACAGATGCCTACATTTTTGTCAGTGGTCAGTGTCATAACATGGGAACAGCTGGGTCACTAATAGTAATACATTCAAGTTACACAACCATGGACAAGGGCAATAACCACTTTTTCTCCACACAATAGGAGGAGCTGGTGGAAAGGGGGTGTGGGGCAAACCTGGTGAGGAGCTTGACGAAGATGGCAATACAATCGATTCTCATGATCCGAACTACGATTCTGATAGTCAGGTCAGTGGATATGCCAGAATTTGTCTTAGGCCTTTAATGATTTTAACCTCTATGTGCACGTAGCCACTAGTACTTGTGACATGTACCGTATGGGTGGCTGCATGCACAAGGGGTTAATGTTTTACATGCAACTAGAAATGTTATGTTATGCTTTACAATTACATTGCTATAGAATAAGATTGTGATCCCAGTAAGCAAAGGACTTCAAGCCCGCGATGGCTGCAGTGGGCCTGAAGACGTTAAGCTACTGCCTGTGTACAGGGGATACCATTGTTAGTATCCCCCATTGTTGCAGGATGATTTTAGAAAACGTGAAAATTAACTTAAATGTGTATTTTGCTGTGTGCTTGATGGGCATTGCCTATCACAGTATCAGTGCTTCATATGTCATTGTACCAATTGCTCAGCCACCTTGCGTATGCTGCCACTGGTAGTGGTAGTGGTAAATATAAACAGTACCAGTGGCTGCATGGACAAAAAGGTGAACAATCATCTGCTACACATTTATTTCTTTGTTTTAGGATGGCAATATTGAGTTTCAGAAGATCTGTCCTGAAATGACGCGAGAGGATTTTGAGAAGTTTATCGAACCTGTGGTCATGGAGTACTTTGAACATGGAAACTCATGTGATTTCCTGGTGGGTCATCAAATTTGTTTTAATTCTGTTCTAAGAGAGAAAAATTAAGAAATTAAAGATATTAATATATTTCTAGCTAACAGAGACAAATCAAGAATGAAACATAAAAATACAATTTGAATGCAGAGAATGACCGTGATGCTCTTGTCTTTTTTTTACATGTTTTGTTTTCCTTCTTTGCTGTTTTGATGCATTTTAGGTTTTTGCATGTTTGGCTGTTGGATTTCAGTGGAAAGCAACCACTTGGATGAGTCTTTCGACCCCAGGGCTTCCATGTGTGAACGTTGCACTGATCAGCTTGATGCTGTTACTTTTGTTTTCTCAAAACACATTACCGATGACATTATCGTATGGAATCGTGTCTACGCTAGCCTAATTTTTTAGCCAAAATTTGTTGTGTACGTACAGGGCAGTGTTGGCAAGTGAGGGGCGCCATAGCTAGGCAGTAACCCGAGTAGTCTCCCCTTCATCCCCATACGGGTACGCGCCTTACCGTGAGTACTCAGTTTAGTTTCTTCGCTAGCCTAGGACGGTTGTGTACGGGCTGTGCACTTCTTCGTTGTGCTTGGACTTTGTACAGTGCGACCGGTCTTCTTACCTTCATCGCTGTGGTGTCTTGTCCCAGCCTGGGACGGGTAGTGCCTTGTTGAGCTGCCTTCTTGAGCTGTCCTGGAGTGACCACTGGACTTTGCTTTCGTCGGGGCTCCTTGGGGTTTCAACGATGCGCGGCCTCTGTGGACTTCCCCCCACGTGCGTGCGGCTCTGCGGTTTGTCCTGTGTCCTTGCGGCCTCGCCCCTTCTCTGCTGAGAGCTCCCTCTCTGCCTGAGTGCGTGGTATCGGGGTTTTTCGTCATGACGAGTTAACATCTCGGTTCTGCCAGTGACCGGCGCTCGGGGGGGGGGGGGGGGGGGGGGGGGGGTGATATAGAGCGCCGGGCGGTGGCAGTGCCATGGCTTTCGACTTCGCGTTCGCCTCGCTTTTACTAAAGTGTTGTGTGGCCTCGTGGCGCCGCGTTCGTCTGCCCTCACTGTTCATTCTGTTTTGCAGTTGGCAAGTGCGCACCTGTCCCGAGATGTGGCGACTTTCAGTGGCCAAGCGACCAGCACACCGTCTGCCTGCTATGTTCCGGCTGTGCCTCCACTCGTACGTGCGCGGTCTGCATCCCCTGGCAAGAAGAGAGGTGGTCGCAACTGTGGAACTTCTATCGCCGTAAATGCCCGTCACCGGCCCGGGAACAGATCCAGGCACTCTTCCTCGCGGGACAACTCTTTGTCGCTGCCAACCTTCGCGGGACCTAGGTTGAAGACTCTACGGGCCTTGGATGAGGCGGCTCGCCTTATCTCCGCATACCTTCCCCCCGGAAGATTGCCCGCCATCCCCTCCACTCAAGAGGAGAGCGTCAGCCTTTGTGGATGCTGAGCGTCACACGAAACATTTCAAGTCCCTTCCTCAGCCTCCTGGTTTCTGCGATCTGCGCGACGCCTTCTCGGCGCATCTGCAACAGGGCGCCTTGGGCGATAATGGCTTCTTCTCTGACGCCAAGTGGCCAACGGACTTGGCCATCTCCTTCTGACAGCGGTGGTACTCCAGTAACTCGCAAGCCTTCTCCTGCCCACTTCCGGAAGTGGACCCCCCCCGCGCTCGCCCTGGTCGGTGCCTCCCGGCTTCGGCTACCTTCACACGGCATCGACAGGACAGACTCCATGATTCACAATGCGCTCGCCTCGTCAGGGTTTCTGGATCTTGCCACCCAGGCCTTGGTTCGACGGGTCGAGGAGGCCTGGCAGCCTTCTCTTACACCGCTTTTTTGGGATCTTTTGGCCCTGGCCATTTCTGCCAACCGTGCGGCTTACCACACCTTGGTCAACGCTATGGCAGCCGCCGTCAACTGCGACCTGATGCGTCGGGATGCCCTCTTATGCGACTGTGCCCTCCCGGCCGACGTAAAAAAGCAGCTTCGACAGGCTCCACTGGGTGGCTCCCTTCTGTTTGGCCCGACTTGGCAGTCAGTCAAGGATGAGCATAAGGACGTGTGGCCCGCCCGCCCCAGCCCCGCCAGCTTTCCGACAGCCCGCAAGGCCTTGGGTCGAGCCCTGCGGCCCGGTAGACCCTCCTGGCACCCCTTCACGGTCCGTGGTCGCCCCCCCCCCACCCGCCTTTGGTTGCGCCCGCCAGCCTCCTGGCCCCACCCCTGCCGGTCCCCGGATCCCCCGTCACCCTGGGCGGGGCTGGGCCCACAGACTTCCTTCTTCCGCCCCGGGTCGGCGGGCGGCTTGCCTCCCACAGCAATGTGTGGCAGTCGCTGCTGCCAGACAACCCTTGGGTCCTATCCACTGTGTCCGAGGGACTCCAGCTCTCCTTTCGGTCCCCCCACCCCCCACCACCCCCCTGCGCCGTTCGCCCGTGTGGACAGCTATCCCAACAGACCAACTTGGAGCCGATGCCTTGCTCCGGAGGTGGTGGTGCGACACGACTCTCCAGCGTTCTACAGCCGGCTTTTCGTGGTGCCCAAACCAGGCGGCAAGTGGCGTCCCATCATCAACCTCGCATGGAGACCGCCCGAGCCCTGCGCGCCGCGGTTCAGCCCATGGACTTTGCTGTCAGCTTGGATCTCTCAGATGCCTGTCTCCATGACCCCATGCACCCGGCCTCCCGACGTCACCTCCACTTCACCTTCAAAGGGGTCGTCTACCAGTTCCGTGCGCTGCCCTTTGGTCCCAACCTCAGCCCTTGGGTCTTCACTCGCATCATGGATGCAGTGGTTGCCGCGGCCAGGCGGACGTCGAGCCGCACGTCGAACTACCTGGACGATCTCCTCCGGAACCAGTCCGAGGACACCTTGCGGGTCGACCGGGATGCGCTTCTCCTTCTCCTAGACAAGCTCGGCTTCCTGGTCAATGTGGGGAAGTCCGACCTCACGCCATCACGTCGCTTCGTCCATCTGGGAATGGAATTCCGCACCGATCTCAACCACGTCTGGTTGCCGGAGCAGCGCGTTCAGAAGTTGGTGACCTTTGCGTGACAGGTGTCTCTGTAGACGGCGATCCCCGCCAGGTGCTGGCTTCAGCTTCTGGGACTGATGAGTGCGGCAGCGGACCTGCTTCTCCACTCCCGACCGATACAGCTGCACCTGCTTCTCCACTGGCGGCCCTCTACTGACGACCTCGAGGCTCCGGTTCCGGTGCTGCCTATGCTCCTTCCTCACCTTCTCCGCAGGGGGGGATCCCGTTTGGCTTGCCGTGGGCGTTCCCCTCTACTCTCCGCTTCCCCGACTCTCCCTGTGCGTCGACGCAAGTCTCTCCGGTTGGGGCGCTCACCTGCTACCAGAGTTCTCCACGGCCTCTGGCGTCTGGCCCCCAGATCTGCTGGCGCAGCACATCAACTGGTTGGAGTTGAAGGCGGTCTGGCAAGCCCTGCTTGCCTGGGAAACACAGCTGCGACGACAAGAGCTGCAGGTTCTCTCGGACAACTCCACGGTCGTCGCCTACATCCAGAAGCAGGGGGGGAGGGGGGGGGGACTCGCTCTGCATGCTACTCTACCAGGTGCTACGTTGGTGCGAGGATCGAAACATCACTCTCCGCGCGCGTCACATCCCCGGCCATTTGAATGTTCTCCCTCTTGCATCGCGGTCAGCTACTTCACACAGAGTGGACGCTTCGCCCGGAATCTTTCGGATGATCGGAGCGGCGTGGGAGGCCCCCATGGTCGATCTGTTTGCGACAAGATGGAACCACCAGCTGCCGGTCTTCGTCTCGCCAATTCCGGACCCATTTGCTTGGGCAGTCGACGCTCTCTCCATCCCTTGGGACGGTTTAGTCGCCTACGCCTACCCCCCAACAGTTCTCATCCCCAAAGTCCTCCTCAAGCTCCGGGGATGCAACGCGATCCTGTTCCTGGTGGAGCCTCTTTGCTGGACCAAGTTGTGGACCACAGACCTCTTGAACCTCGCCACGGACCCCCCGCTGCAGCTTCCCACGCCTCGCACGATGCTCAAGCAACCCCGACAGGCACTTTTCCACCCGTACCCCGAGCGTCTCCTCCTCCATGCCTGGAGATTGTGCGGCAGGCCCTCGCCTCTAGAGGCTTCTCAAGTGCGGCAGTGGAGGCTATTGCTACTGCTCGCAGACCCTCGACCAGACGAGTGTACGACGGCAAGTGGCGTGTCCTGTGCGACTGGTGTGGTGACAAGCTCCTCTCCCCCACGGATCTGACAGTTCCCCAGCTGGCGGACTTCTTCCTCTGGCTGTTTACCGACCAGCGCTTGGCGCCGATCACCGTTCGGGGTTATCTGGCCATGATCGCGGACATGTATCGGCATTTGGGATGCCCCGACCCGGGTGCCTGCACAGACCTCTCCGACCTGATGGCGCATTTCGTGCTACACTGGCCCGCTCTTCGCTTGCTGGTTCCGTCCTGGGACCTTCCGTGGGTGCTTACTTGGCTCAACTCCGCCCGCTTCGAACCGATCCAGTTGGTGCGGCTGCCGTACGTGATGCTGAAAACCTGCTTCCTACTGGCTCTCGCCTCCACTTCCAGGATCAGCGAGCTACACGGCCGGCATGTTTGCAGTTCCGGGTGGACGCCTCGGTTCATTTGCTCCCCGATCCGGCGTTTCTCGCCAAGACCCGATCTCCTTTGACTGCTCCTCAGGTGGTCTTCATTCAACCTTTGCGAGACCCAGACTCCACCCGTGCGTCCCGACAACAGGACCCGGTGAGAGCGCTACGCGTTTACCTGCGCGGACCAAGCTGCTACGCAGGTGACGCACCCGCCTTTTCCTCCCACTGTCCCCAGGTAGAAATGACATCTCGGCCCAGACGATATCCTCCTGGCTCCGTTGGGTGATCCGCTCCGCCTACCAAGATCTCGCCCCTGATACAGCCAAATGAATGCACATCAGGGCGCATGAGGTCAGAGCCATGGCTGCTAGCCTCGCATTCGACTGCAAATGCGCGGTCAAGGACATTGTGGCTGCAGTGGGCTGGCGAGCAGAGTCTACCTTCACCCGATTCTACCTTAGGGACCTCTCCAGCCAGCGCCAGAACCTTTCGCTGGTGGGAGACATCGCAGCGGCGCAACACTCCCTCCCGGCGCCATAAGTATCTACGCTAAAATTATCTGGAGGTTGCTTAGGGAGGGCGGGCCTAGTTGCCTGTATTGCGGGTTAGGGGCGTTATAGCGGCATCCACCTCCTCTTCATAATTCTTCCATACGGTAATGTCATCGGTAATGTGTTTTGAGAAAACAAATGTATTTTTCTTTAAAATGTATTTTTTTGAAAAATACTTACCGATGACATTACTTGGATGACCTTGCCGCCGGTCCGCTCAGAAACTAAACTGAGTACTCCCGGTAAGGCGCGTACCCTTATGGGGATAAAGGGGAGACTACTCGGGTTACTGTCTAGCTATGGTGCCCCTCACTTGCCAACACTGCCCTATAACTACACAACAAATTTTGGCTAAAAAATTAGGCTAGCTTAGACACGATTCCATACGGTAATGTCATCGGTAAGTATTTTTTAAAAAATTCATTTTAAAGAAAAATATTTCAGGAGGAGCTGAGGGACATCAACTTTGAGCATGTGAAGGTGGCACTGGTGGAGTTCCTTGTCAGCAAGGCGCTGGACCACAAGGACTATCACCGTGAGCTGACATCTGTCCTTATCTCCGACCTCTACAGTAAGGTCCTGTCCTGTGAGGATGTCATGGAGGGCTTTGACGGCCTCCTCAGCAAGATGGCTGACCTTGTGATAGACACCCCTGATGCAAGTTCTGTAAGTAATGCACTTTCATTAGATATTGAGCGTATGTTTATAATGTGTAGGGGAGATTTTTTTCATGAGAAAATTTCCAAAAAAGGACTTGTCACTCATGGAGAATTTGCAACTGTTGATCTTTATGAAAACAAGGTAGGGACAGTGGTGAGTTGGATTTAAATAAAGAAACTTAAATGAGTTATTAGATGTTGAAAAGCCAAGTTGGCAGAATTTCTGTTGTGAAGGGTGCCAGTTGAGCTTGAACCTAAGTGTAATTAGCAAAAAGCCTGATGCTAGGTTAGCAATGGAGAATGTCTGTGGATCCATTTTTCCCTGTGTAACCATGAAATAACAAAATGAATTGCAAAACTATGTTGATCTTTTTGCAAACTGATTGATTTTTTTTATTTTGATCTTTGTAGGTGGTTGGCAAGTTTATTGCCAGAGCTGTGGCAGATGACTGCTTGCCACCCAAGTACATCGTAAAATACAAAGGTGCAGTGGAGTGTCCCCATACCAAGTGAGTTGCTGCTTTCCCTTGATGGTCATTGGTGTGCTTGTCTGTGATTTTGGACTGTACTACTTTAGAGTCTAACCCCTTCATAAATGGAAAAGTGTGAACATCATCCAAATGTAAGTGGAAGAGAATTTCATGAGCCCTCGCAGATGGTGGGGGGAGGGGATTGGGGGGGGGGGGTGCTCATTAGATTTTTTGCCATTTGCTGACTCTAGTCATGTCCGCCGTATCCCTTTAACTGATGGGATGATTGGGATTATTTATGGGATTATTTGGTGTTGAATTTCCCCTGCTTTTAAAGACATAATTTTTCATCCACTGGCAGTTAAGAGGTTAAAGTCACAAATCACAGAGCAACACATAAAACTTGACTTAGATTGTCACAACCCTTGATTTCAGAGTGTACATTACCCCACCCGGGTCTGCCCTGGGGGACTTGGGTGGGGTTAGGTATTTTTAAGTTCCCAGGGTCACCCTGGTCAGCCCCACAGGGTGGGGTTTTTTCTCTATTCTGGGGCATGTGTTTCTGTCTACCCGAGGTCCATTCACCTGTATTTGCCTTTTTTAAACTCTCCCTACTGTCTGCACTGCCTGTAGCTCTTGATATTGGATGTGTGTTGCTAAATGGTCTTAGCTTTATTTAGGCCCCATGTGTTAGGTTTATTTAATGTGTTTGACCGGCTGGCGACATACATTCAATGTTCTGTTTAGTTGGTTGTTTTTTTTCACAAGCAGTGCAGGCACGTCCTGAGAAAGCCTTGTTGCTGTCGGGACGTTAAGCAATGTACAATCAATCAATCAATCAGAGTGTACGTTAAGTCATGATTGTAGATTAGACAACTAGTTTTCCGCTGCCATCTGAAAAATAATGTTGATGTCAAGCATAGCAAGGGACCTCAGTGTTACATGGTAGTTGTCGTCGTAGTATGATGCACACACAATACACACGTAGGGTTATTGTAAAGGAACCTCACTCGGTTGCAACTCGTCACACATGGCACAAGATTGTAGACCACACTGGAGTAACAGTTCCAACAGTACTTTATTCTCTTGATGCATACTCGGCACACTGTATCCGCAAATGCATCCACATGATACACCGTCTTATACAATGCATCTGCAGTTTTGATACACTGTGTCGCCCATACAAAGCATACACATATTTCCAAACACGCTCTTTTATACTGTTAGTGTTACAGATTTCCAGAACAATCCAACAAATTACACAACTCCTCAACCATTCAGAAAAGAAAACGTAACCAAAACTCGTTAATGTTCATAAAAAAAGAATACGCAAGATTTATCTACAGTCTTCCACTAACATCTAGGTGCATTCCATCAATGTTGCGAAATGTAGCCAGTGTGTACTACAAAGCTTTGATGTCATATTTGAGGTCACTAGAAGGGCTCTTCCAGAATGTTCCAGGTTAAATGAGGTCAGACTTCAACAACAGTGTAGCGAAATATGGAACATTCTAGCTACACAACATAAATCGTGGCAATTCTACATGCAAAAGAAAATTAATCATACTAAAAAGTACACGATTCTTATCCAAAATAACTCAACTGAACATTGGATCTTTCCTATGATCAACACACACATGCCCCAAAAAGAATTATACAATCACAAACTTAACGCTCAGTCCTCATAATCCTTTACAGTTTGTTGGATCTATGAAAACAGATATCATGATCAAGGTGACCAGCTGCAAGGGCTTCTTGCTAGTGGTGGCCTGAAAACCCTTTTCCCACAACCTGTAAACATTTTGTCATCCATGTGAAGATTTCTTAAATAACTATCATGTTCATAGAGTTTGTATTGATCTTGCACATAAAAAAAAAAAAAATAAAAAAAATTGTTCCCCCAAGAGATTTTCCATGCAGGGGTGATAACTGTTATTGTTTCTATTACAGGCAGGCCCTTGAACAGGCTGACGTGCTGCTGAATCAGACTCATGGCTTTGTTCGCTTGGACAATATCTGGGGTGCTGGTGGGGGTATTCGTCCAGTCAGACTTCTCATCAAGAAGGTGCAGATGATGATAAAAACAAAAAATAAAATTATTAACCCTTTTAGCACCATGGGCACATTTCCCGAATTTTGGAAGTGTTACTTAACGACTATGAACCACTTGCAGGAGGTAAATTTACCATGATAATTCAAGTGTAGTGCCAGATTAGATTGGCGCCTGAAGGCACCAAGCTAATCTGGCACTACCCTTGAATTATCATGGTCGGTCAATCTCCTGCTGTAGGGTGTTGGGGCTAAAAGGGTTAAATACGTGTCACCCATGGCAAATTTCTTTGCACTGCTGGTACATTTACTCCTTGCTCTGGAGAGACGATAAGTTCCCCAACTTTGGGAGCTGTTCTCTGAAAATGACAGGTCAAGAGACAGATTGATCATGATGGTTCAACAATTGGGACGGAATAGTTCTGGCATCGCCCTTAACTTTTATGGTCGGTGCCTAACTTGTAGTGTGTCAGGTCTGTGTGGGTGAACCCATTTAACCCCATGCCACATTTCCCACCTTTTGGAGGTTTCACCTAATGATTGTGTACTGGGTTAAGGAGATGAAACGACCATGATAATGCAAGGATAGTGCCAGGTTGGCTTGGCATCTGATGGCACCAAGCTAATCTGGCACTTCCCTTGGATCATGATGGTCATCCTCCTGCTGCTGCACCCCACCCGGGTGTGCCCTGGGGGACTTGGGTGGAGTTAGGTATTTTTTAGTTCCCAGGGTCACCCTGGTCAGCCCCACAGGGTGGGTTTTTCTCTCTATTCTGGGGCATGTGTTTCTGTCAACCCTTTGTCCATTCACCTGTATTTGCCTTTTTAAAACTCTCCCTACTGTCTGCACTGCCTGTAGCTCTTGATATTGGATGTGTGTTGCTAAATGGTCTTAGCTTTATTTAGGCCCCATGTGTTAGGTTTATTTAATGTATTTGACCGGCTGGCGACATACATTCAATCTTCTGTTTATTTTTTTTCACAAGCAGTGCCGGCACATCATGAGAAAGCCTTGTTGCTGTCGGGACGTTAAGCAATGTACAATCAATCGATTCTCCTGCTGCAGTGTGTTGGGGCTATATACCTTAGGTCAATAATAATATAATAATAATGAGTACTTGTATAGCGTCTAACCTCAGAAATTAGAGCTCTAGATGCATGAAGGGGCACACCCGACCTTTTTTAAGGCTTCAGTTCTCAAAAAGCTATTACTGGGATTCAGTATACATACCCACTTAGACCACCCTATTGTCCCGCCAAATGCTTTCTTTCATCCGTTCAAAGTGAAAACTAAGAGGCCCACCGGAATCTTTCCTAGGATCCCAGGAAGGATTGCTTGTGAAAGGCAATGGTAGCTGACATCATTAACTATTCTATAAGACCTTAGGTCATCTGCATAATTATAACCAATCAGAGACCAGATGGTGGACGAACAGCGAAGAATAAAAAGAAAGTATCATTGAGTCACGCTGACATTGACAGACTCGGTACTTGCGGAAGAGAAGAAAGAGGAAAAGAGACAAGATACCTCTAAGCAGAACTGACATCGGACAAGGAAAAATAGACATGTGGCAACGCGTAAAGCAAGAGCTTGGCTTTACCACCCACCCGGCATTTGTCACTTTTCTGCTGAATCAATAAGTACATGTAATCCTACTACATCCAACTACAGAGGAATCACCTTGCTGTCAGTACCAGGAAAGGTCTTCAACAGGATCATCCTAGAGAGAATGAAGAGCTCCGTTGACCCCCAGCTGAGAGACCAGGATTCAGGAAGAACCGATCATGTACAGACCAGATCGCCACTCTCCGCATCATCGTGGAACAGTCTCTGGAGTGGAGCTCCCCGCTGTACGTCAACTTTGTGGATTATGAGAAAGCATTTGACAGCATGGACCGAGAGACTCTGTGGAAACTCCTACGACACTACGGTGTACCCACAAAGCTCGTCCGCCTGATCAAGAGCAGCTATGATGGCATGACATGTCGCGTGATCCACGAAGGGCAGTTCACCAGAGGGCTCCAGGTCAGAACTGGTGTCAGGCAGGGGTGTCTGCTGTCTCCGTTCCTCTTCCTACTGGCCATAGACTGGGTCATGAAGATGACCACAGAGCACAGACGAAGTGGAATACAGTGGACACTGTGGACACAGCTTGACGACCTCGATTTTGCAGACGACTTGGCATTACTGTCCCACACTCATCAACAAATGCAGGACAAGACCACGAGGCTTGCTGACATCTCGTCCCAAGTGGGCCTCACCACAGGCCTGCCTACCGTCCCGGAGTACCCGTATTTGTCCCGGAAACTTGTTAAAAGTACCTAGCCGTCCCGGGAATACGGTTTTCTCAAAGGCATCCCGGGAGAGAAAAAAAAAATCAAGCAGACGACAGCGACTTTTTGTGCGGTCTCGCGGCGTCTACCAAATGTTACTCTCGCGCTCCCTGAGATTTTTTTAGTCCAGCGCATGCGCACACAGTCATTCACAAATTTCGAATGAGAAAATGGCGACAAAGAGGAAAGCGCAAGATACCACTCTCAGCAAACCGACAAAGAAGCGCAGCCAAATCTACATTGCGAAGTATACTGAAAAATGGCCTTTTATTAAGCCTGGAAAAATCGAGACTTACGTGGCTTGTGAAATATGTGCTTGTGAGTTGTCTGTGAAATCTGGCGGCAGCGATGACATCGTTCGGCATGTGGAAACAGAAAAGCACAAGGCTAATGAAAAACTTCGAAAGAGCGAGAAACAGAACAGTAAAATCACCGGATTTTTGGCAACAAAATCAAGTGCTAAAGATGAAGCGTTGGATGTAATGCGAGCAGAAACAATGATGGTCGACTTGGTGGTTGACTTGAATTTGCCGATGGCTTCACTTGATAAAATTAACGAAGCCGTCAAGGTAATGTTTCCTGACTCGGCAATCGCGAAGAATTTCCAGTGCGCCCGTTCCAAGGGTACTGCAATAACCATAAGCAAATAATAAGCAAAGAAATTGCTGCCAAAACAACATTCAGTCATGTTGAAAGAATGAAGAGACTACCATTTACCATATCCACTGATGGCAGCAACGACAGAGGAGGGGAAAAACTTTTCCCTTTGGTACATCCTGAGTAATATAATTCAGTGCTTGCTATTTTCTCCATAACGCTTGTAGTTGTAAAAAGTTGTTTTATAATACAGTGCTTACTAAAGACTGGACTGCAATATCCAGTGTGATTTAAAATAAACAATACAGTAGCAATGACTGGACTGGACAATACCACTACCAGTGTATTTATTCTGATTGACGCCAGTTGTCAATTTAGCAAAAGACAACTAACATTCAAGGTGAACGTAAGGACTCTCTCGATCTCCCACATTATCATCAGATGGTGTTCAGTAGGTAAATCTCATCTTTTGTGTTTTTATAATTTATACTTAGTGTGTATTGATGCAGTTTAAGATTAATTTTTTTTTACATTAATTTTTTTTTTTTTTAAGCCTTATCACCGCGCAACGACTTGACATTTTTCTCGAGGTTTAGTCGCGATGTGTGTCCCTGGAAAAAAGTCCCTGTCCCTGATTTCTATGAGGTTGGTCCCTGAAAGCCAAAGTTGGGGGTAGGCAGGCCTGTCACCATTCACAAACAGAAAACAAAGACAATGAGGCTGAACGCAACCAGGGAAGAACCAGTCTTGCTTGCTGGCACCCCGTTGGAGGAGGTGGAGTCCTTCACCTATCTCGGGAGCATCATAGACAAAAAAGGCGGCACTGATGCAGATGTCTGAGCACGAATCGGTAAAGCCAGAGCAGCCTTTCTCCAGTTGAAAAAAGTGTGGAGTTCCAGAGAGCTGTCACAACACACCAAAGTCCGGATTTTCAACTCCAATATAAAAGCAGTTCTCCTATATGGAGCAGAGACATGGAGATTGACAAAAACCACAGTCAACAGAGTACAGACCTTCATGAACAGTTGCCTTAGAAGAATTTTGAAAATCACTGGCCAGAGAAGATCGTCAGACTCTGGGAGAGAACAGAGCAGATAACAGCAGAGAATGAAATTGGGCGAAGAATATGGGGATGGATCGGTCACAGTCTGAGAAAGCCAGCTTCCAGTATCACTAGGCAGGCATTGTCATGGAACCCCCAGGGAAAGAGGAAAAGAGGTAGGCCGAGAAACTCCTGGCGCCGAGACCTCCAAGCAGACATCAAGAGACTGGGAACCACCTGGAGTAGAATCGAAGGAGAAGCACAGGACAGGAGTTGCTGGAGGTCTCTCGTCGACGGCCTATACCCGGGTTGGGGTGACGGGCGTAAGTAAGTAATCCTACTACAGTCTTTATTGATCTTCCTATAGTTCCGCAAGAGCTAGTGATTTTCAGATTCATGATCTTCAGTAGAATTTATCTTTTACTGATTCCGCAAGATTTTAAATCTGTTTTATCATATAGTTACGAGCTAGTTGTCACATTTTATGCTGCAGAGATCTGAAAACTATGGTGTTTGTCAAAGTTGCACATCGCTGGTCGTAACATGTTTTTGTCTGTGTGGGCTCTCATTCACTCGATTCAGAGAGGTAGTGTTTCTGCTGTGAGGGTGTATTGTTTGTTTTTAATGATGCTTTACATAGACCTTGACGTGTGAAATTGACTGCAGTGCAGAAAGTTGGTATAAATACCAATGTTTTGTTTCAATGATGGAAGATGGTGCCTGTTTCCAGGGGGTACCGGATCAAAGGTCAAACTAGACACTGTGGACTCGAACAGTCAGGTTGCCTCGGATGATGTGGAAGGTGGTCTGCCTTCCCTGCTGAAGCCTGCCCAGACCATGACTGAGCCTCCTCCATAGCGATCCACTTCTTGGACGCATCCATCCGTGAATCGCTCACCCTGGCGTCTCCAGACCCTCACCCTGCCGTCGTTGAAGGACACGGTGAACTGTGACTCATCAGTAAACAGAACCTGAGTCTACTGGAGTCTGTTCCACCTCACATGTTGACAACACCAGGCAACACGGGCTCTGCGATGAGCTGGAGTGAGGGGTATTCTCACTGCTGCTCTGCATATGAAGCCAGGCCAATTTTGTGCAGACGTTGGCAGACTGTGCTTCTGCTGACGTTAACGTTTGCAGCTTGCATCATTTGACGTCGCAGAGTGGTCGGCGTGACAGTTCGGTCGTGTAGAGCCACCACACAGAGGTATTTGTCCTCCCTTCTGCTTGTGCAGCGTGGGCATCCTGAGCAGGGTCGTCGTTCTGCCCTTCCAGTTTCTTGGAATCGTGCCAGCAGCCTCTGGATCACTGAATGGGACAGCTCTAGACGTCTCCCAACTTCTCGTCTGGAAATTCCATCCAGCAGCCATGCTAGCGCCCGGCCTTGATCTACTGGCATTAGGCTTCGTCGTGGTGGCATGGTTAGGAAAGTGACAATTATGCCCCTACTGTACCGGTATTTGTAGCGAAACAGAGGTGCTCAGTGTTCTCAACTGACCCCTTTAGCACGTGCATCTCGACTTTACTGAGGTTTTCCACCTGCCTGCCTTTGGTATGCTTGCCAATATCGCACAGCTTTTCACAAAAACTGACGATGTTTGACTTGCATGTGACATGTTTGTGGAAATTGATGAATTGTTGTCTATTGTTCTCTGTACAGTGGACTGTCTAAGGTCAACTTTTAACCCATTTGGATTGAAAGAACATTGTATTTTATGATAAACAATGACACAAAAAAGTGGGGTGGCCCTTAAGTTTTGACAATTAGTATAGTACACAAAGGACCTACACACATACTGTCAGCAGTATCTGTTGCAGACAGTTTTCTGAATGTGTTGAGATGCTTTAACTTTAACAAAAGCTAATTGTACAAAAATAACTAATTACAAAGCACAAAGTATTTTTTTAAATTGAAAACAAAAATACAACGCACTGTATTAACAGTCTCCACACAATCGCCCTTCAAAAATGCATATCATTCATTCAACGGAGGTGATGTGCTTGTAAATTCACACACGCACACACACAAACACACTACTACTACCTGTAATACAGATGACTTCAAAATATTGGCAGATCTGTGACAAAAATCAGTTGCAGCAGATAGAAAAAAAGATGGGTCTTTAGGGCTCGTCTGAGCGTTTCTCTTGAATCCACGTATCTCATTTACAAAACCAAGAGGAATCCCTCAGCGCTGGACAAACAGTTAGATCCCCTGCCCCCGCCTATCAGGCACCCAATTGCCAGCCCACAGAGAAATACGTAGGTATAGAACAAGACTATCATTTGCATCCTCTTGGTTTGTGTACAGTTCTGCCAGCGCTAGCCTCGCCTATCTGGTTTGTGAGTATCTCCTTTAGCATGGGCAAACAACTGAGCTCTGCTACCTGAATGACCTCTCACCAAACAACTTTCATTTGATGAGAGGGATATGTAGGACTTGACAGTCGGCAGCAGAGCGTAAATTCTGTCTTGAGGGTGTGTACAGCTGTAGAAGAGAGGCAAGGTAGTGTGGGCAGGAATAGGTAATAAACAATACACATCATGTAGTGTGAGGATGCCTCATGAGGTGCTGCATCGGCATATGCGGTTTTATGCCACGGGACCCTTTGCGTGTCGGCAGCGTTTTTTGTTGTGATGATTCCAACCAGAATCATCGCGACAAAAACTGCTGCCGACACGCAGAGGGGTATGACTATGTCTTGCACATGCTGTTGCACATTGATGTTGATGCGTGTTTTGTGTTTGACAGATTGTGATGCTGCTAAAGGAGTACCTGTCATCGGGGGACATCAAGGAGGCCACCAACTGTCTGCGGGACTTGGATGTGCCTCACTTTCACCATGAGGTGGTTTATGAGGTAATTGTTTGCATTGGTATGATGGCAGCAGGTATGGCTTAACCCCTTCCCTGCCACTGTACGTACATTTTTGTTTATTTCCTCAAAATACATTACCGATGACATTACTGTAAGGAATAGTGACCTATCTAGCATAATTTTAGCCAAAATTGTTGTGTACCTACATACATGGTAGGGGAGGCAACTAGGGGCGCTATAGCGTAGCCCGTAACCCGAATAGCCTCTCTTCCATCCCCATCTGGTCACGCGCCCACCGGATACCCGCCAGTCTGTTTCTTAGCTAGCATGTGGATGGTTGTGTACCTCACGGCTTTACCAGCCAGTGCTGGCGCCTAGCACTTCGTTCGCTTCCAGCTGCCAGAGAGATAAGGCGCCGCGAGGTCACATTCCACTCTCGCCCGCTCATTCTATTTATATCACACTTGGTACACGGCTCTACAGTGTGACCGGCGCTCTGCCGCTATAACAACTACCTACTGGTTTGTATTCATAACACATCTCTGCCTAAAGTGACTGTTGTGGAAGCAACATCGTTGAAATTCTCACCTACACACAGATACCAAACATGACAACATTACGACTTGCACTTGTGTAGCAGGTTATGATGAAAATAAAGGGAACGCGAATTTGTTGATGTATGATGTCGGTGTTTGTTGTGAAATTGACAAAGTTCCCACAGCCATAACACGAAGACGTAACTTTTGCCAACGAAACACACTTGCATGCATAAGGGTCAGCATGCCTACAGTAAGTATCACTTACCGGATTTTCGTTCCATGGTGGGGGACGGAAGCAGGAGGGTGGTTAATGAGGTCACTGACAGGTCGCGTGTTCTGCGGTACACGGTGTGACCGGCGCTCTGCCGCTACCTACTGGTTTCTATTCATAACACAAATCTGCCTGAAGTGACTGTTGTGGAAGCAACATCGTTCAAAAGTTGAAATTCTCACCTACACACTGATGCCAAACATGACAACATTACGACTTACACTTGTGTAGCAGGTTATGGTAAAAATAAAGGGAACGCGAATTTGTTGATGTCGGTGTTTGTTGTGAAATTGACAAAGTTCCCACAGCCATAACACGAAGACGTAACTTTTCCCAACGAAACACACTTGCATGCATAAGGGTCAGCATGCCTACAGTAAGTATCACTTACCGGATTTTCGTTCCATGGTGGGGGACGGAAGCAGGAGGGTGGTTAATGAGGTCACTGACAGGTCGCGTGTTCTGGCATTTCTAGCCCGCAGCCGTTTCGGTACTCCACAGACTGCTATTGCCATCCCGAAATACGATCAGTCCATAACAGGTCACAATATTCAACAGTGTTTTTAAACATACCTTGAGGTTTAACACATTTTCTGACGCACTAGACATAAGAACCGAATACCGAGTTTCTGTTCACAGATACACAACTCCGGCGCCGTCTATGCGAGAATTTTTTTCTGTTTGACTACTGGAGGAATGACGGAGTGGAGGACGGGTGACACGAGTGTCATGTGCTCGGTCATGAGCAGTCTGAGTTTTTCCTCCTCTGCAAGCCATATGTCCTGCTCTTTAGAATGTTAATGGTAGCGTGACTCTCTTCACCTCCCTGCTCACCATGAAGCGCCAAACCAAATCCCCACTTTGTCATAAATTCAATGCAGTGACATTCCAGGATGTGTTGTTTCGGAATGATGCTTACTTACTTACTTACGCCTGTCACCCCTACCCGGGTATAGGCCGTCGACGAGAGACCTCCAGCAACTCCTGTCCTGTGCTTCTCCTTCGATTCTACTCCAGGTGGTTCCCAGTCTCTTGATGTCTGCTTGGAGGGGAATGATGCTACTGGCTGGAAAAGTACTTCGAAAAAAACGCATGTAGTTTGCAATCTTGTCATTGATGTCTTGCATTGATTCATTTCTGCTCTTCACCGGCAGTTTGTGAGAAACATTAGTGTGGACTTGTGAGTACAGGTCGTTCAGAATTCGGAACTTTAAGGATATGTCATGCGCTGCTGCATGAAGTTTAGGATCATCTGTCAGCTTCATGGTATTGCTGATAACACTGTCACCAACATCAGTCAACACATCATACTTCAAGTAATGGTGGCAGTGGTTGCCAACAAACGAACGGCCATGGTATGCTTGCATGAATATCTTATTCCTCTTTAGTGCTTCGTCAAGGCCAGAAGTGACAGGCCCGCACAGAAATGGCAACTTTGTCTCTTCTCTCAGAGCTTCTATTTTGTCCTCGAATTCTGCTACCCGCTGCATCTTCTGCTCACGTTGTTCATCAAAATGCTTTGCACTCTCATTGTGTCTCTTGTCACTCAACACTGCAATACCCTCAGTCAGCTGTTTTCTTTTTTCCAGTTCTTTGATGACTCTTACTTCTGAAATGTACTTTTCAAAAGGTGTGTTTTCATCATGTGCCTCTTTTCCCTCGGCCAGTCTTTCAGCAATGGCTTTATCAAGTTCGTGGCATTCTTGCTCAAGGAGGGAATGATGTTTTTTTACTATACCTAACAGAAGATGGAGGTATGGTGGTGCCGTTTGCGAAATCTCAACATCAAAGATTGGTTCATGTACAACATTGTTGTAACCCTTGGCATTCTTTTTGTCTCCTCCTGCACGAATGTATCGCCTGTAATCCCTCTTGATGTTGTTCAGAGTTCTTTTTTTCACTTGTACTCGCTCATGTGGAGCTCTTTGTAGCTGACTTTTCGAAGCTGTGCACCAGAGACAAGGGTGGACCCCTTGTGATCCTGAGAGACCAAAAAGTTTGAGGAGAAAATCATAATCTCCAAACAGAAATACACGTATCTGTTTTTCTTTCCATTTTATGGTTTGGAGAACTGACACCTGCTCTTTAAACGGCTGCAAAATTGTTTGAAGATTTTCATGACTGTCTTTACAGTTAGCCATACACACCAAAAACGTATTGTGTTTAGAGTTAGGGTTTTGGAGATTAGCAACTTGAAGCATTGTTTTATAACTGTTACCGCCATGATCTCCTAGTTTTATCCAAATTTCATCTTTTGGTATTTGTTCATGCCATTCAAGAAGATTTGCAGCTTCATACTTGTTAAGCAGTTCAGGAACAAAATGTGTGAGATCTTCTATGTATGCGACAGGCGTTTTCTGGCTTTCCTTCTTGTTCGTGACTTTGTTTTCAAAGGTCAGATTCTTTTGTTCAATGGTCACTCTGCCACAGAGTGCTTCCTTCTGGGCCTGCCTTTCTTTTCTTTCACTTTCAAGGTTGACACCAATACTTCTCATGAAGCGTTTGTATGTTCTGTACTTGGACCAGCTTAATCCTAGATTGGTTCTCAGCGCAATACCCTGTTTTCTACAGACATACACGGATCGCCTATGGCCTGCTCTGTCTAATATTGCAGTCATTTTTTCATTTCTTTTTCTCGTCTTAACTCGTCAGCTATTTGTTCAGCTTCGTCCACCTCTGATCCACCAGATATATTCGCTCTAACATGGGCTAGCACCTTCGACCTTCTTTGTATTACGGCCGATGATGCCACTGTTGTTGGTTTTCTTGGTTTGGGTATATGTGCATAAAATACAAAGGCTGTCCTCCAGTCTTGCAACGAATTGTGGCATCAGCTGATTCATTAAGCATTGTGCGGTTTAGTGCCGTCTGATATTTTTCTTCCTCTTTTGTCAGTGGCATCTGCAGTTCCTGGATAGGTCGAAGGCTGGGTCATTTGATATGTGGAGATGTAGCTATATCGCCACCCGTTTTTTCAATGGGTGAAATGGCTATTTCATGCGTCCGCTTTGCTGGTGGAGATGGGGTCCACACTCTTTGTAACGGCGACGTTTGAGCATCGACTGTGCATGGCGTTTTACGGGGAGTAGACGTCGGCGGAATGAAAACTTGTATACCACTATCACCTTCATTAGTGCCGTTAGTGTACTGTCAGTGTTATGAGTGTCACATTCCGCGGATTGAAACGATCGTTTCTTTCCATGCCGCGAACCCCGCTTTGCTGGTCGTCCTCCTTTACCTAGCTGCATGAAGTGAACACACGCGACACATTCTTCAACACTCGTATTTGGATCGAACATGGTCCAAATGTGTTGTGATGAGGCAATATCAGACGCCGCATTTCGCGTTGTCTCCTCGGACACGCGTGTTTTAGTCGAGTCTATCCGTTTCATCCGACTATAGCAACTCCTACACATTGTTTTTGAGTGCATCATGTCTTTGTCTTCCTGGATATTAATTCCATAACACTTGTGGAGTAAGTGTTCATAATTGATACAAAGAAATGACTTTTTATCACTGTGTTTCTTTTGTGATCTCTCGCCACATATTCTGCACAATGCATTTAATACTCTCATTGCATGGAACACACCTGTGTGTACACAGACTGTACGCGTTTCATCAGACTCCATCATGATCAAAAGTTAAATCAAAAGTACATTTACAAGGTTGACTGTTAGTGTTACACTATTTCCCAAGAAAGAAACGTGGCTATCTCCTCCAATAGTATCCGTGTAACTAAGCCCTCTCTTTCCCCAATTCCGGGAGTGTACACTAAGGCGGATGTCTGGAAATTGTCTGTCGACACCTGTCGGTGACCTCATTAATTACCCTCCTGCTTCCATCCCCCACCATGGAACGAAAATCTGGTAAGTGATACTTACTGTAGGCATGCTGACCCTTATGCATGCAAGTGTGTATCCTTGGGAAAAGTTATGTGTTTGTGTTATGGCTGTGGGAACTTTGTCAATTTTACAACAAACACCGACATCATAAATCAACAAATTTGCGTTCCCTTTATTTTCATCATAACCTGCTACACAAGTGTAAGTCGTAATGTTGTCATGTTTGGTATCAGTGTGTAGGTGAGAATTTCAACTTTTGAACGATGTTGCTTCCACAACAGTCACTTTAGGCAGAGATGTGTTATGAATAGAAACCAGTAGGTAGCGGCAGAGCGCCGGTCACACCGTGTACCGCACAACACGCGACCTGTCAGTGACCTCATTAACCACCCTCCTGCTTCCGTCCCCCACCATGGAACGAAAATCCGGTAAGTGATACTTACTGTAGGCATGCTGACCCTTATGCATGCAAGTGTGTTTCGTTGGGAAAAGTTACGTCTTCGTGTTATGGCTGTGGGAACTTTGTCAATTTCACAACAAACACCGACATCATACATCAACAAATTCGCGTTCCCTTTATTTTCATCATAACCTGCTACACAAGTGTAAGTCGTAATGTTGTCATGTTTGGTATCTGTATGTAGGTGAGAATTTCAACTTTTGAACGATGTTGCTTCCACAACAGTCACTTTAGGCAGAGATGTGTTATGAATACAAACCAGTAGGTAGTTGTTATAGTGGCAGAGCGCCGGTCACACTGTAGAGCCGTGTGTACCCCACAGTACCAAGTGTGATATAAATAGAATGAGCGGGCGAGAGTGGAATGTGACCTCGCTGCACCTTATCTCTCTGGCAGCTGGAAGCGAACTAAGTGTCAGCTATGGTAAAGGCGTGACCTATACGTCTCTCTTCGGCTGTGTATGGTGTGACGAGTCGTCGTGTGCCGTGGACTTACTTCTCGTCTTCCAGGAACTGTGCTAGCTACTGTGTTACTCTGTGCTAGCTTGGAAGCTTACCTCGCGGATTACCGGCTGTGCTTTCGTGTGGAATTACCTTGGACTTGTTGAACCTACGGCGGTTTGGTGGGGCTTCGACCGGTCGTGGTGACTTCTGGGAACTGTGCTAGCTACCGTGTTTCTCTGTGCTAGCTTGGAGGCTTTCCTCTCGGATTTCCGGCTGTGCCTTCGTGTGGATTTACCTGGGACTTTGTCGAGCCTACGGCGGACTTGGTGGGGCTTCGCCTCTGGGTCTTGGTTGGTCTCTTCGACCTTCGTGGGTTCAAAACACTCCCCGTTGTGACAAGGTAAAACCTAGGTTACTGCCCACGACCAGCGCAGGGCGTCCGCACATGCCGTGCACTTGGCCGAGTCTCATATCTCGTCGTCGCAACGCATATACTAGTTTGCGGGGCCTCGGGGGCCGCGATCGATCGCCTATCAATGTTGACTATGTGTTGCAGTTTTCAAGTCCGCACCTGCACGCGCTGTGGCGACTTTCAGTGGCCAAGGGATGAGCATGCCATGTGTCTACCCTGTTCCGGCTGTGCCTTTACTCCCCCATGCGTGGTCTGCGCCCCCTGGCTGGAAGAGCAGTGGTCCCAGATGTGGGGTTTCTACCGCCGTGAACGACTGACGCCAGCCCGAGAGCGAGCCCCAGCGCCCGCCCCTACTACCTCCACAGGTGGGCCAAGTCGCATTCCCCAGGTTCTGGAGTCTCGGGCTACACGGGACGGACCAGCCCCTACTGGTCCTAGGACTTCGGCCATTGGTCACGCCTACTCACGAAGTACTGATAGTATCCAGTATGAGTCTGGCCAGCCACGTGCTTGCACAACCCGCCACTTGGCCTGTTCAGGCTCAGACGTGGCTTCTGGAGTACGGCCCTCCAAATACCTGGCTCAAGTCCAGCACGAACGTTCGGCGTCCTGCTCTTAGGTCAGTGACAGGGGCCCTCGCCCGGATAAGACTACTGAACTAACGCGCGCCCGCTCGTCGGATAAGAATATAAGGGGCGAGCTGTGCACACGACGAGACCGCACGCCCCGTCTACCCTCCAGTAAGGACAGACCACTGAGTGTTGCAAGGACCGAGCAGACTCCCGTTCCTCGATGGCGTTGGCGCTCGAGGGACAGGCCGCCGCGCCGGCGGACTGCTTCCCATGACTCGAATGCCAGCCGTCAACCTAGGCCTACCTCCAGGAGTGACGCTGCCCCTGTTCATCGTCCAAACACGGTGCATCCCTCGAGGTCTGGACCGCCGGCTCACACGTCGCATCGCTCCTCGCCCTGTCGGCCTAGACGTTTGGCTTCTCCGCCTCGGCATCACTCCTGCTCCAGGCTACCTCGTTCCCCCCGTCGCAGCCGCTCTCCGCGGGACCACCGGTCATCACGTCGCAGTACGACCTATTCGTGGAGGACTTTGCGGGACTCCACCTCACTTCACTCCTCGCGTCACCGCTCTCAGGTGAGAAGGCCACCTCCCAGCGCGACGACCACTAGACAGGACGCCCCCTCCCCGATGTACAGCAGAGCTACTTCCCCGCTCCCCCAAGCGGTTAGAGGAGGACGCCCTCAGCTTGGCCCCGGAAGACTCAGTGTCGGTGCTTTTCAGAGAGGACTGTTCCACATCACCCAGATGTGCTCGCTCTCAGGATGACGCAGATTTGCAACCGGCTAACCTGAGCCATCGAATGGAGACTCTCTGGGCCCTGGACGAAGTGGCGCGCATCATCGCTGCGCGTCTCCCCGCGGAGGACTGCCCCCTCCCGCCCCACCCCCCCCTCGAGAGAAAAACTTCAGCCTTCATTGACGCGAAGCGGCGGACCAAGCAGTTTGAGTCTCTTCCCCAGCTTCCTGGGTTCTGGGACCTGCGTGACGGGTTCTCCGCTCATTTGCTGCAAGTGGCAAGTGGACTTGGACATCTCCTTCTGTTAGCACTGCTACGCGGGTCACTTGCAGACCTCCTGCCCACTCTTGAAGGTGGATTCTCTGGCTCTGTCCTTTGCAGGTAACCCTCGCCTGCGTTATCTTGACCCCGGCGTGGAGTTGACTGCCACCCTCATTCGCAATTTCCTGGCCTCGGCGGGATTTCTAGACCTCGTGACACAAGCCATTGTTCTACGCGTCAAGGACGCTTGGCACCATTCGATCTCTTCTCTGTTTGGTGACATCCTCGCGTTGGCGGTTTCTGGAAACTGCGCGGCATACCACACCTCCATCAACGCCTTGGCCGGAGCCGCTAACTGTGACCTGATGCACTGTGATGCCTTACTACACACCTGCGTTCTTCCGACCGAATTGAAGAGTCAGCTATGACAGGCACCACTCGGCGGAGCGCTCCTATTCGGCCCGACTAGGCAGGCAGTGAAGGACGCCAACAAGGACCTGCGGCCCAGCCGCGCCGTTCCAGCCAGCTTTCAGGCAGCCTGCAAGGCTGTGGGTCGCGCCCTGCGGTCCATCAGACCCTCCTCTTGTCCCATCACCAGATGTCCCCCCCCCCCCCCCCCCCCCCCCCAAGCCTCGGCCTTTGGTCGCTCTAGCACGCTCCGTGGCTCCGCTCCAGCTTGGCCTGGGCCTGCCCGCCGCCCCGGGCGAGGCAGGGCCCACTGACTGCCACCCTTCCTCGCCCCCGCCGATCACATCTGGGTCTCCTGGCGGGAGGCTTGCGCTCCACAGCGATGAGTGGCGGTCGCTGCTACTGGACGACCCTTGGATTCTTTCGACCATCTCCGAGGGACTACAGATTTCCTTTCGGTCGCCGCCCCCTCTGCGCTGCTCGCCCCTGTGGACTTCGGTGCTGTCAGACCAGCTCAGAGCCGACGCCTTGTGCAGCGAGATCGCCGCCTTGCTTCAGAAGGCCGCCATGGAGGTGGTGACGCGGGACGACTCCCCAGCCTTCTACAGCCGCCTCTTCGTGGATCCCAAGCCGGGCGGCAAGTGGTGACCCGCCATCGACCTATCCGCACTGAACAAGTTCATCGTCGCCCCGTCCTTCCGCATGGAGATCGCCCGAGCCCTTCGCGCAGCGGTGCAACCTATGGACTTTGCCGTCAGCTTAGACCTGTTGGATGCGTATCTACACGTCCCCATGAACCCCGTGGCCAGATGCTTTCGGTTTCATGATCTACCAGTTCCGCGCGCTTCCTTTTGGCCTCGACCTCAGCCCTTGGATCTTCACCCGCATCATGGACACCATAGTAGCCAGGGCCAGGCGGACGTCTTCCAGCCCCACGTCCAACTACCTGGACGATTTTCTCTTGCGGAACCAGTTGGAGACCTCCTTGCAGGACCAAAATGTGCTTCTAGATCTGCTCGACAGACTCGGCTTCCTGGTCAGTGCGGGCAAGTCCGATCTCACGCCGTCTCGCAGCTTTGACCACCTAGGGTTGGAGTTTCGCACCGACCTCAAGGAAGTGCGGCTACCAGAGAAGCGTATTCAGAAGTTGGCGAACCTAGCGCAGCAGGTGTCTCAAGAGGAAGCTATCCCCACCAGAGTGCGGCTTCAGCTCCTGGGCCTGATGAGTGCGGTAGCGGATCTACTTCCCCTACGACGTCTCTACTCCCGTCCGCTTCAGCTGCATCTTGCTCTCCACTGGTGACCATTGACGGATGACCTTGACTCACAGGTTCCGGTGCTGCCAATGCTCCGTCCTCACCTTCTTCGCTGGGGGAGATCCCGGCTGGCTAGCGACGGGAGTTCCCCTCTACCCGCCCCCTCCCCAGCTGTCCCTTTGCGTCGACGCAAGCCTCTCCGGCTGGGGCGCTCACCTGCTACCGATGTTCTCCACAGCCTCCGTCATATGGCCCCCAGACCTCGTGACCCGACACATCAACTGGTTGGAGCTGAGAGTGGTTTGGCAAGCCCTCATGGCGTGGGAGTCTCGGCTGCGACACCAGGAGCTTCTAGTCATCTCAGACAACTCCACAGTCGTCGCCTACATCCAGAAGTAGGGAGGGACCCGCTCCCCCTCCCTCTACATCCTCCTCTACCAGTTGCTCCGATGGTGCGAAGACCGAGGCATTGCTGTGCACACGAGACACATCCCGGGACATCTGAACGTTCTAGCCGACTCCCTCTTGCAACGCAACCAGCTTCTCCACACCGAGTGGGCGCTACGCCCGGACATCTTCCGGATGATGGGCGCAAAATGGGAGGCTCCTATGATCGACCTCTTTGCGACGAGGTGGAATCGCCAGCTTCCTCTCTTTTGTCTCCCCAATTCCAGACCCGCTCGCCTGGGCAGTCGATGCTCTCTCCATTCCATGGGACGGCCTCATTGCGTACGCCTACCCGCCAACGGTGCTCGTCCCCAAGGTCATGCTCAGAGGTTGCAACACGGTCCTGTTCCTGGTGGCCCCATTCTGCTGGACCAAGTCGTGGACCACCGACCTCCTGAACCTCGCCACCGGTCCTCCTATGCGGCTTCCCACCCCACGCATGATGCTCAAGCAATCACGGCAGGTGCTGTACCATCCGTGCCCCGAGCGACTCCTCCATGCCTGGAGGTTGTGCGGCAAGCCCTCGCTGCTAGAGGCTTCTCAAGTGCAGCAGTGGAAGCTATCGCTACAGCCCACAGACCCTCGACCAGACGAGTTTACGAGGGAAAATGGCGAGTCCTGTGCGACTGGTGTGATGACAACCACCTCTCTCCCACGGATCTGACGGTTCCCCGGCTGGCAAAGTTCTTCCTATGGCTCTTCACTGACCAGCTTTTGACGCCAATCACCATTCGGGGCTACCTGGCCATGATCACGGACACGTACTGGCATTTGGGCCGTCCCGACCCTGGTGACTGCAAAGACCTCGCCGATCTGATGGCCCACTTCGGTCTGCAACGTCCGGCCCTTCGTTCGCTGGTGCCTTGTGGGACCTACCCTGGGTGCTTACGTGGCTCAATTCGGACCGCTTCGAAGCACTCCAGTTGGCGCGGTTACCGAACATGACGCAGAAGACCTGCTTCCTGCTGGCCCTCGCCACTGCTTCCAGGGTCAGTGAGCTGCACGCTCTTATCAGAGAGACCAGACAGCAGACTCGGTGAGAGCATTACATGTATACCTGTGCCGGACCAAGCCGCTCCGCGGGGGACGCACCCGCCTATTCCTCCCTCTGTCCCCAGGTAGAAATGACATCTCAGCCCAGACGATATCCTCCTGGCTCCAATGGGTGATACCCTATGCCTACCAGGACCTCGCCCCTGATGCAACCAAACGAATGAACATCAGGGTGCACGAGGTCAGAACCATGGCTGCAAGCCTTGCATTCGACCGCAACTGTGCTGTCAGAGACATTGTGGCGGCCGTGGGCTTGCGAGCAGAGTCAACCTTCGCCTGATTCTACCCGAGGGACCTCTTCAGCCAGCGCGAGAACCTATCGCTGGTGGGAGACATCGTGGCGGTGCACCACTCCCTCCCGCACCGCTGGTGCCGTAGGTATCTTAGCTAAAATTATCGGGAGGTTGCTCCAGGGAGGGCGGGTCTCGTAGGCGTATTTAGGGCCTGGGGGCGTTATTAGCGGCACCCACTGCCTCTTCGCTATTCTTCCTTACAGTAATGTCATCGGTAATGTATTTTGAGGAAATAAATGAATTTTTCTCTAAAATGTATTTTTTCGAAAAATACTTAATGCTGACATTACTCAGATGACCCTCCCACCTGCCCCGCTGGTCAGCTTAAGCAAACAGACTGGTGGGAATCCGGTGGGCGCGTGGCCGGATTGGGATGGAAGGGAGGCTATTTGGGTTATGGGCTACGCTATAGCACCCCTTGTTGCCTCCCCTACCATTCTGTCAGCATTTATACAATTCTATACAATTCCGTCAGCGCTAGCTTCACCTATCTGGTTTGTGAGTACTCCCCTACCATATATATAGGTACACAACAATTTTGGCTAAAATTATGCTAGCTAGGTCACTATTCCTTACAGTAATGTCATCGGTAAGTATTTTTTTTAAAAATACATTTTAGAGAAAAATTATTTTCTGAAATCATTGTTCATTCAGTGACCAACAGCGGGAACCATCGAAGAAACATGGATACAAATTGGTCTCGGCAAGAGGCATAGATTGTCATGAGCCCTCACAGTTGTGGGGGCTCATGAGGATCTGTCTGTTGCAGTTGGTTTGTCTTCACATTTTCTTGGCAGTGAAGGGGTTAACACCTTTTGCTTTCAGCTGCTTGTTATGTTCACAGTACCATTGGCACAAACCTCCATGTGGATGATCTATCATCACTGTGTACCAATGGCTGCATGTGCATGGGGTTTAACAGCACAGTAAATAATATAGAAAATGAGCATTTTTCAAAAATGTAAAATTCATTTTTCTTTAAAAGGTATTTTTTCGAAAAATACTTACCGATGACATGACTACCAGGAGTGTCCACTCCTTGCTCAATTCTAGCCTAAGAACCCGTTGTGTAAACACAACCCGGGAGGCACTCGGGGAACCCCCAGAGGGACCGAGAGTTGTCTCCCGCTCCTACCCACCAGCCCTATTCACCTGTGAACTCCAGTCACGAAATTAGGCTCACCAGCGGCAAGCGGGGCAGGTGGGAGGGTCCTTCGAGTCATGTCATCGGTAAGTATTTTTCGAAAAAATACCTTTTAAAGAAAAATGAATTTGTTTCTTCAAAAACATTACCGATGACATGACTACCAGGAGAATGCCGAACAGGAGGAGGGTGCCGCACCCCCAGATGGTTTTCTCTAGGCTCATGGCCCCCTCCTCTCTTCCGACACTCTGCCCTCCCTAATAGGTGCATACCTACGGCGCCTGTGGCGCCGGGAGGGAGTGTTGTGCCGCCGTGACGTCCCCCACCAAGGCGAGGTTGTCTCGCTGCCCTGCCAGATCCCGTAGATAGAAGCGGGCGAAAGTAGATTCTGATCGCCAGCCCACCGCAGCCACGATGTCCTTGACAGCGCAGTTCCTGTCGAAGGCTACGCTCGTGGCCATGGCCCGTACTTCGTGCGCCCGAATCTTTAGGCTCTTCGCTCCCTGAGGGGAGAGATCGACATATGCTGAGCGAATCACCCAGCGAAGCCAGGAAGAGACTGTCTGTGCCGTAATGTCGTTTCTTCCTGTTTTTAAAGGAAGGAAGAGGCGAGAGCGTCCCCTCCGGACGGCTCTGGTTCGTCGCAAGTACACTCTGAGGGCTCGTACAGGATCTTGTTGCCTGGTCTCACTGGGGAAGTCTTTCCCGCGTAACGGTCGTAAGGTGATAACCTGTGGCGCCGTCAGTGGAGACCTAGTCTTGGCAATGAAGGCAGGGTCGGTCACCAGTTGGACCGAGTGGTCAGCTCGAAATTGCAGGCATGTAGGCCGGACTGATAGAGCGTGTATCTCACTTACTCGTGCCGCGGTGGCAAGCGCCAGCAGGAAGCAGGTCTTCCGCGTCACATCCGCAAGCCTGGCCAACGGTAGTGGTTCGAAACGTGGTGAGTTTAGCCAGGTAAGAACCCATGGTAAATCCCAGCGGGGAAGAAGAGAGCGAGAGGCAGGCCTTTGTAGTCCGAAGTGTGACATAAGATCTGCCAGGTCCTTACATGCGCCGGGGTCCGCGCGGCCGAGGTGCCGGTAGGTGTCGGCAATCATCGAGAGATATCCCCGAATGGTAATAGGGGCCAGTCCTTGGTCTTCGAAGAGCCAGAGGAAGAAGTCCGCAAGTTGGGGGTTTGTCAGTTCGGTGGGGGAGAGACGACGGTCGCTGCACCAGGTACAGAGTACCCTCCATTTCCCCTCATAGATACGTCTAGTCGAGGGCTTGCGAGCTGTAGCGATCGCTTCCACTGCAGCACCCGAGAAACCTCTAGCTGAGAGGGCTTGCCGCACAACCTCCAGGCGTGTAGCAGTAAGCGTTCCGGACAGGGGTGGAACAGCGCCTGGCGTGGCTGCTTGAGCATAGTGCGGGGCGTGGGGAGCAGTAGCGGAGGGTGCGTGGCGAGGCTGATCAGGTCGGTGGACCAGGAACGAGTCCAAGCGAACGGGGCGACCAGGAGCAGGATCGCATTGGTTCCTCGCAGCTTTAGGAGGACTTTGGGGACAAGGACTGTCGGGGGAAAGGCGTACGCTATGAGTCCGTCCCAGGGAATGGATAAGGCGTCGACCGCCCAAGCCAGGGGATCCGGTACTGGGGAAACGAAGAGGGGAAGCTGGTGATTCCACCTCGTGGCGAACAGGTCCACCATCGGGGTCTCCCAGTGAGAGCAAATCATCCGGAAAATGTCCTGGCGTAGCGTCCATTCCGTGTGAATGAGCTGTCCTCGGCGAGAAAGGGAATCCGCTAAGACGTTCAGGCGACCGGGAATATGGCGAGCGCTGAGAGTCAGATCGCGGTCCTCGCACCATCGCATCAATCGGAAGAGTAGCATGCATAGATCGGGTGAATGAGTTCCTCCCTGCTTCTGTATATACGCTACCACTGTCGAGTTGTCCGAAAGGACGAGAAGATGCTGGTGTCTGAGCTGCTCTTCCCAAACGATGATGGCCTGCCACACCGCTTGCAGTTCCAACCAGTTGCTGTGTTTGTCCGCGAACTCCGGAGGCCAGAGGCCGGACGTCGTGGTGAACTGAGGAAGCAGGTGGGCTCCCCAACCAGCCCGACTCGCGTCGACACACAGGGAGAGGTGCGGGGATGGGGAGGAAATGGGGACTCCCAGAGCCAACCAGGCTCTGTCGGTCCACCGTAAAAGGTGGGGGCGTACCAACGGGGACACGGGGACGTTCGTGGTCAAGTCGCCCGAGGAGGGACGCCAGAGCAGTAGGAGATGAAGTTGTAGCGGTCGGGAGTAGAGACGCCCGAGGGGGATAAGATCCGCCGCTGCGTTGATCAGGCCCAGAAGCTGAAGCCAGACCCTGGCGGGGGCTGCCTGTTGCTGATCTATCAACGCGGCGAGAGCGGACAACTTCACAATCCGTTTCTCTGGCAAAAGTACCCTGTTGCGGTCCGTGACAAACTCCATGCCTAAGTGGATGAAGTGGCGCGCCGGGGTGAAGTCCGACTTTCCGGTGTTGACCAGGAAACCCAACCGGTAAAGCAGCTGTAAAAGAGCGTCCCTGTCCGCCGCAAGCGCGGTCTCCTCCTGATTTCTCAAAAGAAGGTCGTCGAGATAATTCGAGGTCGGACTTGACGACGACTGCCTCGCCTTGGCCACTACAGCATCCATGATGCGGGTGAAGGCCCAGGGGCTGAGGTTGAGACCGAACGGCAGGGCGCGAAACTGGTAAATCACTCCTTCGAACGCGAAGCGCAGGTACTTCCTGGCCGAAGCGTGCATGGGGACATGTAGGTAGGCGTCGGACAGATCTAAACTGACCGCGTAGTCCATGGGTTGCACCGCCGCACGAAGAGCCCTGGTCGTCTCCATCCGAAAGGAAGGGGCCGCGATGAAGGCGTTCAGCGCCGACAGATCTATGACTGGCCGCCACTTGCCGCCGGGTTTGGGGACCACAAACAGTCGGCTGTAAAAGGCGGGCGAGTCCGGACGCTGCACTATCTCTGTGGCCTCCTTTGAAAGGAGAGCCGCGACTTCTCCTCGCAGAGCGGCGGCCTTGAGGGCGTCGGACGGAACCTCTGTCCAAAGAGGAATGGAGCGCAAGGGCGGAGGAGAGCGGAACGAGATCCGTAATCCTCTGGTGACTACGTCCAAAACCCAGGGCTCGTCTCGAAACAGCGAGCGCCACTCCTCGCTGAATCGTGCTAGCCTCCCGCCGACTGGAGCCCCGACGACGGTCGGCGGGGGCGGAAATGGGGACAAGTCAGGTGGCCCGCCCGCGCCCAGGGCGACGGGCGGGACGGGGCCAGGCGGGGGCAGGGGCGTTAGCTGGGCCAGGGCGACGGAAGGACGGGCGACGGCGCGGCGCAGCTCGTGGTGGGGCAGACGGGTCCGCGGTGACACGTTTCCGGGCCCGCAAGGAGCGCCCCAGGGCCGTGCGGGCGGGAGGAAAGCGCTGCTTGACAGTCTTGCGAGGCCAACGGTCGGAGTTGGAGTCCTTCACCGTCTGCCAAGTATCCCCGAAGAGCAGAGACCCTCCCAGAGGGGCCCGACGTAGCTGAGTACTCAGGTCGACCGGCATACCACTGCAAGCTTGTAGGACGGCGTCTCGTCGCATGAGGTCGCAGTTAGCCGCAGCCGCCATCGCGTTGACCGATGAGTGATAAGCAGCGCGGTTCCCAGCCTCCGCCATGAGTAGTAGGTCTCCCAGGAGGGGAGACAAAGCAGGTTGCCAAGCTTCCTCGAGACGTCGGATGAAAGCCTGAGTCAGCAAGTCCAAGAAACCGGAGCAGGCGAGCGTGTTCCGGACCAGCGACGCCGTCCTATCCAGTCCCCGTGGGAAGGACCGTTTCAACATAGAAGCCCCTCCGGCTTGCATCAGAGCGGCGGGATCCACTGGAGGAAGCGGGCAGAGGAACGACTGCGAATGGCCGGCGTACCAGTCCTGCTGAAAAGCGATGTCCAGAGCGGAAGGCCATCTCCCGTCCGCGAAGAAGTCCGAGTTCCGAGTCTCCGCATGCAGGTGAGACGAGAAGGCGTCCCGCAGATCCAAAAAACTAGCCGGCTGTGGGAGGGACTTGAACCTCTTAACCGTCCTATCCGCGTCCACGAAGGCGGAAATCTTCCTCTTCACAGGAGGTGAAGCTGGACAAACATCCTCCGGTAAGGCGGCGGCGATCAGCTTGGCTGCTCCGTCCAGTGCCAGCCGCGTGTCCATCCGGGAAGAAGAGACCTGTCTGACGGAAGCCGACACACTGGAGGCCGAAGAGGGAGAAGCTGAAGAACGGCTAAGACCTCCAAGTAACCAGTCCGAAGCATCCTCCGGTGCCAAACTGAGGGTGTCGAAGTCCCGCTGTCCGGAAACCGGCGACCGAAGAGGGCGACGAGGGCTCCGAGGCCGGGAATCCCGTCGGAGAACCGCAGCGGACGAAGACTCCCTCCGCAGTGGAGAGCGGTAGTCTGAACGATGCGGTGAGGACCTCCTGCGAGCCGAAGGCGGATCCCGACGAGGAGAACGGCTGCGACGAGATGGAACGGAGCGGTGAGTACGAGGAGGGGGGGAAGTGGCCGGTCGCTGGGAAGAGGGACGGGACGAGCGGGGGTCCAACCGAGAGGGGGGACGCGAAGAAGGTGAAAACCGTCTGCGGCGAGGTGAGTCCCGGTGCGACGAGCGATGAGGCGAGAAGTTCCTCCTACGATCGTGCGAAGGAGAGCGGAAACGTCGAGCAGAACCCCTGTACCTACGTTCTTCCCAACCAGGAGGCTCCGGACGAGTGCAAAGATGTCTCTCTGAACCAGGCTCTTGGTAGAGGCGGGTTACTGGCCGGCCAGGGGACCTCCAGCGGGATCCCGGCGGCTTCCTCAGAGACGAGTGGGGAACGACGGTGGAGGAGGGACGCCACGAGCGTCCCACCAAACCAGGCTCTTGGGAGAGGCGGGTTCTTTCCACCAAATGTGTACGGGCGCGCTCTCGAACGGAGGCGGTCTTGACGGTCGAACTCCCACTCCGTGCACTAGTCCCTTGATTACTCAGTGGCGTTATCTGCGTCGGATCCCGTTGGTCTCGCACGTCCGGTGCCGGGGGCACAGCGGAAGGCGTCTCGGAAATCTTCAAGGTACCCGCGAGGGTAGAAGGCTCTCTCTTATAAAAGTTCCAGAGATTAGACCACCGCAGTTCCGGCCATGTAGCACAGACGTCACACGTATGGTCGGACGCACACCCAGCGCAGGGGAGACAGACTGCATGTTTATCCGACGGCCACTGGAAGCCTCCGCATTTTGTGCATGTCATCAGTAAGCCACTGCAACACACAAAACATGAAGGCACTCGGCAAGCGTCCACCAATCACCCCGTTAAGCTTTAGGCCCCCAAGCTACTGTGGTGTTATGCACCCGATTAACCAACGTACGGTCACCTGCCATCAACATTTAATTAAACTACGGCGGAGGGAAAACAAACCCTGCCGGGACAGGTGCGTATCCAAGCCTTCGTCATAACGAGGGGTGTCTAAACCGAAAGCCGAAAAACGTTAGGTATGGCCGAGATACAGTAACTTGACTCACCGCTCGCATCTGGCAATGGCGCGAAATCCCGCCAAAACCGGCGCCAACATTCTTCAGCTAATCAGGCCACCAAACAGAGGTCCAAAAACCCCAACTGAGGGAGAAGCGACGCAAAAAGCAAGCTGCTCGTGCCTGTGCCCCGCCCGGGCAACCAGCCGAGGGCCCTCTAACTACCTTACCTGTCAGTCGGAGAGGTACGAGAAGGAGAAAGCTCCATGACACCCGCAGCCCGACCGGCAAGCCAGAGAGGGAACCCTTAACAAGACCGAAGCTGCAGTCGACCAACGTCGCACGCGCAGAATCCCAGGCCGGCGAAGACGAAGCAAGCAAAGCAGACCGACCCGGTCGAAAAACTTCTAAGTCCAGAGGCTAGAGACAACACGTCTGAACGCGTGAGCCTAAGAAGCGTGACTGGAGTTCACAGGTGAATAGGGCTGGTGGGTAGGAGCGGGAGACAACTCTCGGTCCCTCTGGGGGTTCCCCGAGTGCCTCCCGGGTTGTGTTTACACAACGGGTTCTTAGGCTAGAATTGAGCAAGGAGTGGACACTCCTGGTAGTCATGTCATCGGTAATGTTTTTGAAGAAACAAATACATGGCCACTATTATGGTCTGTCCTATCATTAGTGATTGGTTGAACTTATGAAGCCCTGACTGTCTGCATTGGGAGGTAGATTGGCCATTAACCCATATCATACTGAGGCTAAAAGCTTCAAATTTGTACACTGCCATACATGCTACATTATAGTACTTACAGATAAGGATATAGACACTTCAACTCATTCGAGATGTGCCGCCTCAGGATACGCGGCATAAGCTGCGTATCCGGAGGCGGCACGTCTCGAATGAGTTAATGCTTGCTCTGCCCAAGATTTCGGAAATTACTATTGCTGTTTCAATAACATAGGTATACTTGCATTATTATGTTTTACAAAAAGTCTTGCATCAACTTCTTTTCTGTCTTCTTGATATCATTTCACATTTTCGCTTTCTATTTGTGACATTTCTCAGGAACCTAACCTGTGGCTTTCGTCTCCCCCAGTGAGCTTAGCTGGCTGAAAGTTAGAACGCTATGGCTAGGGCTGACAGACAGTATGCAGTATGTGTTTTTGCTAACAGTGACAGAGAGCAGATAGGATTCTGATGGTTTCCATTAAAAATCATATGTGCCCAGTCGAAGAGTGCGCACTTTTTTGGATAGAGACAAAATGATGCAACCAAAGCAGCAGCAAGTGCCCCACAATTTTCAGCATCATTGGTGAATAACATGTATGCGAGGGAAAAGGAGAGTCTGTCGTTAAGGGTGAAAGCTAGTACCAGATGAGTTCAGCTTCTGGGAATATATATATTGAGCTCAAGTTGCACCATGCTTGTCTGTGAATGAGCCTTAATCCCTTTTAATCACATGGGCGCATTTCCAAAATTTTAGAAGCTACTTAACGACAATGTACCATTTGCAGGAGGTGGATTGACCATAAAACAAGGGTAGTGCCATATAAGCTTGGCACCTGAAGGTGCCAAGCTGATCTGGCACTACCCTTAAATTATCATGGTCAATCAATCTCCTGCTGTAGGGTGTTGGGGCTAAAAGGGTTAAAGGCTGTTTCTCTCACTTATGAAAGTTTGTCCTATGTGTAGGAGTTGAGATATCAAAACAAGACAGGATGAACCATAACACTCAAAGTCCCTTCTATATGAGAGCTGCCTTCGCTGTTAAGGGTCTCTACCTTTTGTCTTTGACTTGATTCTGATGTTGAAATATCTCCTTCTGAAAAACCCCCACCCGGGTCTGCCCTGGGGGACTTGGGTGGGGTTAGGTATTTTTTAGTTCCCAGGGTCACCCTGGTCAGCCCCACAGGGTGGGTTTTTCTCTCTATTCTGGGGCATGTGTTTCTGTCTACCCTTTGTCCATTCACCTGTATTTGCCTTTTTAAAACTCGCTACTGTCTGCACTGCCTGTAGCTCTTGATATTGGATGTGTGTTGCTAAATGGTCTTAGCTTTATTTAGGCCCCATGTGTTAGGTTTATTTAATGTATTGGACCGGCTGGCGACATACATTCAATGTTCTGTTAATTTTTTTTTTTTTTTTACAAGCAGTGCAGGCACGTCCTGAGAAAGCCTTGTTGCTGTCGGGACGTTAAGCAATGTACAATCAATCAATCAATCCTTCTGAAAAAGCCTCGCAGATGTGCCAATGCGTCGTAGAGAACTGTAGAAGGGGCGCGCGCAGTGCACACGCCTCATTGGTTTGTCAAACGTCATTTGTCATGACGTATTTTTTTGTTTTTACGTAATTTTATATTTAACGTGATATGAGATTCGCTTTCACTTCAAGACTTGGGAAATGGGAAAACTAGAATTTCACGGTACAATGTCAGTCTTGCAATAATTTGTGTGAAATCAGGTTGACTTTACCTAGCTACATGCTATACAAAGTACACCTGCATGCTCTTCTGAAAGCGCGTTGATGTGTGTGTGTGCGTGTTTGCATGTGTGCTGCAAACTTGAAACATCCTCAAGAGGCATAGATGTTCATGCGCCCCCTGGGCACTTGAGGATCTATGCCTCTTGGAGATGCGCGCATGTCATTGGTTTGTCAAACGTCGTTTGTCATGACATATTTTTTTGTTTTTACGTAATTTTATATTTACATGATACGAGTTTCGCTTCAAGACTTCGAAAATGGTGACAAAACTAGAATTTCAAGGTACAATTTCAGTCTTGCTATAATTTGTGTGAAATCAGGTTGACTTTCTAGCTACATGCTATACTAAGTACACCTGCATGCTCTTCTGAAAGCGCATCAGTATGTGTGTTTGAGTGTGCGTGAGTGCATGCGTGTGCTCCAAACATCCTCAAGAGGCATAGATGTTCATGTGCCCTCCGGGCACATGAGGATCTATGCCTCTTGGAGATGCGCGCATGTGTGAGAAAGAGCGAGAGATAGAGAGAGAGAATTGCATCATATTTAGAGTATCAGTGTCTGCGTGGTGACTGAGTTGCTTCTTTATCTCACCAGCACTGTCTGACTTTCTCTAGAAGTGAAGGTTTTTTTTTACTGTTTTAATTATTTTCTGAAAAGAATTAATTTTTACTAAAGAAGTTGAAAGGATACAAAGCTGGCTGACAAACTCATCCAATGTCTTTCTCCAAACTAGCTATATGCAAAAGTTCAAGTCTCTCTTGGCTTGACTTCGCGAACGAAGATTCTATAGGGCTTGCCCACGTCGTCTGCAGGCATTTTCGTGGCTGCGGAGGCCAATCCGGGACAGGCAGGTTCGACCGCAGTGGCTGCAGGGGAAGGTCTGGTCAGGGTTCTGAGTTACGACAACTCTGTTTTTTCTTCTAAGCTGCTTGTCCTTAAGGTTAGCTCTGCGAGAGTCCTCAAAGGAGACGGTTCGCCTTGTGAATGGTGGAGCACCAGGTGTCATGGTCCGCAGCAAGCGAAGACCACTGGCGTTGGTCGATTTGGCAGGCACTAAGCGACTTCTTGAGACCGTCTTTGTATCTCTTCTTTGGTGCCCCTCTGTCTCGGTGTCCAGTGGCGAGCTCGCCGAACAGAGTGATCTTGGGTAGGCGATGATCCTCCATCCTGGAGACGTGCCCCGCCCAGCGAAGTTGTGTCCGCAGCAGCAAAGCCTCGATGCTCACAGTTTCCGCCTGTTCAAGGACCTCGACGTTGGTGACATAGTCACTCCAGTGAATGCTGAGGATGGTACGCAGGCAGCGCTGGTTGAAAGCGTTCGAGAAGTCGTAGTTGGCTGCGGTAGAGGGCCCAGGACTCGGAACCGTACAGCAGGGTGGTGAGGACGACAGCTCTGTACACGCTGATCTTGGTGCCTTTTTTCAGCTGTTGATTGTGCCACACCCGCTTGAATAGTCGCCCGAAAGCACTGTTCGCTTTTGCCAGCCTGTTGTCCAGCTCCTTGTCCAGCTTGGCGTCTGACGTGATGATGCAGCCAAGGTAGGTAAACGGGTGTACAGACTTCAGTTCGGACTCGCCGATGGTGATGTGGGGAGGGCGATACTCTTTCTTGGGTGCCGGCTGATGAAGGACCTCTGTCTTTTTCAGACTGACCTCAAGTCCAAAGAGCTGGGCAGCATCTGCGAAGCAGGACGTAATGCGCTGCAAGGCTCTCTCTGTGTGTGCAACGAGGGCAGCGTCATCAGCGAAGAGCAGCTCACGAATCAGTTGGTCTAGGGTTTCGTGTGGGCCTGCAGTCGTCTGAGGTTGAACAGGCTGCCATCGAGACGATACCTGATGTACACTGCGTCGTCATCGTCGAGGTCCACTGTGGCCTGCTTCAACATCATGCTGAAGAAGATGGTGAAGAGGGTTGGTGCCAGCACGCAGCCTTGCTTCACGCCGTTGCGAATGGGGAATGGTTCTGAGAGGTCACTGTTTAGTCTGACCTGGCCTTGCTGGTCCTCGTGGAGCTGGACGATCATGTTGAGGAACTTTGGGGGACAACCTAGTCGCTCCAGGATCTGCCACATACCTTGCCTGCTCACAGTGTCAAACACTTTTGTTAGGTCGACAAATGTTACGTACAGCCCTTTGTTCTGCTCGCGGCACTTCTCCTGAAGCTGTCTCAGCACAAAGACCATGTCGGTGGTACTCCTGTTGGCTCTGAAGCCACACTGCCCTTTGGGAGGTGGTCTTCAGCGATGGCAGGTACCAGCCGATTCAGGAGCAACCTTTCGAGAATTTTCCCGGCAATGGACAGCAGGGTAATTCCACCATAATTAGAGCAGGCAGACTTCTCTCCTTTGTTCTTGTACAGGGTGATGATGACTGCATCACGGAGATCCTTTGGTAGTGTTCCTTTTTCCCAGCAGCAGAGAAAGAGGTCGTGGAGCTTGTTGTGCAGTGCTGGGCCTCCATGTTTCCAGATCTCTGGCGGGATTCCGTCAATGCCTGCTGCTTTGCCACTCTTGAGCTGGTGGATGGCTGTGAGGGTCTCTTCGGTGGTGGGCGGTTCGTCCAATTCAACCTTTAGTGGAAGGTGTGGGATTTGGAGGATGACTGTTTCTTGAACAGTGCGTTCAGTGCCGAAGAGGTCCTGAAAGTATTCCGACCAGCGGTTCAAGATGGAGGTATTATCTGTGAGGAGTGCCTGTCCATCAGCGCTTCGCAGGGGACTTTGTACCAGGTGCCTAGGGCCATACACTGCTTTCAGTGCTTCGTAGAAGCCCCTGTAGTCACCGTTGTCAGCGCAGAGCTGGGTCCTCTGTGCGAGTCTGGACCACCACTCGTTCTGGAGCTCTCTAAGCTTGAGCTGGAGACTGCTGCAGATGAGGCGGAAGGCAGACTTCACAGGGCATGAAGGCTGGGCTAGGTGGGCCTGGTGGGCGGCTCTTTTTTTTTGCTAGAAGTTCCTGGATCTCTACGTCGTTTTCGTCAAACCAGTCTTTGTTCCTCTTTCTAGCAAAGCCCAAGACTTCCACAGAGGATTTTACAATAGCAGTTTTCAGTTGTTCCCAGAGTGTTTCAGGAGAGGAGTCTGCTGGATCAACTGTGTCTTTGAGCATGCGCTGTAAATCGGCCTGAAGGTCAGCTTTCTTGTCGTCACGCTGAAGGCTGGCAACATCAAGCTTTTTCTTGGGAGGGCCCCCTTTCTTGGGTTTCAGCTTGAGGCGGAGCCTGAGTTTGCAGCGAACAAGGCGGTGGTCAGTGTGGCACTCTGCGCTGGGCATCACTCTGGTGAGGAGGACGTCCTCCCTCTGACGCACTAGGACATAGTCGATAAGGTGCCAGTGCTTGGAGCGAGGATGCATCCAGGTGGTCTTTCGACTGTCCTTTTGCTGGAAAGTAGTGTTGGTGATGACAAGTTGCTGCTCTGCACAGAGCTCCAACAGTAGGCGACCATTGTCATTGCAGTTCCCAACGCCATGCTTGCCGAGGACTCCTTTCCAGGCTTCAGAGTCTTGGCCCACTCTGGCGTTGAAGTCGCCAAGGATGATGACTTTGTCGTCTGCAGGGGTGCTCTGCAGGAGGCTGCGCAGGTCAGAGTAGAACTTGTCTTTTTCTGCAGGCTCTGCCAGGAGGGTTGGGGAGTACACACTGAGAAGGGTGACGTATTGCTGGTGTCTCAGTGGGAGGCGCATGGACATGATGCGGTCGGAGTGACCCGTTGGTAGGTTTTCCAACTTGGTCGCAATGGGGGTCTTCACCATGAAGCCCACGCCTGAGAGCCGTCTTTCTGATGCAGGCCTGCCTGACCAGTAGAGGGTGTAGCCAGCGCCAAGTTCTTGGAGGCTGCCTTCCTCCGGAAGGCGTACTTCGCTGAGCGCAGCGATGTCGATGTTTAACCTCCGCAATTCATGGGCAATGAGGGCGGAGCAACGTTCAGGGCGTCCGCTGTCTGCTGTGTCGAGCATGGTTCGGATGTTCCAGCATGCTACGTCGAGTCCGGTCGTGGTCGTCATGAGAGTGGATCCATTGTTTTTTATTTTCTGACCGCACGAGAAGATGCCCGTTGACCGCGACTAGCCAACTGGGGTTACGAGGGGATGAGCTTTGGTTAGGCCACCTTTTCTAGGCCCCTCTCCGTGTGGAGCAAGCAGTGCTGTCCCTAGAGAAGGCTGCTTGGTCGTTCAGGGTGTGCCGAGTGACGTCATCCCCAGGTCAACATCAGGCGACCAATATCCTGAACTGCCTGCATGCAGGTTTGAGACTGCGGCTTCCAGTGACATCTTTCACCTGCCGTTTTGCCCCTTGCCTATCGCTACAGGACTTGGAAAGTTCAGTGTCATAGTCCGTGGGCATTTCCTAAAGCCTGCGCGGTGGAGCTTTTTGGTGGAGTGCAGTGTGCGCAGTACTGGCCCCACCCTTTAAACCCTTGGTTCGTTTGCCATGGCCTAGCAAGCTGGGACGGTGGCATCGAGGTCCTCGGGTCATAGGTTTTATATCAGACTGTCCTTGTCTTAGTCTCTGGCTCAAAAGCCTTCCCCTGAGACACGGGGGCTTTGATGTCAGGGGTTTCCTCCCTTAGCCTTTCCGCAGCCAAGCGGCCAGGCCTGCAAGGCAGCAGGGGACTCGTGGGGGCCGGGGTCGTCTATGTCCTGTGCAGATGTGAACATCTGCCCACTGCCCAGACGGTGACACCAGAGGAGAAAAATCCAACGCCGGAACCCGGTATCGAACCTCGCACCTTTGGCATTGGAGGCAGACGCCTTAACCACTGCGCCACTTCCCCGTCGCTCAAAAGTTCAAGTAAATATGACAAAAATTACGGACTCTAATCTGGGTCAATCACTCCTATAATCGGTTGTTTATGTCTTCAATGAGACATTCAATTACAGTATGCTCGGAGGCTCTCTTAGCCAACCACTTAAGAAAGTATTTTGCCAAGTTTTAAGCTTGTGTGTACAAAAATATCAGAGATTCTCTTGTTTACATACATACGCACACACGTACATATATATATGCACGTATACATACGCACATACGGCGCTTCGCGCCAAATGTACATTCAGCAGTGAGGTTAGCGTAACTAGACATGACGAAATTTTTTCTTGTGAACGTTTCCACATGAGATCCTTGCGCTCATTCATGGGCATCAAATGGCAAGACAAGGTGACAAACCTGGAAGTCCTGGACATTGCTGGCCTAGTGAGTGTTGAAGCCTTGATCTTAAAGACACAACTTCGCTGGACAGGTCATGTCATACGCATGGATGATTCTCGCATGCCACGCCAACTCCTGTATGGCGCACTCTCAAAAGGTCACAGGAAGCAAGGACGGCCAAAGAAATGCTTCAAACTCAAAGACTGCATAAAAGACAGCCTCAAGTACTGTGTCTTCCCGGTTAAGGAACTTGAAGCGCAAGCACAAGACAGATCTGGCTGGCATGCCGCCACCAGGAAAGCCTGCATGCTCTTTGAACACGGTAGGCGTGAAAAGATCACCAGTACCAGAGCTCGCAGAAGGACGGTGTCGACTCTCCCCACAGCTACCTTCCAGTGCCCCCATTGCCCTCGCAGGTGTGACTCCAAGATTGGTTTGGCCAGCCACACCCGCACCCACAAATAGAAGTCATGCACAATGACAATGTCATCGGTTTCGATGGTCTACCCATTAATGATGTTGAACATGTTATAGTCTTCTAGATGTGCTGCATTCTGTACTGTGGCAAATGAATGCAAACTTCATTTACTGCATATCTGCATGTGCATACTCTCAAAAGAATTACGCTTACTTTTGTGACTTGCAGGCCACTGTGATGGTGCTGGAGGATTCAAGCGAGCGTGCTGCTGAGATGATGTGCAAGTTCCTCAAGTCTCTGGCTGATGCTGTCATCATCATGCCCCAGCAATTCAGACAGGTTCTTAATAACACACAATTTATTTTGATATGTGAATGTCACTCATTTTCTTCTTGTCAGCATTAGGATGTAGTTTAAACGATTTTAATGTGTTAGATATATATTGGAGAGATTTCAAACCCTTGTCACCTAAAGCAATTTCCCTCCGCCTCATATTTCCATCCACAGCAGAGGGAAGTAACTCATAAAATAGATTCTAAATTTCGTAACAAATGAAGACGCCCATGTGCAGAAACACAAACAATGAGGCCTGAGAACACAAGTTGTGTGTGTCAAACTTTGCACTTGTACTCGCTCTGATTTTTACCCATTTTGACCTCCACAGCGGCATTTCTCAAATGACAATGATTTTGTACCAGTTGCAGGAGATACATTGATGGTGATAATTTAAAAAAAAAAAAAAAATTATTATTACATGGTATTTATGTGGCGCATTTCTTATATTTATAATATAACTCAATGCGCAGAATGTAGCCACGATTTATGGGTAGTGCCATATTTTCTTGGCACCTTTATTTTTTGCTCTAGGGCATTGGGGCTAAATGGACTTCTACTGATGATACAGTTTGGCAGAAAAGACACATTCTTATGTGTCTTCTCTGCTGTCGTCAGCATCAGTCAAGGGGTTAACTTGTTCGAGACGTGCCGCATCCGGATACGGCATATCTCAAATGTGTTAATTAATGCTTCAAAAAGCACATCTAGCTTGTTACCCACCCAAACAGGAACAGAATACACTTGTGTTTGGGGTGACATGTTGATATAAGTTGTCTTGGCTGTTCATGTTGTTCATCTGTTGTTTCCTCTTGCAGGGTCTGTCGAGGGTGTATGACAATATTGCAGACATTTCTCTAGATGTGCCAAATGCTTATCCCCTGTTGGAGCGCTTTGTCAACTTGTGTAACAAGGAGGGGTTCCTCTCTGATGCATTGCTCAAAGATCTGCCACAGAGGTATGCATGAGCTTCATTAAATTTTGTATACCATCTACAAGAGGCATAAATCTCCATGAACCCTCGCATGACTACAGGGGCACTTGAAGATATATGCCTTTTGTTGGCTTGCCTTATTGCGCTTTGTTGTATTGTCCTAAGTGGGAATAGTCATTTTGGGAACTAGGCATGAACTCTGTGACAGAGGTGTGCATGAGTTTTATACTACAGTAGACAAACAGTCTGCATAAGGCTTAATCCTTTTAGCCCCATGGGTGCATTTCCCAAATTTTTGGAAGTGTTACTTAATGACTGTGTACCAGTCGCAGGAGGTGGATTGACCATCATAATTCAAGGGAAGTGCCAAAATAGCTTGGCGCCTGAAGCTAATCTAGCACTACCCTTGAATTATCATGGTTAGTCAATCTCCTGCTGTAGGGTGTTGGGGCTAAAAGGGTTAAATCATCAGGGTTCATGCAGATATGTATGAGTATGCCTTTTGTTGACTTATGTGTTTTCGTAAGTGGGAATAGTCATTAGGCGTGTACTCGGTGACATAGTTTCATTGAATAATTTTACACTGTTGTACATCGGCACAGTCTCGTACAGATTTACATATTTTACTTTTAGTTTACATGTAAAACAGTGGAGTGGGAAAAAGGAGGGAAATAGGAGGGGCGCAACGGTTGGGGTAAAGTGCCCTTACCACTAAAACGAGCTAGCCGAGGATCTGATCATATGGTACAGTAATGCTGTGTAGCCCGCTTTTTCACTTGCTTATTAATATATTTCCTGTCTTTGCCATTTAATAGTGTGTTTACTAGTGTAACATTAGGCCAGATAATGAGTGTCAGTCTTTTACCTGTTGCATGTGCATGGTTTTACTTTTGACTTGGAAGAAAAGTATGTCGAATGAATACATAAAAAGTTCTTTCTCAAAATAACACTTGTATTCTGTTTGCATTCCTCTGTTGCAGAGGCCGCAAACGATTTGTGTCAGAAGGGGACGGTGGTCGAGTGAAGGAACAGACAGCTGCATCCTAGTTCTGGTGGGGGGGACGTAGCTCCAGTACAGTGTTGTGGGCATGGGGTTGTGGGATACCATTCCAGTCCACAGCATTGACCTCTCGACCGTTGGCACCGCAGACTTTCATTGATTTATTAACCCGTTCAGTGCTGAGAAAATTTGAACCCACCCAACTGCAAGAGGCATAGATCCTCATGAGCCCCCGCAGTTGCGGGGGCTCATGAGGATCTATGCCTCTTGTTGACATCACTTTGAACCCTTGTTCCTTGGACAGCTAGGGCATTTTGGTCTTGAATTAACGAAGATTGCAGAAACAGTCTGCGTGAGCAGGCACTGAATGGGTTATAACCCCCTCTTGCATGCAGTCGGCTGCGCTGTTTACATTACCAGCGGCGGCACGCACAAGGAGGTTCAGGACTTGACATTTTGCAGGTGAAACTGTGATACCAGTTTCTGCGATTTGGATCGTAAAGGGGCGCTTGCTTTGCTGACCTGTCTACTGAAAGCTACTTCTGATTTGCATCCCCGAAGGGTTGCACACATTTGCTGGCAGTTGTTACTGTGAAAAGGTTTGACTCTAGGTTTTGAAGAAGAAATTGAAGGATGCATTGCGTTCTTGAAATGAACGCAAACCCATCTGCAAGAATGTGCTGGTCTGTGATTTTTTACCTTGTGGCTTGAAGCCGTCGGGTCCAGAATCGGAGACCAGCACTCAAAGCTTGAGCCCTGTTGACTCGAGAGGATCTATGCTTCTAGTTTGCCTGCTTTTCATCAGTATATGTTTGGCAAATAAGTGTTCAATCAGTTACTTTGGGGCTTTTTATTTTCTCAAAATCATTACCGGCGGCATTACTACTAGGAATACTTTGCTTAGCTCAACAATTTTAGCCCCAAAAACTCGTGTACATTACCACAGGGGAGGCAATCACTAGGGCTGTCGTTACCAGGACACCCGGGGTGGCCTCCCCTTCTCCCTATCCAGTGGCGCGCTCGCTGTTTCCCGGCAGTCTCTTCGCTTAGCTGCTCAGGACAGGCCGTGTGCACTTCGTGCTCTGGCTGTAGTTAGGTGGATTACCGTTGTGTACTGTGGACTTTGGATTTATGTGTTCGGACTTTCGTGGACTTAGGATTATGTGCATTGTGTGGTGATTGGATTACCTACGTGGTCTATGGATTATGTGGTGTTGGTTTCTGTGGAATTACCGGTTTGGCAAGGGCGAGATAGAGTAGTGGTGACTGCCTCTAACCGGTTTCGAATGGGCAGCGGCGGTGACCAGGCCATGATGTTTGGGCCGACCGGGAGCGCGGTTCTTCTTTGGAGGTTCCCTGCTTTCACTTTGTTTGTTTTCTCTGTCCTTTGTTACAGTACTCAGGTACGGACATGCACCAAGTGTCGCACCTTCCAATGGCCGAGTGAGGGCCATGATGTCTGCCTACCCTGCTCGGGCAGCTCCTCCGGCTGGACGTGCCGCAGATGCTGGACTTGGGAGAAAGAAAGATGGTCACAGCTGTGGGCGTTTTACCAAAGGGAGAGACCGGCGCTGCTATTGCAGCTGAAGTCAAGAAAGTACGCTACAGCAGGGCAGATAAAGGCAGAATCATATGGAACTGTGAATAAAGGGGTCCACTACCCCCGCCGGTGCCTCGGGAAAACTTACCCACCTTCAGCGGTTGATTGAGCCTAACATTTTGGATCGGGGCTTGCCCCCCCGTCCAAGCCCGGGCACCAAGAGCTCCACCCCGCCTCGTAGAGGCCCCGGATATGCTCGACCGCCAACGATGGGGTACGTCCCCTAGGCATGTGTCGGCATTTGGAGCTCGGCCCCCCCGCAGTAGAGAGATTGGGCGAGATTATCAACCCCCAGGTGAAAGAGAGAGCCCAAGCGGGGGACCCCCCCCCCCACTCTGAGAGGAGAGTGCCCGCCATCCTTAGGCCGGACCAGCACCGTCACCGTGCCGCGTCTACTCTACACCTCCACCCCTCTGCTTTGAGGGCCCGGATATGAGAGAACGGCCGCGACGAGATTTGTCCCCACGGAAGGAAATAGGAAGATGAGAAAGGAGTCAAAGACAGATAATGATTGCGAGATGGAGGCCCTACCCCCGGAGGATGGAAGACGAGGAAGGAAGCAAAGACAGAATATGGTTGGCCGAAGCTGTCCATAGGAGGACGGACATTTGGTCATTAGAGCCAGCCGACGGGAGGTGCATCCCCGTCGTGATTGAACCTCCTCCACGCCATAGGAACATGGAGAATGTCACGGGCTTCAGGGTCCCGAGTCGAAGAGTGGAGCCACAGACGAGATCTAACGCACAGGGCGGATCCCCCATGTCCGAAGCACTATTGGGAAAAACTAACTCGGTCAGCAGTCGACGAGAGGTGGTGCAAACCACACACCCACACTCCACCCATGGAGGTAGAGAGGAACTCACAGTGGCCATGGACCTGCATTACGCGGGGAGGAAACCTACATGTTCGGTCGGGCGACCGCAGCAGCAGGAGGAAAGATGCTACAGATACCTAATGCCTGGGAACGCCTTCTTCCTTCTTCGCCTCTCCGACCAGCGGACAAGCTCGGGTACGGCGCAGCATGGGATCTCTCGGTGACACCGAGCATCAGAGGCGCCCGGCAAGAGCGGCCGTTCTTCCGATCAGAGATTAAGGGCCGATTTCCTCGGGGAAACGACAGCTTCGACACCGGCGCCGGGATCACGGAGATGGCAGCGGCAGGACTGAATCGCCCTCACTTTCGACACTCGACCTCAGCCTGTTGGATTATGGAACGAGCGTTAACGCAGCAGCACAGTAGGTCCCGCTCTCTTCTGAGTGGGAGCAGCGTCTCGCGGGTCAAGATTCTGGAGGGGACGAGGGATCAAGTGGAAAAGACATCAACAGGCTGGAATTGGAAGCAGTGTGCTTCGCATTCTCGCCGGGAAGCAGCTGCGCACAGGTCAAGATATCCTCGCCGTTGGATGAGAGATCAAGCCGTCGAACATCTCAACAGGTCGCAGATGAAGCAGGGAGGCTCGTGCTCTCTCCGTGGGAAGCAGTGTCTCACGAGTCAGGATCCTCGTATTGGACGAAGGATCAAGCGGAAGAACACATCAACAGGTGGGAGATGGAAGCAGTGTGCCCCGCATTCTCTCCGGGTGGAAGCAGTGGCTCTCAAGGACATCTTGTACATGGACGAGGGATCAAGCCGTCTAATAACACTTCTAAAGGCTGGAGTGAAAGCAGTATGCCCCGCATTCTCTCCGAGTGGAAGCAGCGGCTCACAAGTCAGGATATCCTCGTAAGTGGACGATGGATCAAGCCGTCTAACACTTCAACAGGGTAGAGGGAAAGCAGTGTGACTCGCGCTCTCTCTGGGTGGGAACAGCGTATCTTGGGGCAGGAGTACGCGTAATCTCCGACAGCTCGACAGTGGTGGCCTACATCCAGAACCGGAGGTCGAGGAGGCGCTAAGTCTACACCCGGAGGATGTGGTTCGGAGTGGGGGTAGACAACGGACACGCATAGCAGACAGTCGGTGCACTCCAACACATCGCAGATTCGCCGCTCTTGGGACGAAGCGTCTGGGTTTGTCGCGTCATTCTGCTGGCCGTCATCACCCTGAGAGGAAAGCTTCGACGATGATGGACACATCGAGTGGCCCAGTGCGTCACGTCGCTCCCTCGCAGACTTCGGGATCTAGCAGAGGCATTGGGCGACCACTCGGCAAGACGGCGGCGGCAGACAACAGAGGTTCTTCTGAAGACTCCGATGACCAGAGAGGATGAAACCTACTTCCGCCGGCAGTGATGTGGAGTCTCTTCTGGGCGGTACTGTGCTAGTGGTGGATAAGGAGGCGTGGATGCTGTCAGCGGCTCCCTACAGATTCGGGCGCGAGGAAGCGGAAGCGAGGCTTGGTCAGGACTGCGCCCGAGGTTCGCTTCCCCCTAGCAGACGCGGGGTTTTCATCGAGAGGGTGAAGCCTTCCGTTAGCAAGTGTCTGGAGAACACCTGGGACTTTACAGCCTCGGTCCGTCGGAGCAGGACACGCATGGAGCTAGTGACAGCATTTAGGATGACGTACCACCCCGCAGCCTACTCCATGGCGGAGATCACCGGCGGTGACGGGATATGAAGGGACTTGCTGTTGTGACAGGTTCCATGCTCGCCCGTCTTTTGGGATAACACAGCGGTGGAAGGCTCCACGCGAGGACATTCTTCGGTGGGATCGACTTGGCAGATGATACGGCGACAGCACAGGATCCCTTGTCACCTCGGCAGGATTGTCTCCACTTGCTCCAGTCAGCGGTGGCGAGATGGAAGCTTTGGCTACAGCGCGACTTGCTGATGCCCTGCCTAGAAGGAGACCACGGAGGTGGGCTGAGACCCTAACGCCCGACAGGCTACAGTAGACCCTGACGGATCCCGGACCCGGAGACTAGGTGACGTCTAGTGTCGGCTTTGATGCTTACCAGTAGCTTCGGCCCTGCGCTTGCAACTACTTGGACGGTCGGCCCTCTGGACCAGATGGCGAAGCATGGGAGGATCCGGACTCCTGGCTGACGCAACGCCGCCGACGCGGATTCCGGGGCATCGGAGTCAAGTCCGACGTGGGACCAGCACCCAGTTTGCCGCCTAGGCAGGGAGTGCCTAACCGTTAACAGCGGGATAGCAACGAGTGAACACGCAGGCAGATACAGCCGCTGGCTGGAACACGCAGGCAGATACATCCGCTGGCTGGAGTGATGGCGGTGCAGCTGGTGCTCGTCAGATGGAAACAATGGCTGACGCTACGGAAGGTACGGTTGCGCACCGGCTGCTCGACAATGGCTGATGCTACGGAAGTTACGGGTGCGCGCCGGCTACTCGACAATGGTTTATGCTATGGAAGGTACGGGTGTGCTCCGGCTACTCGACAATGGCTGACTCTACGGAAGGTACAGGTGTGCTCCGGCTACTAGAGGTCGGGGTTTCTTCGTTTAGCACTTCTGCCGGTCGTGCAGAGATCGGGCCAGCACTCGTCGGACACGTCGAAGGTCAGCTCGATGTACGTGCGGATTCCCCTTGTGGCTGGGTCAGCAGCAGCGTAAAGAGAGTTACTACACCCGGCTGACTTCCAACTACTCTACGCGTGTGAGGAGTCTCTGATGATAGGCCGGTCCTACTGTAGTGGAACAGAAAGCTGCTTCCTCTGTCGCCTCCAGACCGGATCCACAAGCCTCGATGGGCTCCTTCGACAAACGGACTCCTTGCGTAGCCAACCACCTTTGCATACGGATTCTCCGGTTCGTCTGTTCACCGAAGTTAAGCCGTTGGGGAGGGGGGGGGGGGGGGGGGGGGGGGGGCAGTTAATCCTTGGTTGGACAACCTACTGGGAACAACAGGTATGGTGGAAGTCATCTTAACCCTTATCTTGTTCACCAGAGGGTGACGTACGTTCCAATAAGAATAGTTAAAGGGTAGCGCCGGAGTAGCTTGGCGCCACTAGGCTTCACTCCAATCTGGGCTAGCCTTCAAGTAAAGCCTTTGGGCTATTTTCTTATTTCTATAGTATAACCTGTGTATGGCAGGGCACAATTGAAACTGTTAGCCTCCCCCTGATATGGGTTAAGATGCGGCAGCGCGTTCCCTCCCTCAGGACGGGTACCTAGGGGCTCCACAAGCCCAGGGATGGCATGGGGATTAGGACTTTGATGACCGTTCAGCTGGATCACAGTCCTTTGGAGACGCGCGGAAAACCACTGCCTCAGCAACCCTGGCAGCAACTGTTTGTACACAGAGCGGTTGGCGCGGCACGCTGGGAGATGGACAGTCAGCACTCACACCAAGAGGCTTCTCGGGTGCGACAGTGGATGTGATTGCAGCGACTCAAGGAGTCTCTGACAGTACGGATACGATGGAGAGTGGAGAGTATGGCAGGCCTGATGTGCAGCGGAGCAACTCTCCCCACAGACCGGACTAACCCCATTTTGGCCGAGTTCGTCTATGGGTTCCCAAGCAGATCGGACCCCTCAGCATCATTCGAATTTACCGGGTGGAAGGCACTTATTGACACCTAGCACGGACCAGCTACGGTACAGACCTCTCGGATCGGATCGAGCACTGTCATCGGCAAGATGGCCGGCTTCCGCCGACGATGCAGGGAAACCTAACAGGAAGACGACTCAATACAGCTCTTCACAGACCTTACGTTTCTGGCAAAGAAAAGCCACCAGCATCGGCGCTCCAAGTATTGTCCATATGTCCTCTCAGGACAACGGAACAGGATGGGGAATCCCGCCTACAGGACACCGTCAAAGCGCTTAAGTTACCTGCGCAGAACTAAGCCACTATTACAAGGGCGCTTGCGCCTATTCCTGCCCTTGGCTTCGGGCAGACGAGACATATCTGTGCAGGCGATCTGATCCTGGCTCCGCTGGGCGATAAGGGAGGCATACAAAGAGCTCACCCCTGCACAAACCAAGACCTTGCGTATCAGGGCACATGAAGTCGGAGCAGTGTCAACAAGCATCGCCTTTGACCGCAACTGCGCAGTCGGCGACATTGTGGCAGCCGTGGGTTGGCGGTCCGAATCTACCTTCGCCCGCTTCTACCTATGAGATCTATCCGGCCAGTGCAACAACCTGGCCTTACTGGGGGACACAGCAGCGCAGCACTCCCTCCAGGCGCCTCTTTGCGCCGTAGGTAACGCCTAGCTAAAGTTGTCGGGAGTGGGTGCGTAGGGTGGGACCCTCAATTTACGCGCAGAGGCGCTTGGGCGTGGGACAGGTGGCCCAGGAACTGCGGCACCCTCCTCCTATTCGCCATTCTTCCTAGTAGTAATGCTGTTGGTAATGATTTTGAGACGATAAATAATTTTTTTTCTAAAATGTATTTTTAAAAAAAATACCGACGGCATTACTCGGAGGTCCCTCCCGCCTTCCCCGCTTGCCGCAGTTGAGCTAAGACTCGGAGACTGCCGGGAAACGGTGAGTGAGCCACCAGATAGGGAGAAGGGGAGGCCACCCCGGGTATCCTGGTAATGACACCCCCTAGTGATTGCCTCCCCTGTGGTAATGTACACTACGAGTGTTTTGGGGCTAAAATTGTTAATCTGTGTATTGCCACATGAAAGGTTGGAGCTGTGAGGCACAACTGGTTATTTGATGGAACATGGAAAATGTGCATATAGCAGGAGATAATTATGCTAAAGTAAGAAAGCTACAGTTGCTGAAGTAAAACCAACTGAAAAAGTGTAGTTTTGAATAGGAAAGTGACTTTGCTAGATGTATTTAGCGTTGATGATTTCCCACTTAAAACTGGGTCACAGTATTTTGGCCAATGCTGGTGTATAACATGCTGATTCTACAGATCAATGCAACAAAAATGTTTTGGCCGTTTGGTGGTATGTGTGTATGATTTAAGTTGACGTAAGTTTGTACTGAAGTATGGTCATGAATCTACATAAGTTGTTTCAAATCCAATGGTACAAAATGTAAATGTGCTATATTATCAGAGAGAAAGGTGACTTTTGTCTAAATAAAATGGCATTTGCCACGACTTCAGAATTTGTGTACTTCAATTTTTGGTTTTAATTTTGATGTGTCGCCTGTGGCAGGGTCATCAGGGTATTCTTTCAGATTGTTTTTTTAATTTCATCAGCAGTCTGTTAAAAGAAAGGTAATGGATAGGGATAAATTTGCTTGCCAAACTTGTGTTGTGCACACTAAGAGTAAGAGTGTACAGTAAAAGCTCGGCGTTACCATTCATTTAAGGTCATATTCATGCCTGTAGGTATTTTGGTGTTGGCAGTCACTTGATATTTGGGTTTGAAATGACAGTGAAGGGGCCCGTGATGTTTGACCCATTAAGCCCTGAGAAAAACAATTATCACATTTTGTTGATATCCCCTGAGGTATACGTTACAGTTTTGGATGATGGTCGATCCACACCTTGTTGTAGCGTGTCGGGGGCTTTCTAGGTTAACCCTGTTGTGCAAACTGGTACTGTAAACATTATTAGTGGCTGAATGCACAAAGGGGGGTCACAACAAGAAGTTGACTATACTGAAACATTTTCTGAGTAGATTTTGCTTTAGACCATATTGTTCGTTTTTACAACTCCTGAAATACATGTGTTTTGTTGCCTTCAGTATTTTCCATATTATTCTGTCCTTTTTTTGGTTCAGGGTTCAAACGTATGATCAGTTTTAAGTGTAGTAGATAGACATGTCCATCTTGGACCATGATCAGCTAGAATCGACACATACTTACATTACTCCTTGTAGCATCAATTTATACCAAAATTAGTTGTTGGGTTTTAATTTTTTAATGTTTTGTTTGTTGATGTGGATGTTGGAAAGAAAAATCACTTGCAATGTGCCACATAAAGCACAAAGTCGCTTATCCCAAATGCAGCTGGTCTCGAATGTATTGACACATTTGAGACGACCAGCATGCAGACATGGCAGGCAGACAGCCGTGTGTCCGCATGCTGGTCTCCTCATGTGTTAATTGTTTTGCATGAAATAGTAGCCTAGCATGGGCTGCCGAGTACAGAAAATTCAAAGGAGGCTTGTAAGATTTAATCAGTCTCTGGGTACAGTCGTTTGATGTAAAAAATAAATTCATATTAGACCTTGCCAAAACCACATTTTATGTGTGTACTTAACCTTTCTTGTTAATGTGTGGTTTTTCAGCTGGATGGATGTGGTGAAACCTGCCAACAATAAAGGCCTAAATTTGATCATTCAGTATCATTGTACGGAAGCATTACCAGTAAACCATTTCTTTTCTGAGAAAATGTGAACAAGATGTGTCTGCATCCACTTGCAGCGAAGGGGTTAAGAAGATTCAGTTTTAATTTCTCTGTCCACAATTGCATCTCTGCATGTATCAGCTGTCAGATTTCAGAATTTTAACTTTAAGCCGCTCTAGCCACAGTAGCGTTTGCAATCAGAATCTTTTCTTAACTCATTTGAGACGTGCCACCACCAGATAATAGCCTTAAGCCGCGTATTCGCAGGCAGCACGTCTCGAATGAGTTGACCCTTTGGCTGTCGGCAGCGGTTTTTGTCACGGTGATTTCCTGCATGAATCATTGTGATAAAAACAGCTACTTGCAGCCAGAAGGGTTAAGTTCCTCTGGCCACAGTAGTGTTTCCCACAGTAACATCCCCTTTTTTATTTTCACATACAGTTGATGTATCTTAGGCTCTACACTACTTTTACCACATGGAAATTTTGTTGTCTCTATTAGGGTCATGCTCAAAATCTACTCTCAATCTTAGTCAGGAAGAGGCTATATGCAGCCAGCTCTTCCCATCGGCAGCTGCTGGGGCTCATGAGGATCTATGCCTCGTGCAAACATGAGGGTCATTTTGGTGGACCGTTCACATCGGTGTGCTCTCTTCTTGAAGTTTGTTACCTCAGGCAGACATCCGTATCCATTAACTCGTTTAGCTGTGGTGTCATTGCAAAACAGTTGATTGACCATGATAGCAAGACAATTGATCAACCAAGGTATTTCAAGGGTGATGCCAGAAAAGCTTGGCTCCCACAGGTGCCATGCTATTCTGGCACCACCCTTGGAATGTCATGGTCAATAATATATATATATCCTGGATTGGAATGCAGTATTTAAATGACGACTCCAATATTTAGGGTACAATGGGTTAACTCATTCGCGGCCAGCCACATCCGATGTGCGGCTTATGCTGCGCATCCGGAAGCGGCTGGCCGTGATTGAGTTTAGAGTCTGGTAACTGTGCTGTGCCCCAGTGTGCATTTTTTTCTGCTTTTTACTCGTGCTACTTCTTTTGTGTATTTTGCTTTTACAAAGTATCTCTCTGCAATTTGTCAGTGCTCGACACCTTTTTCCCCCTCTTTCTCGCTTGTAATGTGGTAACGAAAATGCATCCAGTTGTACACGTCTTTGCCGGCAGTAACGTTTGAAGGCTATTCATGTCGTTAACAAATTAAGTAGCACATGGCAGCATAATCCAGTCTTTGTGGTGATTTTAATTGTATTATATCATGTCTGTTCATAATGTGTACAGTACAACATTGCTAACCTTGTGCGTGCAGCCACGGGTACTGTACCACTAACCTGTACCAGTGGCTGCATGCACGAGGGGGTTAATGTGCCGTGTCAACAAATTGAACCAAGCACATAGCTACTGCCTGTGAACTTTGTGATTGACTCATCATTTCGTGCGCCAATAGCTGAGTGACACGAGACTTTAACCTTTCGATTTGCTTTCTCTCACGCCCCGTTTCAGGTTGGTTTACATTTGTTATTTGGTATGTGGTTTTGAAGTGCATTGAATAAAAGAACATTTTCCATTGAGTATGTTTTGTGTGCATTGTGACTTTGGGGGTTCGGCCTTTCACAGCAATTAACTCTTTCGAGACATGTCGCATCCGGATTTGCGGCCTAAGGCCACGAATCTGGATGCGACATGTCTTTCAAAGTGTTAAGTGTGCATTGTAACTTTGAACGGAGGCTGGTCATGGACAGCAAGAGGCAGTGATTCTTGTGAGTCCCTACAGCTGCCTCTTGCAGACCAGAGGGCCTGGTGGAAAGAATGTTGGAGTAAGTTGACTCCTTCGCTGCCAGTGGACGTGTCAAATTAGTCTTGGAAAGCAGGACATATTCAACACTGAATAATCCGATCTTCCAAGGAACATGGATATGAGTAGGGTCAGCAAGAGGCAAAGAACCTCATGAGCCCCCGCAGTTGCGGGGGCTCATGAGGTTCTTTGCCTCTTTTAGTTGTGGTCGTCGCATTTCTTGGGCAGTTGACCCATATCTTACTGAGGCTAAAAGCTTCAAATTTGTACACTGCCTTATGCAAGCTACATTACAGTACTTGCAGATAAGGATATAAACCAATGGCTTTAGTTCAAGGGTGGTGCCAGAATGGAATATTTTAGTCAAACTTATTTCAAACACCGGTGTATTCCGAATGATAAGGGTAAAGTAGCATTCCAATTCAGCACTATTACTACAGATGGAAAAATTATGCACACAGAGGAATAAGCTTGCATTTTGACCTTTTCTTTACTTGTACTTCTGCAAAATATCGTTCAATAGCAGTTCCAGCATTGGTACACAAAAGTTGTTCATCTACACTTTGTTGCAAGAAAAATTACACAACATTCTTCACTTGAGAGTACTTCTGGTCACAATAAAAACAGTGCATGAGAGACGCAAAATTACTTTTCATTGGAATTCACATGAAAGGGAAATACATATATATAACACGAGTGAAAAAGACAGTTTAATTGCAAATTACAAAACTGCAAGCACTATTGAAACTCAATTACGCATGTCAAGAACTGCAAACAAACATTTACCACAGTAGAACGCTGTCTTAAATAGCAAGTTAACCCTTTGGCTGTAGGTACCCAATATGCAAAAGGCCATCGGGCTGATATCAGCCGCCGTAGGCCTGTACACAGCTGTGTGTGGGCCATCGGTCTCATGTGCAATGGGTAGTGCTTTTTGTCCTGGTGATTGTGTAAATGTCAAAAACAAAAACAAAAAAAAGTGGTCCTAATAGACAGGTTCACATTTAACTCATTACATCCTGAGGCTGATTTTGTTCTGATTTGCTTATTGTCCTGTGAAGGCTACATTACAGATTAGGAGACAGATCATCCATTTCAGTTCAAGGGCGGTGCCAGAATAGCTTGGCGCCTGAGCAATTGCTTGGCTGGGAAGTGTATTTGTCATAGTCTGTGATTTAATCAGGGCCTTATTTTACAACTCATGTTAAGCTTTAAAGTCCAAAATCACAGACCAGCACGCACATTCTCCTGCATCTCACTTGCAAGAGATGCAGATGTCTAAGCTCCAATGTCCAAAATCACAGACCAGAACACGTATAGATATTCCACTGTGCCTTCTGTAGCAGATGCATCATGCTGCAGTTCACCAACCTTCCTGTTCCTCATGATCGTCATACTCCTCTTCATATGATTCATTCTGACGCTCCAAGCGATGCTTGGCCGTTCTGCAGACAGAAGAAAAATACAAAATGTGTATTACCATATTCAAGTGCAATCAGTATCCGATGCACGTTTACTTCACGGCAATATCAACAATTAAGCTGTCGGTAGCACAGTTGGTCATGAAGACTTACTACTTAACCCTTTTCAGCCTGATACACTACTGCTTGAAATACGTTTGACTGATAGTTTAAGGGTGGTGCCAGAATAGCTTAGCGCCTCAGGCGCCAAGCTATTCTAGCACCGCCCTTGAACTGAAATGGATGATCTGTCTCCTAATCTGTAATGTAGCCTTCACAGGACAATAAGCAAATCAGAACAAAATCAGCCTCAGGATGTAATGAGTTAAATGTGAACCTGTCTATTAGGACCACTTTTGTTTGTTTTTGTTTTTGCGATGGTTGCTAAAAAATGGGTTCTACCACATAGTTTAAAAACATGTAACCCCTTAACTCTTGAAAAAAACTGAACGATCCAACTACAAGAGGTATAGATCCTCATGAGCCCCCAAACGTGGGGGCTCGTGAGGATCTATACCTCTCGCTGACACCACTGTGTATCCCTGTTCCTTTCTGATGAATGGGGAACTTTGACGCTGAATTTGCGATGATTTCAAAAACACAATCTATGTCCACTAGCAGTGAAGGGGTTAAGTCTTACCGCGACATGTTGGAGGCGAGAGTTTTCACTTTGGAGAGGGTCAGCAGCTTGTCACCTCCAGTGGGGTCGATAGCATGATGGAACTCCATGGTTTGCCGAGCTGCAAAACACAATTACTCTCTGAAACGTGAAAAGTGTCTGTAAGTGTACCCGCAAAAAAAGAGCCACCCTGATAGAAAAACAAGAAAATTTCATTTGTTGCTTCAGATGTTCACAGATGTTCAGCCTACTGTCGGAGCTACCTTCACACAAAAATTGGATGAGTATCACCCATGGCTACCTTGGAGGACACAGGGTTTCATTAGTGGTGAAAATAAGCAAAACTGGACACACTCTGTGAAGCACGTTTCCTGTGACAGGTTTTAACACACAAGTTGTGTGGATTGCTTATGATATTAACTGCCTCAAACGAAATTTGACTCGAAAAATTCATTACAGAACCAGAACTTCCGGTGCACATCATTTTCTTAATAAATCTTATTTGATTTAATGTGAATTACTTTCAAACCATTTTTATGCTCCAGTGACTGACACAGAGATCAGGAACACACCTATATACATTTGATCAGGTAAATATTCCTGCTAATCTAAAAATAATGAACTTTTTGATTTTCATGTTTGTAGGTCATGTTGATTATTTAGGTGCCTTTGACAAACAAAAAGTAGGTCAAGACCAAACAGGCCGGATTTGTATGCACACGGACCCTATAGAGACACTGCACATTGGTTGGCTTTCAGCTGTGTCCTCTGCAGATTTCACTTTCAATATTCTGTGATGGTAGTGTCACTAATGATGTCATAAGTCATCGATGTGCGATTTTTAAGACTAAACATTCTATTTGCACATGACATAACACACGTTTCATAACATTTTCTAATAAATGACATCAAAATAACCAGGGTTAAAGCATATTTACAAAGAAAAGCGCTATGGTGAAAAATTTGCGTTTTTAATGGAAGTCAGTATATATAATCTATATCTATATTGATGTGACAAAAACCAGACGAGCATATATACTGAAGAGCAAAAGAAATGCAGCATTTTGGGAATCATCAGAAATACTTTAGTGTTTCCGTTGAGTCCATAAATGTCGCATTTTGGGAATCATCAGAAATACTTTAGTGTTTCCGTTGAGTCCATAAATGTCGCATTTCTTGTGCTTTGATTCCTCGATTCCTCTCTTCCATGACCAGCTTCGTCTCCGCCACGGCCCAGGCATGCTACTTCCACCTCCGCTGCATCAGTCAGATCAGAAAATAACTCACTACCAAAGCTGCCACCAAACTTGCTGTCTCTCTCATCCTATCTCGCATCGACTACTGCAACTCTCTCCTTTCCGGCCTCCCTCACTCCACCACTTTCACTCTCCAGCGCATCCAGAACAATGCTGCCCACCTCATCCTCAGAAAGAAAAAATCCGACCATATCACTCCCCTGCTCAAACTCCTTCACTGGCTTCCCCATCCCACAACGCACCCAATACAAGATTCTGTCTCTCTGCTACAAATCCCTGAACAACTGCGCGCCTGCCTATCTCTCTAACTTACTCCACCCTACATTCCTTCCCGCTCCCTCCACTCCGCCCCCGCACCAAACTCAGCACTTTCAGCCCCCGCTCCTTCTCAGTATACGGTCCATCCACCTGGAACACTCTCCCACTCTCTCTCCGTCAGAAACATTCTCTCTCCTCCTTCCAGTCCGCCCTCAAAACTCACCTCTTTCAACAGTTCTAGCACTATATCACCACACTCCCCACCCCAAGCTGACTGTCGTAATGTATTTCTCTGTTTGTGGTACGTGAGTCGTTGTCTAAAGCGTGTGCATGCGTGCGCGAGTTGTGAGTGCGCGCTTAGAGTTATAATTATTATATAAGCCTGTTATAAATACCGTAATTATTATTATTTGCTTGTCAGTATATATACAGGATGGTACGCAGGCATCCTCAGCATTCACTGGAGTGACTATGTCACCAACGTCGAGGTCCTTGAACAGGCGGAAACTGTGAACATCGAGGCATTGCTGCTGCGGACACAGCTTCGCTGGGCGGGGCACGTCTCCAGGATGGAGGATCATCGCCTACCCAAGATCACTCTGTTCGGCGAGCTCGCCACTGGACACCGAGACAGAGGGGCACCAAAGAAGAGATACAAAGACGGTCTCAAGAAGTCACTTAGTGCCTGCCAAATCGACCACCGCCAGTGGTCTTCGCTTGCTGCGGAACGTGACACGTGGCGCTCCACCATTCACAAGGCAGCCGTCTCCTTTGAGGACTCTCGCAGAGCTAACCTTAAGGACAAGCGGCTCAGAAGAAAAAACAGAGTTGTCGTAACTCAGAACCCTGACCAGACCTTCCCCTGCAGCCACTGTGGTCGAACCAGCCTGTCCCGGATTGGCCTCCGCAGCCACGAAAATGCCTGCAGACGATGTGGGCAAGCCCTATAGAATCTTCGTTCGCGAAGTCAAGCCAAGATATATACAGAAACACTCAAACTAATTTAATCCTTTCACTGGCAGTGGAAACTGACTGCGCTTCTCAAATCAATGTTAATTTAATGCCTGAGTCCCAGCCGTCCAAGGAGGGTGGATACAAAAAGGTGTTCGTGAAGTGTTGGCAAGAGGCATAAATCCTGCAAAGGCTCATGAGGATCTATGTCTCTCGCACTTGGGTGGCGTTTGCTTTGTCCTGGCAGTGAAGGGGCTAACACATTTTCATAAACAAATGAGCATACCTCATAAAATGATAAATTAACCAGCATGTGTGTGCACTTTTTACAGTGTAAATGTTGTCTCTAACCTTAAAATAATGATGTACAGAAGCAGTCATGATGTTTTGTTGCAAGTCGTAAACAATGAACACATTTTTTAGCAGAAGAAAATTTCTCATATCTGAGCCAGAAATAAGCAGAGGAACATTTCTCGACCTGAGCCAGCACTGATGGGCCGATCACGCCACTCAGCAATGCGATGGTTGATGTTTTCTTTGATGATAGGTGTGATCTGCTGAAGTGCCAGATAGCCAGTGATATCTAGCTCTAAGTCAAGGGAACAACTTGGGTGTCTTGCCGGAAAATAAACGAATAGTGATCATCATTAACCCTTTTGTGCATCAGTACTCTCAGCAGTACCGATGGCTGCATGCACAAGGGGTTAACCCCTTTACCACCAGTTGACGCAAAATATGTTTCTGAAATCCACGTTGAACAGCTGCTCGTGGAACATGGATTCAACTTCAAGGTGATGCCATCAAGAGGCATAGATACTCATGGGCCCCCACAACTGCGGGGGCCCATGAGGATCTATGTCTCTTGCAGCTGGATAGTGTTCCATTTTTCTTGGCAGTGAAGGGATTAAAGTAACTTCCTCCAGAGCGGTGCTAAAATTCGCTAATAGAACAGGTGCTGGACGTTTGTCTAGCCATGACAAAGACATTCATACCCATCTTGGCAATAAGCCATCTGCACAGGCACACATACTAGAGGCGTCGTTACTGCCCTTGTGCGTAATGCGCAACTCTCCTCTGTAGCAAAGGAGAAAAGAGCACAAAAGACTTTCAGCTATGACATTCAAACTTTCAACTCAAGCAAACGTTAAGTTCGTCCTCTTGTGCATCATTTCTGAAAGTCGTTCAGAAAGAACATTTATAAAGGAGCTTACAGACACTGCCAACTATTAACCCATATCATATTGAGGCTAAAAGCTTCAAATTTGTACACTGCCATATGCAAGCTACATTATAGTACTTACAGACAAGGATATAGACCAATGGCTTTAGTTCAAGGGTGGTGCCAGAATAGCTTGGCGCCTAAAGGCACCAAGCTATTCTGGCACTACCCTTGAGCTATTTTAGACGGCTACTCTAAATAGTACTGGTGGCTGCACACACAAAGAGGTTACAATGGAAGGATACGAGCCAAGCGCATGATTGGTACAGCGTTGTGCACCCCATCCAACTGAACAGCCTTCTCAGCTTCGACAAACATCCGGCGACGCACGCGTTCGTTGCACAGTGGCAAAATGCCATCAAGAGCATCCTTGTGTTCTTTGTCCGTGAGCTGGCCGCTTTCGGAACTTTGGAATGGCACTAGCCTGTTCTCCAGCTGTAATTACAAAACCATACCTGTGTTTTACAACCATTTACATTCATCCTGAAAGTTTCTGCTGCACAGTGGAGATCTGTATATATAAACTCTGCATTCTCAGTGTTTTTGTTGATCAATGTCTGCGTGCAAAGTCTGGGGCCAAACGCTTTAACAAAGGCCAACCCAGTACGCAAAGGTCCCAGGGCCCACGACGGTTGCAGTGGGCCCACTCACGACTGTGCACGGGCCCACTGCAGCTGTCGTGATCCCAAAGATGTTTTGCTACTGGGGATGGGTATCTCATGGTCTGTACACTGACTTTCATGTTCATCTGGTATATCATATGGTAGATATTAGTTAATGTGTCACTTTGCTTGGCGTGTACAATTTGTGTTGTTTTTATTGTTAACCCTTATCATTCTGATACACCCATTGCTTGTAATAAATTTGACTGATAGTTCAAGGGTGGTGCCAGAATATCTTGAAGCAGGATATAATGGGTTAACTCATTCTACCCCATCATCGAAATCCTTAAATTTTGCCGTTGTCCCCTGAAGACTGCATTGCAGTGCAGGACACAGATCAACCATGATAGTTCAAGGGTGATGCCAGAATAGCTTGGCGCCCATAGGCGCCAAGCTATTCTGGTATCACCCTTGAACTATCATGGTCGATCCTTATCTTCCTGTGGTGTGTCTGGGGTAGAATGAGTTAAATACCCATGGCCTGTAGTATAGTGCCAGGACCTGAGACAATGCACACGGATAGCTTCAGCTAAAACGAGTGACCTGTGACACCACACATCAGCAGGGGAAATGATTTCAGCTCAGTCAACCACTGACTATGAAAGTTTAAGGGTAGAACCAGATTAGCTTGCTGACTTTTCAGGTACAAAGCTGGCAGTGATACCAGATTAGCTTGCTGCCTTTCCAGGTACAAAGCTGGCAGTGATACCAGATTAGCTTGCTGCCTTTCCGACTGTCAACAGAGAACAGATTGCTGTAGACTGAACATCCATCATTCCATCTGATTTTTTCTGGCAAACACAGTCTAGCAAACACTGTACCCATACAACACAACGAAAAGCAACACCCATAAGAATGGGTGGAGCTCCTTCTGGCTGACAGAAAAGATCGACTACTGTACCATTATTAACTCGTTCAGTACCAGTTGATGCAGACTGTGTTTCTGCAATTTTCGTTAATTCAACACCAAAATACCCTAGCTGCCCCAGGAATATAGATTCCAAGTGGTGTCAGCAAGAGGCATAGATCCTGATGAGCCCCCGCAAACTGTGGGGCCTCATGAGGAATTATACTTATTACAGTTGGTTGGTCAAATTTTTTCAGCACTGAACATGTTAAATGGCAACAACCCCCAAAAAGTGCATTACTTACATCATGGAAGCGCGGTTCTCGATACTTGAGGATGATGTGAATGAGGAAGTCGCAGACCAGGCGCCGGGAAATGTGGTTCTCGCTGAATGACGTGTAGCTCATCTGCAGGCTCTCCAGATCATCCTCCTGTGTACAAAAATGAATTTTTCTTTAAAATGAATTTTTTCGAAAAATACTTACCGATGGTATTACTGATAGGAAACGTTACCTAGCTAGCCTAATTTCAGCCAAATTTTGGTTGTGTCTGTATATGGGAGTGTTGGCAGGTGAGGGGTGCCATAGTCCAGGCAGTAACCTGAGTAGCCTCCCTTCCGCCCCATCTGCGTACGAGCTCACCCGATATTCATCTGAGTTGGTTTCTTATCGAACTGGCGGCAAGCGGGGCAGGTAGGAGGGACCTTCGAGTAATACCATCGGTAAGTATTTTTCGAAAAAATTCATTTTAAAGAAAAAAATCATTTGTTTCCTCAAAACACATTACCGATGGTATTACTGATAGGAAGAATCCCGAAGAGGAGGTAGGTGCCGCTATAGCGCCCCTAAGGCCCAAAGACACTGGCCCTCAGACCCGCCTTCCAGAAGCAAATTCCCGATAATTTTAGCTAAGATACTTACGGCGCCTATGGCCCTGGGAGGGAGTGTTGCACCCACCAGCGAAAGGTTCTGCCACTGGGCGAAGAGGTCCCTCAGGTAGAAGCGGGCGAAGGTAGTCTTAGCTCGCCATCCCACGGCCGCCACAATGTCCTTGACAGCGCAGTTGCGGTGGAATGCGAGACTTGCGGCCATGGCTCTGACCTCATGCGCCCTGATGTCATACGTTTGGCTTGCATCAGGGGCGAGGTCCTGGTATGCAGAGCGAATCACCCATCGGAGCCAGGAGGAGATGGTATGGGCTGAGATGTCAAGTCTACCTGGGGACAGAGGGAGAAACAGGCGGGTGCGTCCTCTGCGCAGAGGCTTGGTCCGGCGCAGGTACACACGTAAGGCTCTCACCGGGTCCTGCTGTCTGGTCTCCTGGGTGGAGTCTGTCACTCGTAAAGGGCGAATAGTCATCATCTGTGGGGCAGCCAAGGCGACCGCATCTTGGCCAGGAAGGTCGGTTCAGGTAGCAGTTGCACGGAGCCGTACGTCCGGAACTGCAGGCAATCTGGGCGTGTTGACAGCACGTGAAGTTCACTGACCCTGGAAGCCATGGCTAGGGCCAACAGGAAGCATGTCTTCCGAGTCACGTCTGGCATGCGCGCCAACTGAAGAGTTTCAAAACGGCCTGAGTTGAGCCACGTAAGCACCCATGGTAGATCCCATCTCGGCAAAAGTGAACGCAGTGCCGGGCGTTGCAGACCAAAGTGGGCCATCAGATTGGCGAGGTCTTTGCAGCTACCAGGGTCGGGCCGGCCCAAGTGCTGGTAGGTGTCGGCGATCATGGCTAGGTAGCCCCGAATGGTAACTGGAGCCAATCCCTGGTCGTTGAATAGCCAGAGGAAGAACTCCGCCAGCTGGTGCATCGTCAAGTCCGTGGGGAAGAGAAGGTTGTCACCACACCAGTCACACAGCACTCGCCATTTTCCCTTGTAAACTCGTCTGGTCGAGGGCCTGCGGGATGCAGTGATAGCATCCACTGCCGCACTTGAGAAGCCTCTGCTGGTGAGGGCTCGCCGCACAATCTCCAGGTGTGGAGGAGGAGACGTTCTGGGCATGGATGGTACAGCGGCTGTCGCGGTTGCTTGAGCATCGTGCGTGGAGTGGGGAGCTGCAGAGGAGGGCATGTGGCGAGATTCAATAGGTCTGTGGGCCACGACTTGGTCCAGCAGAAGGGGGCCACCAGGAACAGGACCATGTTGCAGCCGCGGAGCTTGAGGAGGACTGGGCACCAGCACTGACAGAGGATAAGCGTAGGAGACGAGTCCGTCCCAGGGGATGGATAGCACGTTGACTGCCCAAGCTAGCGGGTCTGGAACCGGCGAGATGAACAGCGGTAGCTGGCGGTTCCACCTCTTCACAAAGAGGTCGATCACGGGAGCTTCCCACCTGGTCCCGATCATCCTGAAGATGTCCGGACGGAGCGTTCATTCGGTGTGGAGTAGCTGGCCGCGGCGCAATAGAGAGTCGGCTAGAACATTTAGATGTCCCGGGATGTGTCTCGCACGAAGAGCAATGCCCCGATCCTCGCACTAGCGGAGCACCTGGTAGAGAAGGATGCACAGCGAGGGAGAGCGTGTCCCGCCCTGCTTCTGTATGTAGGCGACGATGGTGGAGTTGTCGGACAAGACGAGGAGCTCCTGGCACCGGAGTTTAGACTCCCACGTCATAAGGGCCTGCCATACCGCCTTCAGCTCTAACCAGTTGATGTGTCGGGACCGAAGATCTGGAGGCCAAAGACCGGAGGCTGTGGCGAACATCGAAAGTAGGTCAGCTCCCCAACCGGCAAGACTTGTGTCGACACAGAGGGACAACCGGGGAGGTGGCGAGTAAAGTGGGACGCCCGTAGCGAGCGAGGCGGGGTCCCCCCAGCGCAGGAGGTGAGGACGTAGCATCGAGTGCACCGGGATCAGAGAATCGATGTCGTCCTTCGAGGGTCGCCAGTGTAGGAGCAGGTGCAGCTGCAGCGGCCGTCAGTAGAGGCTTCCTAGGGGAAGGAGATCCGCTGCGGCGCTCATCAGGCCCAGGAGTTGTAACCACTTGAGCCACTTGCCGCGCCAGATTCCCCAACTTCTGGATACGCACCTCTGGGAGCCGCACTTCGTTGAGGTCGGTTCGAAACTCCATCCCCAGGTGTACGAAGCGGCATGACGGCGAGAGGTCGGACTTGCCTGCGTTGACGAGGAACCCGAGTGTGTCGAGCAGAGCAAGGAGCGCATCCCGGTCCTTCTCCAAGGCGGAGTCTGCTTGGTTCCTCAGGAGAAGATCGCCAAGGTAGTTCGACGTGGGACTGGACGACGTCCGTCTGACCCTGGCTACGACGGCATCCATGATCTGGGTGAACACCCACAGGCTGAGGTTGAGGCCGAAAGGAAGCGCTCAGAACTGGTAGACTACACCAGCGAAGGTGAAGCGAAGATAGCGTCTGGCCGCAGGATGCATGGGGACGTGGAGGTACGCATCCGACAGATTGAGACTGATGGCAAAGTCCATGGGCTGCACTGCGGCGCGAAGGGCTCGAGTGGTCTCCATGCGGAAGGACTGGGTGACTATGAACTTGTTCAAGGCGGGAGAGGTCGATGACTGGGCGCCACTTGCCCCCCGGCTTGGGAACCACGAATAGGCGTAGAAGGCTGGAGTGTCGTGTCGCGTCACCACCTCCGTGGCGTTCTTACGTAGTAGAGCGGCGACCTCGTTGCGAAGCACATCGGCCCTGAGCTGATCTGGGCACCGCAGTCCAGAGGGGTGAACGGCGTAATGGGGGCGGGGGGGGGGGGGGGAGGGGGCGGGAGGGGGGGGGGGGGGCGACCGGAACGAAAGTTGTAGTCCCTCGCAGACGGTCGACAGGATTCACAGGTCGTCTGGAAACAGCGATCTCCAAGCGTCGCTGTGATGTGCGAGCCTCCCGCCGACAGGAGACCCAGGAGCAGTCGGCGGGGGCGGAGGAGGAAAGCAGTCAGCGGGCCCTGCCTCGCCCGAAGGGACGTTGGGCAGGTCTAGGCCAAGCAGGGGTGGGGGCGTCCGTGGCTTTAGGGGTAGGGAGCAAGCGGGGGCGACCAAAAGCCGGGGTCCGGGGGGGGGGGGGGGGGGGGGGGGGGGCAGACGACCACAACTGGTGAAGGGACGAGAGGAGGGTCTGGCGGTATGCAGGGCTCGACCCACGGCCCTGCAGGCTGCCTGAAAGCGGGTTGGAGCGACATGGCTGGGCCACAAGTCCTTGTTAGCCTACTTGACGGTCTGCCAGGTGGGGGCCGAAAAGGAGTTCTCCACCAAGAGGCGCCCGGCGTAGCTGATTCTTCAACTCGGTCGGCAGCGAGCAAGCATGCAGGATGGTATCTCGGCGCATCAGCGTTGACAGCGATGTGGTAAGTGGCCCGGTTGCCGGAAACTGCCAAGGCGAGGATGTAGGCCAAAAGGGGGGAGATGGTAGGATTTCAGGCTTCCTCAACGTGACGGACGGTGGCCTGCATCACCAGGTCCAGGAACCCCGCAGAGGCCAGGGAAATGCGGATGAGGGAAGCAGTCTGTGCAAGTCCAGGAGTGGAATCACATCATCGAAGAGAACCAGCACAGGACAGTGCCGGAGGGTCCACCGCCGGGAGTGGGCAGGCGAAGCTCTGCGAATGTCCCGCGTACCACCTCTGACGGAAGGCAATAGCCAGGTTCGCCGGCCACCTGGTGTCAGCGAAGAAGCCAGTGTCTCCCATGGCGCCCTGAAGCCGGTGAGTGGAGAAGGTGTCGCGTAAGTCCCAGAAACCGGGCGGTTGAGGAAGAGACTTGAAGCGCTTGACCTGGCGCTTGGAGTCCACGAAGGCCGAAGCTCTCTTCTTGGCAGGGGGAGAAGGAGGGCGGGAAGACACGAAGCGGTGAGGCGAACAGCTTCGTCCAAGGCCCGAAGAGTCTCCATCCTATGGCTCAGCATAGCTGGCGGCGAATCCATCTCATCTCAGGACTGCGAGCGACATGAATGGGAGGCGCCGTCATCGCCAAGCAACGCAGAAACGGAGTCCTCTGGAGCCAAGCTGATGGAGTCGTCCGTCAAGCACGTGGGAGGAACAGGGGTGTCCAATTCCTCCGAACGACCGGTGATCGCAGGTGCGGCTGCGGATCGATTAGAAGAGGAAGCAGCGCTGAAAGGGGTACGTCTTCCACTGTGGCAACGCTGCAAGCGGAAAGGCATCGGGGAATCCCGCGGGGTTCTGTGTGAAGAGGCCAAACTGCGTGGGGCAGATCGGCGGTCCCGAGGGGAACGGCTGCGACGTGGAGAACGGGAAGGTCTCGAACGGGCGTCTCGGTGCGTACTGCATCTCGTCGTTACAGCACAGGCCATGGGGGTAGATCGTACCTTGTTTCCCATCTTCCGTGACGAAGACCTAGGGTGTCGACTGTCCCGCGAAGTCCGGGAGGAAGAGCGCAGTCTCGGCGGCTGATCCCACGAACTCGAACGGCGCCGAGGAGTCGTAGTCGAGCCGGCCTTCCCATCGCATAGTGTCCCATCAGTACTGGTACGTCGTCGTATGCTCCTCTCGTGTCTCTTGTCTCTGTGTAGCGAGCGAGCGCTTCTGGAGTCAGACGAACTGTCCGAGCGTGGCCGAGGGCGGGGGTCGGGGTCCGGTCGGAGCGGTCGTCTCTCACCTCTCAGCACTGCGTCTGGAGCGTGCTCTCATCTCCACGATCGGGGCAAGTGGTCGTGGCCCATCATCACTGACCTGGGATGGTGACGTGGAATGTGCAGCAGTCCTGTAGTGCTCGCAGTCCCTGGATGCAGTAGGCTCGTGCCTGTCTATCCTGTGTCGGGAACTGGCGCCAATCCGTGTAGGGAGCTTGTCTGGCCGTGGAAGTTCAACACTGACCTGCGATCGAGAAGCCGAGCGTTCGTCTCTAGGGGCGGGATCCCGTAGCGAATGTGCCTCGTGTCTCTCTTCCCGAAGCACCGAGTGTGACACCTTCTTTCTGTCAAGTCTGTGTTCTGCCATCTGGTCCAGTGCTAAGATCGTTGTAAGAGCATGTGCCAACGTCTGCCCGGAAGTAGTAGGATTGGTCCGACTCGTCACGGTCATGGGTGACTTAAGAGCCCCATCCGTGGTATTCTGGGCTGTAGTAGTTGTACTGGTCCAATTCGTCACGGTCATGGGTAACTTAATAGCCCCATCCATGGTATTCTGCGCATTAGTCGTTCTACTGGTCTGATTCATCACGGTCATGGGAAATTTACTGGGCCCATCCGTGGTACTCTGAGCGTGAACTGATGGCCGCTCTCGGGTAGGTGTCGGGCGCACAGCTGGGACCATCTCTCTTCCAGCCAGGGGGCGCATACAGCACAGGGATGTGTTGACTCACATGCAGAACAGGGCAGGCAGACTGCATGGTCGTCACAGGGCCACTGAAAGTCGCCACATAGTGTGCAGGTACGAACCTGGTAACTGCAACACAGAGGCCATAATAAAGAACGAGTGAGCGTGGCCTCCGAGGCCGCGCACCAATAACTACGTGCGCGAGGGTGAGAAAGAACTCAATGAAGTGCACAGAGTATGGACTATGGCGCCCCTCACCTGCCAACACTCCCATATACGGACACAACCAAAATTTGGCTAAAATTAGGCTAGCTAGGTAACATTTCCTATCAGTAATACCATCGGTAATGTGTTTTGAGGAAACAAATCAACAAGTGTATGAATGATTCTGATGACAGGTGTGATCTGCCTATATCCCATTATGCCCTCATACACTACAAGGTACAGATCGACCATGATAGTTCAAAGCTGGCACCAGAATAGCTTGGCGCAAAATCTATTCTGGCACCACCTTTGAACTATCATGGTCGATCTGATGCCTGATTGTGTAATGTAGTCTACAGAAGACATGTCCCAAATCTGAAGAACATCTTGTATACATCAAGTTTCACTGTGTTAAGATTGAGATTGAGCATACATTTGAGATTGAGCATACATATGATTTGACTGCGCTGTTGCCCTGCCTGCCCAGACTCCTAGTTTGGACCTCTGAACAAATGTTGAAATATATGCCTTTTGTTATAGCTGACCACGCTATATGCGAAGTGAACATGAAGACACATTTCTCAACATCAGTAAGCCTCTCGGGAAGGGACAGATGACAGAAAGGAAGCCTCTGAAATCCTGAAATTGTCCACATCAACCCATGCAGTCCTATTCTGCATGCTTTCTCATTATACACATGCACACACTGCAAACATGGTGACAGTGTAAAGTGTAGCATAGAGTTCTCAACATAGCAAACCCACTGTGAGGAAAGGGTAGACGACTGACATGAAGGCCCTGAAGTCTTCCACCTCTGCCCAGTTGACCAGCTCAATGAAGTCGGCCATCAGCAGGATGTAACGCAAACATGACGCATCCAGGTTCCCCACGAGTACATGGCCCAGCAGCTGTATCATCTACACATTAACCCATAGCATACTGAGGCTAAAATCTTCACATTTTCACATTTGTATACTGCCATAAGCAAGCTACATATAGTACTTACAGATAAGGATATAGACCAATGGCTTTAGTTCAAGGGTGGTACCAGAAAGGTTGGCACCTAGAGGCGCCAAGCTATTTTGGCCCTACCCTTGAACTATTTTTGTCCAACTTATTTCACACACTGGTGTGTACCGAATGATAAGGGTTAAAAGGCGACAAACTGTGTGTGTGTGATTGAGTTATCAGGGTTTATCACTGAGCAAGCGACTAAGGCCATTAATTTTATGGCGAGTATACAAGGGTGGAGCATAAATGGCATCTGAAATTTATTTTCTGTTAAACCCCGTCCGATATATAATCCATTTGAATATTGGCACACTGCAAGAAGATATTGATTAACCATGGTAGTTCAAGGTTACAGCGCTAGGCTATTCCGACACCACCATAGAACTGTAAGAACCAATTAAGCTATCCTGGCACCACCTAGAACTATTATTGAAGGTGCCAGTTTAGCTATTCTAGCACCATCCAAACTATCACGGTCTTGGTACATACACTAAACATCTCTGGATCTGTGAAGCATGCAGTCTTCAGAAGGCAACTCCAAAATTTTAACCCTTTGACTGTTAGCAGCAGTTTGTTTTTTTTGCAATGACTCCTGCAGGAATCATCATGACATAAACTGCTACTGAGAGCCAAAGGTTTAAATGTTAACTCTCACGACGCTCCGTCTGCTGACATGTTAATGATACACAAGAAAGTCTGATTTCATGTACTTGTTAATGCTTGAGTACTCACTTTGTTAGTACCGGAGTACTCTATGATAGAGGAGAGGAAGTCATGTGCAGCCAGGTACATCATGTCATCCACCAGGTAGCGCTGCTGCATGAATCGGTACAGCGTATCCTGTAACATGTACACCAACACACATGACAAATTGCCCACTTCTCAAATAATCAGTTATCTCCTTGATCCATATACAAGACCTCGAATCTAATGGAGGAGAGTCCAGTGGTTTCAATTGTATTCCCAACCAGCCTTTTTCAACCCGTGTTTTTGTACCTACAGATCAGCCATATTGTTGATTTTTATACCCAACAGGCAACTCTTGCAACAACTTAAGTTTACAGTAGTTGAAAATTGGTCATTATGAACTGCTAAACATGCCTGTGTGCAAAAGGCTGTCAGGCCAACATCAGCTACGGTAGGCCCATGCACAGCTGTGCGCAGACAAACATCGGCAGACGGCCCAAGGACTTTTTGTGCATGGGGATGGATTTGTGTAGGGTACAGCAGTATTGACAAAACAAAACAGCTGGAAAATGATTTTCCTTGTTAGATGAGAAATTTTAACCTATTCAGGCCCAACACTCTACAAAAGATAAGGATCAACCATGATAGTTCAAGGGTGGTGCCAGAATAGCTTGGTGCCTTGAGGTGCCAAGCTATCCTGACACCACCCTTGAACTACCATGGTCCTGTAACTATAATGCAGTATTTAGAGGACAACTTATGATTGTGGGAATGGTGACACGTGGACTCATGTGTTAACTCTGTTGTTGTCACATGACTGACTGTAAAAGATAAGTGCAAAAGCTAACCTCCGGCAGACTCTGTCTACAGAATCACAGGTTGCCAAAATGCAAAATGCTGGGTACAAATTAAATAAATAAAACAAGTGAGTAAAACCCGAAGTGAGCAATACAAATGCTTTCAGTAGTAGTATGATGGGGACACATATCTGTCACTGATGTAAGCAAACTTCTGAAATAGCTCAGGTGGTTAGCATCAGAGCGAAGAGAATCGCCGGGTCGAGGGTTCAAGTCCCCCTACCGTCCCTTGTAGCTGGACTCGCAATTCAGGGAAAAAAAGACGGGCTTGTTCAATACCATGTCTGCTGAAAGGTCCTGGTAAATTAAAGTGGCACAGTTGCAGTGCGCCTGAATTGATCATTGTTCAGGTCATACTCCACAGGCAATAAATTTCCCTGTCCCCCATAACCCGACCTTAAAGGCCATCTACTATCACATCGATGCTGTGGACATTAAACCCCAAACTAACCAACCAACCAAACTTCTGAATTACCAGAATTGAACATAGGCATTGTTCCTCCTCTGCATGTTCATCCTGTAACACTATGTAGGCACAGAACTGTTCCAGTAGGGACTTGGTCAGGTCCTGAAACAAACACAAACACGCACAAAACTGAGGACCATATACATAATAATGAACACTATTTCACTGTAACCTGCAGCAGTGATAAAATTACTGGATATTTTTCTCACAATATGTGGCTTTATACCACACATCTGGATGCAGCAGGTCTGCAAAAAGTTAGCCCAATGCCACCTAAAGAAATTTCAGGCCACCCCTTATTTGTTTCCTCAAAAACATTACCGATGACATGACTTTGTGGAAAGAGTCTACTAGCTATCCAATTTTAGCCTAAGACCTGTTGGGTCCCCCAGGAGGCACTCGGGGATCCCGAACAGGGATGAGAGTAGCCTCCCATGCCCATCCAGCCACGTGCCACGTGGTGCCACAACCAGTTGTCTACTTCGCTGTTAGCGTACGCACGCGTTTTAGCCTCACGGTCCCTTGGACTGTGTACGGTGCTACCGTTCCTCGCCGGCCTTCCTACTCCTTGCCTTCCTTGTGCCTCTTCCTTGCTTGGTGTCCTTCTCTGCCTAGCCTCGTCTGTACCTGGTGCAGTTTGCTGGGCCCGGAGCCTTCTCTGGACTCCTGTCGCACGCAGTGGTGTGTGCTGTTTCCGACACTCTGCCGCTTCTGCTATGGAAAGGTAAGGCCTCGGTCTCTGCCTGCGTCTCGCCCGGCGGGGCCGGACGTCGGTTTCAGCCGTGGATTTTCTTCTTTCTCCTCGCGTTTCGCTCGTTTCGAATTTCGCTCGTTTCGAATGGCGGGGATTCGTGTACCCCGCTTCCGGTCGCCTTTCATGTGTGGGTATGTGTTGCAGCTATTAAGTGCGCACCTGCCCCCAATGCGGCGACTTTCAGTGGCCTAGTGACCGGCACCCGGTGTGTCTACCGTGTTCCGGCTGCTCCTCCGACCTCGTCTGTGGTGTCTGCTCCACTTGGCCGGAGGAACTTTGGTCACAACTTTGGAACTTCTACCAGCGTGAGCGGCCTACGTCAGTCCGCGACTGTCCGCCTCCCATGGGACCTCCCGCGGCACGCCGGGACTTGGTCAAGCTACCCTCCTCTGCCTTGGAGAAACGCACATCTCGCGACTTCAGCTCACGTACTAAGACTGTTACTGCCAGTGTCCGCACCGCCCTTGCCCGCCGACTCCTCTGGCGAGTCGCCAAGCCAGTGGAGAGACTTTCCGCGCCTTGGACGACGTGGCCCGCCAAATAGATGCCTGTCTTCCTGCGGACGCATGCCCTCCCTCCCTCCCGCTCAAGAGGAAAGCTGCCGCCTTTGTCGATGCTGCTCGTCAAGTCAAGAAGTTTAAGTCTCTTCCCCAGCCACCTGCCTTCCGTGACCTGGCTGATGCCCTTTCCGCCCACCTCCAGCGGGACTCGGCTTCTGACGCAGACTTCTTCTCTGACCGTCGCTGGCCTGCCGGCATCGACATCACCTTCCGGCAGTCCTGGTACGCCGGGCACTCTCAGTCCTTTTCGTGCCCTCTTCCACCGGTGGATCTACCAGCGCTTTTGCTCGCGGGCGGCTCTTCTCAGCTTAAATGATCTTACCTCGTGGCTTAGAACGCACCGCTTCCCTCATTCGGAACGCTCTAGCCTGTTCGGATTTTTTGGAGCTCCTCACCCAAGCCTTCATCAACCGTGTCGAGGCGGCCTGGCATCCTTCCCTCTCTCCTCTGCTGACGGACCTCCACTCCTTGGCCGTCGCCACCAACAGGGCTGCTTACCATTCATCCGTCAACTCCATGGCAGCCTCCGCCAACTGCGACTTGATGCGGCGTGACGTCGTGCTCCATGCCTGCCCCGGCCTCCCCCCCCCCCTCCCCCCCGATGTGAAGTCGCAGCTCTGCCGCGCGCCAGTTGGCACTCTGCTCCTGTTCAGCCCCTCCTGGCAGTCCTCCTGGCTCTGCCCCCCATTGCTTTCCGGCAGCCCGCAAGGTCGTGGGTCGCGCCCTGCGGTTCGTCAGACCCTCCCCGGCAGCCCCCGCCTCCGCCTCCCAGCCCCGCGCTCCCACTCGTGAGCCCGCCTCCCAGCAGCTTCCCCTCTTCGTCTCCCCGATTCCAGACCCCCTCGCCTGGGCTGTCGACGCGCTTTCCATTCCGTGGGACGGGCTCGTCGCTTACGCGTATCCCCCGACCGTCCTGGTCCGCAAGGTTCTCCTCAAGCTTCGGGGATGCAACGCAGTCCTGTTCCTGGTGGCCCCGTTCTCCTCTGCTGCTTCCCACCCCGCGCACGATGCTCAAGCAGCCCCGCCAACCGCTTTTTCACCCTTGCCCTGAGCGACTTCTCCTTCACGCCTGGCGATTGTGTGGCAAGCCCTCACCGCTAGAGGCTTCTCGAGTGCGGCAGTGGACGCGATCGCTACAGCCCGCAGACCCTCTACCAGACGCGTCTATGAAGGAAAGTGGCGGGTGCTACGGTCCTGGTGTTCTGACCGTCGCCTCTCCCCCATCGAACTGACTTCCCCTCAGCTCGCGGACTTCTTCCTCTGGCTCTTTAGGGACCAAGGCTTGGCTCCCATCACCATCAGGGGATACCTATCCATGGTTGCCAACACCTACCGACATCTCGGCCGCCCTGATCCTGGCGCCTGCAAGGACCTTGCCGACCTTATGGCGCATTTTGGCCTCCAGCGTCCGGTCCCACGCTCGCTGGTTCCACGCTGGGACCTCCCCTGGGTTCTCACCTGGCTGAATTCGGACCGTTTTGAACCGCTCCACCTGGCCCGCCTTGTGGATGTGATTCAGAAGACCTGCTTCCTGGTGGCCCTGGCCAAGACGGCCAGAGTCAGCGAGCTCCACGCACTCTCGGCGCGACCTACCTGCCTGCAGTTCCGGTCGGATGGCTCCGTCCAGCTGCTCCCTGATCCTTCCTTTCTCACCAAAACTAGGTCTCCCTTGACTGCGGCCCAGGTGATACCATTCGGCCGCTAAAAGGGGCCGACTTCCCCCGGGAGACCCGGGAGCAAGATCTGGTGCGCGCCCTGCAAATCTACCTTCGCCGCTCCAAGCCCTTCCGGAGGGGAAGGACTCGCCTCTTTTTGCCGCTGACCGCCAGCAGAACCGACATCTCCGCCCAAACGATCTCTTCATGGCTCCGCTGGGTCATACGGTCCGCCTATAGGGACCTCTCCCCACAGGGAGCTGAGACGGTCAGGATCCGCGCGCACGAAGTTCGCACCATGGCCGCGAGTGTCGCCTTTGACCGCAACTGTGCTGTCAAGGACATCGTGGCTGCAGTGGGGTGGCGGGCCGAGTCTACCTTCGCCTGCTTCTACCTCCGAGACCTGACGGGCCAGCGAGACAACCTCGCACTGGTGGGCGACATCGCCGCGCGCAACAATCCCTCCAGGCGCCATAGGTATGCACTTCGCTAAAATTGTCGGGAGTGTGCTATCAGGAGTGACGGGCCGGCTAAGTCCCTTGGGGGGTTCTCGAGGGATTTGTTGCGGCTACCTCCTCCTCTTCGTCATTCTTCCACAAAGTCATATCATCGGTAATGTTTTTGAGGAAACAAATTAATTTTTCTCTAAAATGTATTTTTTCGAAAAATACTTACCGATGACATGACTCCGAGGTCCCTCCCTTTTTTGCCGCTGACCGCCGGCAGAACCGACATCTCCGCCCAAACGATCTCTTCATGGCTCCGCTGGGTCATACGGTCCGCCTATAGGGACCTCTCCCCACAGGGAGCTGAGACGGTCAGGATCCGCGCGCACGAAGTCATGTCATCGGTAATGTTTTTGAGGAAACAAATTAATTTTTCTCTAAATTGTATTTTTTCGAAAAATACTTACCGATGACATGACTCCGAGGTCCCTCCCTCCTGCCCCGCTTGCCGCTGGTGAGCTCAGTAGACTAACTGGTTGTGGCACCACGTGGCACGTGGCCGGATGGGCATGGGAGGCTACTCTCGTCCCTCTTCGGGATCCCCGAGTGCCTCCTGGGGGACCCAACGGGTCTTAGGCTAAAATTGGATAGCTAGTAGACTCTTTCCACAAAGTCATGTCATCGGTAAGTATTTTTCGAAAAAATACATTTTAGAGAAAAATTAATTTTAGCTTATTCATTATTGACAGAGAAAAACTAACTGAAAATGAAAAAGCTGGCTCTGTGAAATATTCATTTTTCTCTAAAAGGTATTTTTTCAAAAAATACTTACCGATGACATGACTACATGGGAATATCTACTTCTAGGCTCAAATTTAGCCTACTTGCCCGTTGTGTGCCCACACAACCCGAGAGGCACTCGGGGAACCCCCCCAGAGGGGCCGAGAGTTATCTCCCCATACCTGCCTTACCAGATCCGGTCACGAGACCATTCAGTCCGATACTTCGCTCGAAAGCGGCAAGCGGGGCAGGAGGGAGGGACATCCGAGTCATGTCATCGGTAAGTATTTTTCGAAAAAATACCTTTTAGAGAAAAATGAATTTATTTCCTCAAAAACATTACCGATGACATGACTACATGGGAGAATTGCGATGAGGAGGCGGGTGCCGCCCAAAACTCCCCCAGCAGAACAGCGCCGTTCTCCCCGTCGCACACTCCCGACAATTTTAGCGAAGTGCATCTACGGTGCCAGTGGCACCGGGAGGGAGTGTTGCGCGGCGGCGATGTCCCCCCACCAGTGCGAGATTCTCTCGCTGGCTAGCCAGGTCCCGGAGGTAGAAAGGGGCAAAGACCGATTCGGTTTTCTAGCCCACGGCTGCCACGATGTCCTTGACAGCGCGGTTTCGATCAAACGCGACGTTCGTGGCCATAGCTCGTACCTCATGTGCGTGAATGTGCAGCCTCTTCGCTCCCTCAGGGGAGATCTCCTGATAAGCGGAGCGTATGACCCAGCGGAGCCAGGAAGAGATCGTCTGGGCTATAATGTCACGCCGGTTGGGTCTTAGGGGTAGGAAGAGGCGCGACCGTCCCCTGCGGACGGGCTTAGATCGCCGCAGATAGATTTTTAAGGGCGCGCACGGGATCCTGTAGCCTGGTCTCCTGGGACCGGGGTCGGTCTCTCAGCGGCCTAATGGTGATCACCTAAGGCGGAGTTAAAGGAGACCTGTTATTTGCCAGAAAGGCCGGGTCCGTGCGCAGCTGGACGGAGCCATCTGTTCGGAACTGCAGACCGGCAGGGCGTGCTGAAGGCGCATGTAGCTCGCTCCCGCGCGAAGCGGTAGCCAGTGCCAGCAGGAAACAAGTCTCGCGTGCCAAGTCCGCGAGCTGGGCCAAAGGTAATGGTACGAAGCGGGCGGAGTTCAACCACGTGAGCACCCAGGGTAGGTCCCAGCGAGGAAGGAGCGAGCGGAGTGTAAGGCGCTGGGTGCCGAAGTGTCCCATAAGGTCGGCTAGGTCCTTGCCGGCGCCCGGATCGGGTCGTCCCAGGTGACGATAGGTGTCCGCCATCATGGACAGGTAACCGCGTACCGTGATGAGGGTTAGGCTTTGGTCTCGAAGAGCCAGAGAGAGAAGTCCGCCAGCGGAGGATGAGTCAGATCCGTGGGCGTAAGGCCAAGATCGGTACACCAGGAACAGAGGACTCGCCAGTTCCCTCGTAGGCTCGAAGGGTCGACAGTCTCCGGGGCGCAGCGATCGCCTCCATAGCTGCATCTGAGTATACTCTAGCTCCAGGGGTTTGCCGCCCAACCTCCAGGCGTAAGGAGGAGCCACTCCAGGCAGGGGTGGAACAGCGGCTGGCGCGGTTGCTTGAGCATGGTCCGCGGGGTGGGCAGCAGCAGGGGCGGGTCTGTGGCGAGGCTGAGCAGGTCGGTGGTCCAGGAGCGGTTCCAGACGAGCGGTGCGACCGACAGGAGGAACGCCGAAGAGCCCCGCAGTTAGAGGAGGACTTAGGGCACGAGGACGGTAGGGGGACCGGTATAGGCCACAAGTCCGTCCCAGGGAAAGGAGAGCGCATTGACAGCCCAGGCAAGGTGGTCGGGAATCGGGGAGACGAAGAGGGGAAGCTGGTGGTTCCACCTCGGGACGAACGACTCGGCCTGGGGAGTCTCCCAGCGGGCGCAGATCATCTGAAAGATGTCCTGTCGCAGGGTCCATTCCGTGTGTAGGAGTTGGTCGCGGCGAGACCGAGAGTCGGCCAAGACATTTAGGCATCCGGGAACGTGCGGGGCTTGAAGGATAATGCTCCGGTCCTCGCACCAACGCATCTTCCTGTAGAGGAGCATACACAGGTCAGGGGAGCGTGTGCCACCTAGCTTCTGGATGTAAGCGACCACGATCGTGTCGTCCGAAAGCACGAGAAGCTCCTGGTGTCGGAGGAGGTACTCCCCGGCGTGAAGGGCTCGCCATACGGCCTGCATCTCCAGACAGTGGGTGTGGGTGTGCGCCCAGTGGGAGGGCCAGGGGCCCGCCTGGAGGGGGAGAGGCTAAGGGAACTCCCGACGCTAGCCACGTAGGGCCGGTCCACCGACGAAGGTGCGGACGAAGCATCTGGGGCACTGGGACCGCGGCCGTCAAGTCTCTGGAAGACGTGAGCCCATGGAGAAGATGCAGTAGAATTGGCCGGGAGTAGAGACGCCCTAGTGGGATAAGATCCGCTGCGGCGTTCATCAAACCCAGCAACTGAAGCCAGACTCTGGCGGGGCCTGCATCCTCCCGAGCTAACTGGTCGGCTAGATCAGCAATCCTCTTGATCCGGGGCACCGGAAGGCGTACCGTGTTGAGGTTGGTAGGGAGTTCCATACCCAGATGCACAACCCGGCGGGAGGGAGAGATCTGACTTGCCGTCGTCTACTAGGAAGCCCAGGTGTGCCAGGAGGTGCAAGAGAGCATTCTCTGTCCGTGGCTAGCGCGGTCTCCGATTGGTTGCACAACGGAGGCCGTCCAGGTAGTTCGATGTGGACTGGAGGAGGACTGTCGGGCTAAGGCGACTAAGGCGTCCATCCGCCAAGTGAAGACCCAGGGGCGGAGGTTGAGTCCGAACGGCAATCCTACCGAAGGCGCTCGAGCGGTGCGCACTAGTGTCCTGAACAGAAAGTGGAACGGAAGGAGTCGGGGGCGCGACCGAGTCGCGCAAGCTAGGGCTGACGTCTCTCCTGGCCAGACTCAGTGAGTAGGGCGCTACGCCGGCGTACAGATCCTCCGGAAGGATCAGCGGGCTTAACGGGGAGAGACGGGAGAGGAAGGCCAGTCACGTGGGATGGCACATGGCGGACTGCTGCAGGCCGGGCTCAGTGAGGCGGGCGCTGTGCCGGCAAACAGACCCTCCGGAAGGGTCAGCGGGCGTGGCAGCAGTGGCAGTCCTCTGATCAGCCATCAAGTGACCTGAAAGTGGAACGGCGGGAGTCGGGGCGCGACCGTGTCGCGCAAGCTAAGGCTGAAGCCTCTCTTGGCCAGACTCCGAGAGCATGGCGCTACGCCGGCGTTCAGATCCTCCGGGGGGAGCGGCGACGATCCCGGCGAGGCGAATGATCCCTCCAGCGGCGCTCGAGGGGCGAGCGTGAGTGTCTAGAACTGACGGTGGAACGGGATGAGTCGGGGGCGCGACCGTGTCGCGCAGGTTGAGGCTGACGTCTCTCCTGGCCGGACTCAGTGAGAAGGGCTCTATGCCGGCGTTTAGATCCTCCGGAAGGATCAGCGGGCTTCTCGGGGAGAGAGAGAGGATGAAGGCCAGTCAACGTGGGACGGCTCATGGCGGACTGCTGCAGGCCAGGCTCAGTGAGGCGGGCGCTGTGCCGGCAAACAGACCCTCCGGAAGGGTCAGCGGGCGTGGCAGCAGTGGCGATCCTCTGGTCAGCGCGCAACGCCGGGTCCCGACGAGCAGACCGTTCCGAGGGGCCGATGCGAGGAAGGGCGGTCGTTACCGAAGGGGCGGCGGAAGTGTCCACAGGAGCCGGACGAGAGATAGTAGACGGAGGTCGCTCTCGACGATAAAACTCCAGAGGTCCGACCAAACGTCTCCGGCCAAGTCGCACAGACATCACGAGGAACGAACCGCCGACCCGTAGAGACTGAGTCGCCGAACAGCAAGGGTCCACCCAAGGGGGCACGGTGAAGTTGCGCTCGCAGGTCCGGCGGCAACGTACTGCAGGGGCGGAGCAGGGCATCTCGACGCATGAGGTCGCAATTGGCCGAAGCCACCATCGCGTTGACCGAGGAATGGTAGGCGGCGCAGTTGGCGGTCTCCGCGAGGACCAGCAGGTCTCCTAGGAGGGGAGAGATGGAAAGATGCCAGGATACCTCCACCCGACGACCCAAGGCTTGAGTGAGGAGCTCCATAACACCCGAGCAGGGTAAGGTGTTTCGGACCAAGGTCGCTGTCTTGTCCAGGCCCCGCGGCGGGGACCGCCGCAGCAGAGTCAGACCGCCGGCTAGCGACACCGCCGAAGGGTCCAGCGTAGGCAGAGGGATGGAGAAGGCTAGGAGAGTCCAACACACCAGTCCCGCCGAAACAAGATGTCTAATCCGCGGGCCAGCGACGGTCGGAGAAGAAGACCGGCTCCTGCTTGACGTGGCGAGCTGTAGGTGCGACGAAAAGACGTCTCGAAGACCCTTAAAGCCGGGCGGTTGGGGAAGCGACTTAAACCTCTTGACCTGCCTCTCCGCGTCAACAAAGGCGGCGACCTTCCTCTTCAGCGGTGGGGAAGCTGGGCAGGCGTCCGCCGGCAGCGTCACGGCCACGATCCTGGCGGCTTCCACCGGAGCTAGAAGCGTCTCTGACTGGGAAGAAGACGGGAGCGCCGAGGGGGAAACATCCTCGAGGGCCGCGTGCGAGGTCGAGCGATCCTCCTCGTCCAACAGAGCCGAGACAGACTTCTGGTAGCAGGCTGAGCGCATCGTCCTGCAGGCGTCTGGAGGAGGAACGGTGCGGATCAGAGTCGCGGCTGCGTCGCGACGGGCGGTGCTGACGTCTCTCCGGGCCCTACTCCGGAAGTAGGCCACTATGCCAGCAAGGCGATCCTCCGGAAGGATCAGCGGGCCTGGTGCGGGGAGAGTGGTGAGGACGGCTCGTCAACGACGGACGGCTCAAGGCCGACTGCTGCTGGTCACTCTCAGTGAGACGTGCGCTAAGCCGGCAAACAGACCCTCCGGAAGGGTCAGCGGGCGTGGCAGCAGTGGCGGTCCTGTGGTCAGACAAAAACCGCGAACCCCGACGAGGGGACCGTTCCGTGCGGGAGTGGCCGAGGAAACAGCCAGGGCGGCCAATGTGTCAAAGGGCGCTGAACGCTCGTAAGCCGGGCGGGCCCGCTCTCGGCGGTAAAAGGACCAAGGTCCGCCCACATAACCTCAGGCCAGGCCGCACACCGCTTAACTCTGGTATCAGATTCAGTCCACCCAACCAATTTCAAATACAAACGATTTTGAACTTCCAAACTACAGCAGCTCGCTTGAGCTTGCCCTTAGCACCACGTGAAAGTTCTGTGTTTACGTTCCGTGTGTGAGTGAATGCGCGTGACTCACGTGAGCGCGCTTGTTGGGCCCAGTTCGGGGCGGCGCTTTGAGCCGATTTTCCATTGGGATAAAGCGCCTATTTAATGTGCTTATTATTATTATTATTATTATTAAACCTGTGGTCCGAGGAACCACCGAACGCGGTAGGGAGACCGAGTGAGTGTCCGTCGGCCACCTAAAGTCATCGCACCGGGAGCACAACATTATCGAAGCGTAGGCGGGCTCCCGGTGAAAGCGTACATGGGGCACTCTCGGAGGGCTAACAGGGCTTTAAACGGGCTAACACACACGGAGCCCAAGGCCCACGTGCAAACGGGCGCGACACGGCAACAGCCGACCGTGAGCTAATCAGGCACTACGCACTGAAACCAAACCACCAGCAAAAAGCAGGGAAACACCCATAGACAGCCGGCCCTCAGCCCGAGGGACGGCCGAGGGAACTACCGCTACCTTACCTCTGCAACGAAGGGAAGGGGGGGAAAGGGCAGTCAAACCGCCGTCCACAGACGCAGAAGAATCCCCGCAAGGAGCCCAACGAAGCAGGAAGAGAAGGCCAGGTAGAAGGCAGGGTAGAAGCGGGCGCAGAGCACACAGAGTCGGCAACGAGCGTCAGTAGGCAGAAGACCGGTCGAGGCAGCGAGAGCGCGGGCCAGACACGTCTTCTCTCCACGAGCGAAGTAGAAAGACTGGATGGTCTCGTGACCGGATCTGGTAAGGCAGGTATGGGGAGATAACTCTCGGCCCCTCTGGGGGGTTCCCCGAGTGCCTCTCGGGTTGTGTGGGCACACAACGGGCAAGTAGGCTAAAATTGAGCCTAGAAGTAGATATTCCCATGTAGTCATGTCATCGGTAATGTTTTTGAGGAAATAATTACTCCTGGTTTTCTGATGCCAGCTTCAACAGCTAGCATACTTATATTTTGTTTTTTTATATTACCTCATGAAGATTTATTTATGATGTCTCTCGGACATTCACAGCCACTCCCAGATATTCACATTTTATCCCACTAAACACACACAGAATATTTCACAGCCTATTCCATACCGTGTCACAACATCAACAAAGTCGTTACAGTAGCGCTCTTTAAAACCGCAACAGTGCTAGCTTTGATCAATTATATCTGCTGACATACACATTTTTAAAAGTTGCTTTGTAACCTCTTTACTGCCAGATCTACCCAATGCAAGAGGCATAGAACCTCATCTTCCCCCGCAGTTGCGGGGAGTCATGAGGTTCTATGCCTCTTGCTTGCTTTATTTTATATCTGTATTCTTGGCACCTATGCTTTGAATTTATGATTGCTTTTGTTACATTATTAAAATGCATGATGGTACAGCCTATATTATGTTTTATGTCAAAGAACAGCTGTGAATAAAATCTCACAAACCAAAGAAAGTGTTTAGGTAATGTTTTGTAGGTGTTTTGTGGCATAAATAGACTAGGATGACTGGAACAGCAAATAAATCATTTCACCCACTAGAGAAAGTGTGCGTGGAATGTTGCGTTCCAGGTTGGTGCGACGTCGAAAGTCATCCCACACTCGCTGCATTGTGTGCACCTGCAACAGAAAAAAACCAACATTTTGCAACAACAGTTTATACAACTCACTTCCTTTTCCCCCTTACATGATACAATGCTATCTCAATTCATATGTGATGATAAAGCTTGTGTTGTCTCCACCGCCATTGTTGACCACCCTGTTGCACCGCCACATAATGTATAGCCTATGAGGCAGAGTCAAGTAAGTATAGCGACCCAGCTGCGTAGATATGAACACAAACATGTACAGAAAACGAACATTTGTCGTAAGCATATAACTCACATGGCAAACTTTTATCTCAACTCTGACACAGACCTAGAGCCCAGTAACACTGGACCTTCATGCATGCAGCCTTGAAGAAGGTCAAGCACAGTACCAGAAGCTCATCATTTATAACTTGTTATGCATCCTTGATGAATGTCAGCTAGCATCAGACAGAAAACTCATGCCAAAAATCTAAGCAGCCTTGATGATGGTCCTGGATAGGATCAAGAGCTCATTGCTTCAAATAATCTATTTGCGACTTATATCTGTGGTAATGTGACTCTTACTTTGACTGGTAAATGTAAGACAAAGACAATACTAACACAAACGTCATACAAATCTATGTAAAAAAAAAAAATACAACACAAAAGTACAGGACACTCAACTCTCGACAGGATGTGGACTGACCATAATAGTTCAAGGGTGTGTACAAACCTCGTGCTGGGACCATATGGCGTTGAGGCGCGTCCCCTGTGTGGTGGATAGGGGGTCTCTCGCGAGAGGGGTGCACCGAATGAAATAAGGTGCCGTGAACCAACATGGTCTAAGGGAAGGAGACCCGGACAGAAAACCCCTGGTCCTCCTAGTAAGGGGGTTGGGCATAGGGGTAGCTTCCCCGCCCTGCAAATAAGGAAATAACTACAGAAACGCTGACAAACAGACCAACAGCAATTCCTTTCCTGGAGGAGGAAGGTTCTTCTACCAGAAGATTTGTGACGTCGTGTGGTGAAAGCTGGAAGTCTTCAGAAGCCACAAGACTGAGCCGCCTCTCTCTATCCAGGGACACAATCATGGGCACATGGAATATCAAGACCATGTACCAGAGCGGGAAGGCTGCCCAGATAGCAGCGGAAATGCAAAAGTACAACCTTGCCCTGCTAGGTATCAGTGAAGCCAGATGGACGCAGTCTGGTCAGAAACGGCTGACAAGTGGGGAGATGATTCTGTATTCCGGACATGAAGAGGAGAATGCCCCCCATACAGAAGGTGTAGCATTCATGCTGTCACCAGTGGCACAGAGAGTGCTGATGGGCCAGGAAAGATTACAACCAGGAAAAAGATTAAGCTCAACGTCATCCAGTGTTATGCGCCCACTAATGACAGTGACGAGGAAGAGAACACAAGATTTCTATGACCGACTCCAGAGTGCTGTGGACAAATGTGCGGCGTGAGACATCACCATCGTCATGGGCGATTTTAATGCCAAAATAGGGGAGGACAACGCCGGATATGAAGAGGTGATGGGGAGACATGGATCAGGGGAGCTGACTGAGAACAGGGAGAGGGTCATAGACTTTTGTGCTCTAAACAGACTTGTCATTGGAGGCAGCATCTTCCCACACAGAAGAATACACAAAGCAACTTGGTTTCCCCCAACCATACTATAGAGAACCAAATAGACCATATATTTTAGAAGATCCCTTCAAGATGTTTGAGTGAGGAGTGGGGTGGATGTCGCCTCAGACCACCATCTGCTTACCTTAAGAATAAAGCTCAAGTTAAAAAAAAAGCTGCACAGAGACAAGAAGAAGACAGTGCTATAATGTAGGCCTCCTGAGAGAGACTGGAGTGAGAGAAGAGTTCAAACTGGTGCTGTCCAACAGGTTTCAAGCGCTACAGGAGCTAGTAAATGAAGAGGAGGTGGCCACCACAGAACAGCAGTGGAAGGCAGTTAGAAAGGCGCTGAACTCAACCTGCAAAGACACTGTAGGGTTCAGGAAACACCATCACAAGGAATGGCTGTCGGCACAGACCTTGAAGAAGATAGAAGTGAGGAAGCAGAAGAAAGCAGTTGTCAACAACAGTCGCACGAGAGCAGCCAAAGCAAGGGCACAGGAGGAATACTCGGAAGCCACTGCGAGGTGAAGAGGAGTATCAGGGCAGACAAGAGGGCCTACATAGACAGCCTGGCAGCAGAAGCAGAAAAGGCAGCAGGCAGCAGCAACATGAAACAGCTCTACGAAATTACCAGAAGATTGTCAGGCAAGTATGGCCATACAGAAAGACCAGTAAAAGACAAAGAAAGCAAGGCTATTGCAGATAGAGCAGACCAACTCGACAGATGGGCCGAGTATTTTGAAGAGTTACTGAACAGACCCACCCAACCCGACCCCCCAGACATCCAGCCAGCGGAGACTGTGACAGACCCATCCGGGAAGAGATCAGAAGGGCAGTGGCATTTTTGAAGAACGGCAAAGCAGCAGGGCCAGATGGCAGCCCAGCGGAGGCTCTGAAAGCAGACCGAGAGACAACAGTAGAGCTGCTGTACCCACTGTTTGGAAAGATCTGGGAGGAAGAGGTGATGCCAGCTGGCTGGAAGGTGGGGTACCTAATCAAGCTTTCCAAGAAAGGCGACCTCAGTAAATGTTCCAACTAGAGAGGAATCACCTTGCTGTCAGTACCAGAAAAGGTTTTTAACAGGATCATCCTGGAAAAAATGAAGAGCTCCGTCGAATCCCAGCTGAGAGACCAGCAAGCAAGATTCAGGAAAAACCGATCATGTACAGACCAGATCACCACTCTCCGCATCATCGTAAAACAGTCTCTGGAGTGGAGCTCCCCACTGTACGTCAACTTTGTGGATTATGAGAAAGCATTTGACAGCGTGGACCGAGACACTTTGTCGAAACTCCTACGATGCTACGGTGTACCCACAAAGCTCGTTTGCTGATCAAGAGCAGCTACGATGTCATGACATGTCGCATGATCCATGAAGGGCAGTTCACCAGGGAGCTCCAGGTCAGAACTGGCGTCAGGCAGGGGTGTTTGCTGTCTCCGTTCCTCTTCCTACTGGCCATAGACTGGGTCATGAAGAGGACCACAGAGCAGAGAAGAAGCGGAATACAGTGGACAACCTCGATTTTGCAGATGACTTGGCTTTACTGTCCCACACTCGTCAACAAATGCAGGACAAGACCACGAGGCTTGCTGACATCTCGTCCCAAGTGGGCCTCACCATCAACAAGCAGAAAACGAAGAAAATGAGGCTGAACGCAACCAGGGAAGAACCAGTCTTGCTTGCTGGCACGCCGTTGGAGGAGGTGGAGTCCTTCGCCTATCTTGGGAGCATCATCGACAAAAAGGGCGGCACTGATGTAGATGTCAGAGCACGAATCAGTAAAGCCAGAGCAGCCTTTCTCCAGTTGAAACAAGTGTGGAGTTCCAGAGAGCTGTCACAACACACCAAAGTCCGGATTTTCAACTCAAATGTAAAAGCAGTTCTCTTATATGGAGCAGAAACTTGGAGGTTGACAAAAACCACAGTCAACAGAGTACAGCCCTTCATAAACAGTTGTCTTAGAAGAATCTTGAAAATCCACTGGCCAGAGAAGATCAGCAACATCAGACTCTGGGAGAGAACAGAGCAGATAACAGCAGAGAATGAAATTGGGCGAAGAAGATGGGGATGGATTGGTCACAGTCTGAGAAAGCCAGTTTCCAGTATCACTAGGCAGGCACTGTCATGGAACCCCCAGGGAAAGAGGAAAAGAGGCAGGCCGAAAAACACCTGGTGTCGAGACCTCCAAGCAGACATCAAGAGACTGGGAACCACCTGGAGTCGCTGGAGGTCTCTTGTCGACGGCCTATACCCTGGGAGGGGTGATAGGCATAAGTAAGTAAGTGGTGTACAAACGGCTTGGCTATTCTGATACCACCCTTGAACTATCATGGTCGATCTTTCGCCAAAACTGTGACATAGAGCTCAAAGGATAAAAAAAGAAGATAATTTCATCCTCAAGATGTAATGAGCTAAACCTAAATGTAAAAAGCTAAACCTAAACCTAAATTACCTCCAAGAAACAAACGTACCATGTAAGCCTCGCCCATGCCATAGCTAGGACTGTCCTGTGATATGGCTGTGAGTGGGGTGACTGCCAGGTCCTGAGGCTGCATCCCTGACTGGTAGCTTCGGGCCGCGCTGCTCACCGATGGAGCCAGGTCAAAGGTGGGCTCAGGGCTATGTGGCTTCATCACCATTCTGGACATTTCATGCTCAATTTAGTAATGGAATCACCTACAATATGCTGTTTTAACCCTTTTCATCTTGATACACCCACTGCTTGAAATAAATTTGACTATGATAGTTCAAGGGTGGTGCCAGAATAGCTTGGCGCTTCAGGCGCCAAGCTATTCTGGCACCACCCTTGAACTAAAACGTTTGCTCTATCTCGTAATATGTAATGCAGCCTTCATAGGACAATAAGCCTTTTTTTTTTTAAATCCGCCTCAGGATAAAATGGGTTAAGGACAGCTGACACCTTTTGCCCTTCAAGACTACTTACCATTTTTATTCTTGGTGTTATGTCCTATTACCACATCAGTATTTCTGTTTACAACAAACAAATATAGTACATGATGCTCCAAATATTTTCCACATAGCAAAATATCAGCATGCAAAGTGCTTTCTCTGTACTTACTGAGCAAATTCTTTGTTGATGCGGACTTTAGGCCGGGCAATTTTGATGTGTGTGCAGTTGTGAGGCAGGACAAACACCTTCTCTGCACCTCCCATTTTGTGGGGACAAATCACTGTCTGAAAAATCATTTGCAAAAACATATAACAGTCCCTTGGCAGTTAACAGCTACAATGAATATGCAGGTGAAACAAGTTTAAGGAAAAGAACAATATCAGAATACCATGACTTAAATATAGCCCCTACTCATACAACGTGCCATTTTCTTACACACTTCCTTCTTTGCACACTTGGATGGAAAAGCTGCATTGAACACATGTGTGATACAGCCTGAGTGTATCACACATGTGATCTGATACAGCTTGATGTGTGCGCGAAATTGTCTTTTACAAAGTCTGGTCAACAAAAAAGGTACGGGCACATACAAAATTCAAACTTTATCTACTTTCAGCTCACGTGCAATGACATCATTTTATGGTGATGATTGACCCTATGGCATCATGTGTTGCACTATTACATCATCATGTGCAGACATTTGTCCAGCATTGAAAATACTGATGTCACATTGCAAACTAAACTGTGTCAAGATATTTGCTAAGCAGTGATGCACTGCTCTCTAGGCGTGTGTTGAAAACCAAATCACAATTACTGCAAACATAAAGGTGACGAAGGAAATAGATTTCTTACATAGGTGTTTACATCAGAGAATCTCTACTCTCATGGCCTTATCTATTTGCTTTTACTTGCAGATTATGGTTTCAAAACCATGAGAGTGAGATTCTCACATAAATACCAACTATCTATATGTATCGCACTCTTATCTTTTTCCCAATCAAACGTTGATCACACAGTGGTATTGGGCTCTATGCACAATGAATGCTAAAGACAGTAAGTCCAGTTTTTCAAGCAAGGTTTTCATCGTAATTACCTCATTCAGCCCGACTCACGTATTTCCCAAATTTTGGAGGTGTCATCTAACGACTATGCACCTGTTGCAGGAGATCACCATGATATTTCAAGGGTAGTGCCAGATTAGCTTGGCACTGACAGGTGCCAAGCTAATCTGGCACTACCCTTAAATTATCATGGTCAACACATCTCTTGCTGTAGTGCATCAGGGCTGAATGTGCTAATACAATGAAACTCATGCTTTTCACAAAAGTGGACATGCCATCTTTTGTACTCACAGGGCAGCTCTGTTCCAAGAGGTTACCACTCTTGTGTGTGTATCTGCAGCTAGCCTGAACACAAACGTTTTGCTCACTCAAACAACAGACTCAAACCTTTTCCCCACAGCTTGGGCAGTACTTGGCGTCCTTGAACTCCTCAAATGTTTTGCCAGTGTTGTTGGAGGTGTAGAGCATGGCTGCATACTTGCTGAACACACGCTCCTGGGGAATGAAAGGGTCTGCCACCTCCTCCCCTGCTCCCTCATCCTCCTCCAGCCCCGCCCACAGAATCGACTCCCCTGCACATCACAAACAGAACACATTTATTGTAAGGAAAAAGCGAAATACGACTGTTGCGATGATTCCTGGAGGAATCATTGTGACAAAAAGCTCTACTAACTGCCAAAGGGTTAAGACGCAACAGTGGAAGATGGATTAACCATGACAGTTCACTGGCAGTGGCAGATTTGCTTGGCACCTTAGGTACCATGCCAATCTGGCACTTCCCTTGAACTATCATGGTCGATTCACCTCCAGCAGCTGGCACATGTACACAGTTATATCACTGCCTCCCAAAGTTGTGAAAGTCATTAGACTTGAATGCACATTCATTTTTATGTTACAGCGGAAAATCTTTTGATTATCTGTCATTAAAATCCATCACTTAGGTGGCTGTAGCCACCAAAATGAAGGTATTAAACCCCTTCCCTGCCAACAGACGATACATCTTGTTTCTGAAATCTGTGTTTACTGGGCGCTGGACAGAACAGTTAGATCCCCTGCCCCCGCCTATCAGGCACCCATTCGCCAGCCCACAGAGAAATACGCAGGTATAGAACAAGACGATCATCTACATCCCTTTAAAAGGATGCATCAGGTCTCTTATATAACCCATGTCTTTCTCCGGAACTTAGGAAGTAGGCAGGAGAAACATACATACACAAACACGAAGGTGCATTACTATATGTGGTCGGGTAAATACCCTGAATTCCCACAGTAGATGCACAGAACATTACACAACAATGTAACGATACAAATTTGCCTCGAGTTATACTGAGATACTCACAAACCAGATAGGTGAGGCTAGCGCTGGCAGAATTGTATAACAAACCAAGGGGAATTACTGAGCGCTGGACAGAACAGTTAGATCTCCTGCCCCCGCCTATCAGGCACCCATTCGCCAGCCCACAGAGAAATACGCAGGTATAGAACAAGACGATCATCTACATCCCTTTAAAAGGATGCATCAGGTCTCTTATATAACCCATGTCTTTCTCCGGAACTTAGGAAGTAGGCAGGGCTGGACAGAACAGTTAGATCCCCTGCCCCCGCCTATCAGGCACCCATTCGCCAGCCCACAGAGAAATACGCAGGTATAGAACAAGACGATCATCTACATCCCTTTAAAAGGATGCATCAGGTCTCTTATATAACCCATGTCTTTCTCCGGAACTTAGGAACCTGCCTACTTCCTAAGTTCCGGAGAAAGACATGGGTTATATAAGAGACCTGATGCATCCTTTTAAAGGGATGTAGATGATCGTCTTGTTCTATACCTGCGTATTTCTCTGTGGGCTGGCGAATGGGTGCCTGATAGGCGGGGGCAGGGGATCTAACTGTTCTGTCCAGCGCTCAGTAATTCCCCTTGGTTTGTTATACAATTCTGCCAGCGCTAGCCTCACCTATCTGGTTTGTGAGTATCTCAGTATAACTCGAGGCAAATTTGTATCGTTACATTGTTGTGTAATGTTCTGTGCATCTACTGTGGGAATTCAGGGTATTTACCCGACCACATATAGTAATGCACCTTCGTGTTTGTGTATGTATGTTTCTCCTGCCTACTTCCTAAGTTCCGGAGAAAGACATGGGTTATATAAGAGACCTGATGCATCCTTTTAAAGGGATGTAGATGATCGTCTTGTTCTATACCTGCGTATTTCTCTGTGGGCTGGCGAATGGGTGCCTGATAGGCGGGGGCAGGGGATCTAACTGTTCTGTCCAGCGCTCAGTAATTCCCCTTGGTTTGTTATACAATTCTGCCAGCGCTAGCCTCACCTATCTGGTTTGTGAGTATCTCAGTATAACTCGAGGCAAATTTGTATCGTTACATTGTTGTGTAATGTTCTGTGCATCTACTGTGGGAATTCAGGGTATTTACCCGACCACATATAGTAATGCACCTTCGTGTTTGTGTATGTATGTTTCTCCTGCCTACTTCCTAAGTTCCGGAGAAAGACATGGGTTATATAAGAGACCTGATGCATCCTTTTAAAGGGATGTAGATGATCGTCTTGTTCTATACCTGCGTATTTCTCTGTGGGCTGGCGAATGGGTGCCTGATAGGCGGGGGCAGGGGATCTAACTGTTCTGTCCAGCGCTCAGTAATTCCCCTTGGTTTGTTATACTGTGTTTACTGAACAACCAAAAACCACAACTGTCCAAAAGAACAGAGACACACAGTGGTCTCTGCAAGAGGCATGGATCCTCATAAGCCCCCGCAGTCACGGGGGCTCATGAGGATCCATGCCTCTTGCAGTTAGATGGCGTTCACCTTTTCTCTTTTCTCACCAGTGAAGGGGTCAATGACGGGTGGCAAGTACGTTCTGCCCTTCAAGACTGCTTTTTGTGACAGCACCTGTTTTTTCAGACTACTTTTTTTTCTCTCGCAAAAAAAGGGGTTGCTCAAAACAGGTTCCACTGTACCTGCCTTACCTTGTCTCCCCTCAGATCCTTTACTTCTTCCAGTGTCTTTCTTTTTCCTGTAACAAAGCCAGACCATGATGTATTTTCAACTTGTACATGTAAAACCTCAAGCAGAAAAAAGTAAACCGTAGGCAATGTCCACACAAGGTGTAATTTGTTATGCTACTTCCCTTTACTTAACCCATTTAGCCCCTCCCCCCAAAAAAAACAACAACAATAAAATAATAATAATAATAAACAATAAATTAAAAAATAAAATAAAAAAAAAACAATAAAAAAATAAAAACAAACAAACACAGAACCCTTTGCTTGACCTATTTAGTCCCCCCCAAAAAAAAAAATATACAAAAAAATAAAAAAAAAATAAAAAATGAATAAAAACAAACAAACACAGAAGAAGATGTATTGACCATGATAATTCAAGGGTAGTGCCAGATCAGCTTTGCCACCCGACAGCCGCCACAATGTCTCGCACGCCGCAGTTCCGATCAAACGCGACGCTGGTGGAGACCGCACGGACCTCATGTGTTCGTATATGCAGCCTCTTGGCCCTCATTGGGGAGAGCTTCTTGTACGCAGAGCGAATGACCTGACGCAGGCACGAGGAGAACGTCTGAGCAGAGATACGTCCCTGCCGAGGGATAGCGGCAGGAAGAGACGGGTCCAGCCACGCCGGATAGGCTTTGTCCTGCGCAGGTAGACTCACAGCGCCTGGACCGGGTTCTGACGGCAAGAGTCCTGGGTCTGGTCAGGTCCCCTGAGAGGGCGCTGGGTAAAGACTGGGGCCCTGGCCAAAGGGAGACAATTCTTCGCCAAGAAAATGTGGGGTTCGTGAGGAGGTGCCCAGAACCATCCGATCTGTGCTGTAGACAGGCCGGGTCCACCGAGAGTGCACGCAGCTCGCTGACTTTGGACGCTGTAGCCAGCGCCAGTAGGAAGCAGGTCTTCCTGGTTACATCCGCCAGACTGGCCAAGGGCAGAGGCTCCAACCTGCTCGAATTCAGCCAGGTAAAGACCCATGGGAGGTCCCAGCCAGGAACGAGCGAGTGCGGAACTGGTCACCGGAGCTCGAAGAGGCACATCAGATCCGAGAGGTCCAGGCACGCCCCATGGTACGTGCGGCCCAAATGGCGGTATGTGTCTGCCACCATAAAGAGGTATCCACGGATGGTGATAGGGGCCAGGTTCTGCTCTTGGAATAGCCACAGGAAGAGCTCAGCTAGCTGGGGGGACGTCAGAGCCGTGGGGCAGAGGTGCCTCGACTCACACCATCCCCGGAAGACTCGGCACTTTGCATCGTACACCTGGCAGGTGGAAGATCTGCGGGCCACAGCGATAGCCTCCACCGCCGCACATGAGAAACCTCTTGAGGAGAGGGCTTGCCACACAACCTCCAGGCATGTAAGAGGAGCCGCTCCAGACATGGGTGAAAGATCTGCTGCCTGGGCTGCTTCAGCATCGTGCGGGGGGGTGGGCAAAGGTGGGGGGGGGGGGGCGTTGCGAGGCTGAGGAGATCGGCCGTCCAACTCCTGCTCAAGCTGAACGGAGTGACTGAGCTTCAGCAAGACCTTGGGCACTAGCACCGTCGGAGGGTATGCGTAGGGCATGAGGCCCTCCCTAGAAACGGAGAGAGAAACGAAGATGATCTGTTCCAGCGAGTCGGGAACAGGTCGATCATCGGGGTCTCCCAGTGCGCGCAAATAATGCGGAAGATTTCCGGCCTCAGCAACCACTCAGTGTGCAGGAGCTGACCTTTCCACGAGAGGGATTCCACGAGGACGTTCAGGCGGCCCGGAGCAAGAAGCCATGGTCTCTGCACCCCAGGAGCAGCTGGTAAGGAGCAGGCAGAGGGTCGGGGAGCAGGTGCTCCCCTGCATCTGGAAGAACGCGACGACCATTGCTTTGTTGGACATGACCAGGACCTCTTGGTGGAGAAGACGAGACTGCCAATGGTTGAGGGCCAACCACACCACCTTTAACTCCAGCCAATTGATGTGTCTGTCTGAAAGATCCAGGGGCCACGGGCCTGAGGCGGCAGAGACATCCAGCAGGAGGTGAACGCCCCAACCAGAGCGACTGGCGTCGGTGAAGAGGGAGAGCCGCGGCGCGGAAGAGTAGAGGGGGACTCCTGAGACAAACCAGACGGGGTCCGCCCACCACTGGAGGTGGGCCGTGACGAGCGGGAGGACAGGGACTGGAGCCGTGAGGTCGCGGGAGGACAGGCGCCAATAAGCAAGGAGGTGGTGCTGGAGCGGGCACGAGTAGAGCCAGGGGCAAGAGATCCGTTGCTGCGTTCATAAGGCCGCGTAGTTGCAACCATACCCAAGCTGGGACCACGTCTGCGCGGGATACCCGGCGGAAGAACTCCACCCACTTCACGACGCATGCCTCCAGCAGTCTCACTAGGTTGCGGTCGGTCAGAAACCCCATGCCGAGATGCACAAACCGGTGGCATGGAGAGAGGTCGGACTTTCCTCTGTTGACCACGAAGCCGAGGCGATGGAGGAGGGCTAGGAACGCATCCCGGTCCACGGCGAGGGCGGCGAAGTCCTGGTTCCGGGGCAGTAGATCATCCAAATAATTGGAGGTGGGACTGGCGGACGTCTGACGGGCCTTGGCGACCACCGCATCCACGAACTGGGTGAATACCCAAGGGCTGAGGTTGAGAACGAAGGGGAGAGCCACGAACTGATAGACCACCCCGCAATAGGCAAAGCGCAGAAACTGCAGAGAGGACGGGTAAACGGGGACGTGTAGGTAGGCGTCTGCCAGATCGAGGCTGACGGCAAAGTCCATGGGGCGCACGGTGGCCTTCAGGTCCGGCGCTGTCTCCATCTGAAATGGGGGAGGGGAGATGAACTTGTTGGGTGCGGACAGGTCGATAAATAGGGTGCCACCGGCCACCCGGCACTGGCACCAGGAAGGGGCGGCTGAAAAAAGGCCGGGGAATTGTACTGCGCGAACACCTCCCTCGCGGACTAAGGAGCAAGGCCGAGATCTCATCCCGCAGAGCATCCGCCTTGAGCCGGTCGGCGTCCACACAGGAGCGCAGCGAAGCGGAAGGGGAAGTTGGAAGGAAATCCGCAAAAACTCGGAAATGGTAGTGAGCACCCAAGGGTCGACCACCACTCGTCGCTGTGCATGGCTAGCCCGCCGACTGGAAGCTCTGCAGGGGTTGGCGGGGGCGAGGGAGGGCGGGAGTCAGCGGGCCCTGCCCCGCCCGAATCTGTGGGCAGGTCTGGGCCAGGCGGGAGCAGCGGTCGCGGGCAAGGCGCAGGGGGAAGTCCTGGGGGGGGAGGGGGGGGGGGGGGGCTCGGCCAGCAGTCCTTGGAAGCATCCATCCTGCATCACCCATCAGGTGGGACCGAAGGGGACCCCCGAGCGGTGCACGGCGGAGCTGAGAGTGGGTGGACGCAGGGAGAAGTGGGCACTGATCCAACAAGGCATCCCGGCGCATAAGGTCACCATTTGCGGCCACGGCGACGGCGATGATGGAAGCATGGTAAGCCGCTCGGTTGGCCGCGACCGCCAAGGCCTGGATGTCATGCTGGGGATCCACGTCAGGACGCTCCAGGGCCTCCCCCACGCAGTGGAGCATGGCCTATGTCGCCAGTTCCCAAAAAAACCGTGCAGGCCAGGGAGTTACGCACCAAGGTCGCTGTGTCGATGAGCCCGAAGGGGATGCAACGCCGTAGGGCTCGCCAGCCTCCAAGCAGCGGCTCAGCGGCCGGGGCCACCAGAGGAAGAGGGCAGACGAACGATGGAGAGTGACCCGAGTACCAGTTCTGTTGGAACCTGATATTGATGCCCGCTGGCCGCTGGAGAAGAAGCCCTTTTCCGACTGCCAACCTTGCTGGAGCTGGGCGTTGAATGCCTCTGTCAGGTCCCGAAACCCGGTTGGGGGGAGGGGGGGGTGTAGGGAGGGACTTAACTTCTTGATCAGGCACGGTGCAACCACAAGAGCGGAGGCTGTCCTCTTCCTCGGCGGGGACGGAGGCAGACGTCCAGAGGCAGGAGACAGGCAATCAGGCGAGACGCGTGGTCAGGGGCTCGAGAGGTCTCCGATCGCGACTACGGAGGCGCACAAGGCAGGGAAGAATGACACTCGAGAAAGCACGTCGATCCTGGCGGCACCCTGAAGGGTGCTGATCCCTCTACACCGACCTGTGCTGAAGACAGTCTGGGTCCCGCTGGTCACTGGCAGTCACACTGCGCTGTAGCCAGGCGGGGTGCCATTGGTCTCGGGAAGCTGACCTTTGCTGTAGCCAGGCTGGGTCCCGTTGCTCGCTGGCAACTGCTCTGTGTAGTAGACAGGCAGGCGGCCATCGGTCTCGGGAAGCCAACCTGTGCTGTAGACAGTTGGGGTCCCGTCGATCGCGGGCATCTGCACTGTGCTGTAGACAGGCAGGCCGCCGTCAGTCTCGGGGAGCCGACCTGTGCTGTAGACAGTGTGGGTCCCGCTGATCGCCAGCATCCGCTCTGTGCTGTAGACAGGCCGGGCGCGATTGGTCCCGGGAAGCTGCCCTGCACTGTAGACAGGCTGGGTCCTGCTGGTCTCACGCCATAAGGCTGCGATCGGCGAGGGACATGGAAGCCGTGCGTGCCGAGGGGCAGAGTGGCCCGGGGAACGAGACACAGAGACCGACGGGGAGCGAGAGCGTCGAAGCGAGCGTACCTCCGTTTGAACTGACGGCCGGTGGTCTGGATGACCCGAGCGCCGAGTGAAGTCTCCGCAGTCCTGGGAAGAGGTCCAGCCGGGGGGGGGGGGGGGGCTGGGGGGTGAGGGGGGGGGGGACACATGGTCGTGGGGGCCAAGGCAGGTGCGGTGAGCAGCGTGTGGCAGGAGGTGAGCCCCACGATGTCCGAGGTTGCTCGCCAAGGGGGTGGGGAGGCTGCTGCCCAAGGAGGTTCCCAGGAGGCAGACGGGCGGTCACGCCGGTAAAACACCCACAACTGTGACCAATGTTCTTCCTTCCATGAAGCGCATCTCTCGCATGGTCGTGCAGAGGAGCAGCCCGAACAAGGGAGACAAAAGGTGTGGGACTTCGTTGGCCACTGAAACCCCTTACACTGACGACAAGTACGTAACTGCGCACTGCAACAGAAAGTGGAGCACATGAGAGGCAATGGCACATGGCCCGTAGTAGTGACGGGCCACGTGAGCGAAAATTCCCGACTGGTTCCGCAGTTGAGTCGGCTGTGAAAGAACCAGCCGCTATCTGAGAAATACGACGGCTGGTCAAAGGCACCTGGCCAGCCGAGGCATGCCCCGAGACCTTACCTGGCCATATGCAGAACAACGGAAGGCAAGCAAGGAGAACACGAACTAAGGGCCCATAGCTAGTCCGTACGTGAATCGCAGGTAGTCCGAGTTGAGGCACAACTCACCACGTAATCCAAAAGAAAGCACAAGCATGCACAAGTATCCAAGGGCATCCAAGGGTATCCAAAGGCTGAGCATGAGTAGGAAACACCCTACCACTAAGAAAGCTAAGCGTTTGACTGGCGTGGCACCACTATACACGTGACTGGATAGGGAGGGAAGGGAGGCTACTCAGGGTTTCTTGGCAACGACTCCCTAGAGTCGCCTCCCTGGTTGTGTAGGTATACACAACAGATTCTTAGGCTGAAATTGGTAAGCTAAGTGTATCTTCCATATAGTAATGCCATCGGTAATATACTTTGAGGAAACAAAAGGGAATGCAACGGTGGGGTTAAATGTGTTAACACATTGGAGACGTGCCAAATATGGACTCGCTGCTATTAACTGTGTATTTGTATACGGCGTGTCTCCAATGGGTTAATAAAACAACAAAGAATGTCAGGAAATTAAATTACTTTAAGTTGCTAATAAAAAAAATGCTGTTACTCACAGCTCGGGTTTGGTCTCCTCCAGCACCTCCAGCTGTTCCATCAGCATTGTGTTGTGCTTGCGCAGCAGTTCCAATTCTGAGAGCATGGAGCTCATGGTCTGCTCAAAGCGGCTTTGTACTACCTCTAGCTGGTCAAAAAAGCAAAAACATTATTTGAAATACAGACTCACTTCATCCATTTAACCCTGATGTAACATACCAAAACAGGATAGAGAATGACCATGACAGTTGAAGAGTCATGCCAAAACAGCTTGGTGCCTAGAGATGCCACAATGCATGGTACCATCCTAGAACAATTATGGTTGATTGATCCAACCATTACCAAAGACAAAAAACAAAAAATACAAAACCTTAAAATTAAACAAAATAGACATGAAACCATGAAAAGCATAATATTGACTGAATGATTGATTGATGATTAATTGGTTGGTTGGTTGATTGATTGCGTCGTTGGTTATTGGTTGATTGACTGATCCACCCTTTTACTAAAAAATGTGAACATAATTCAATTGCCAGAGACATGAATCCTCATAAGCCCCTGCAACTGCCGGGGCTCATGAGGATCTATGCCTCTTGTTGAGACCAGTTTGTGTCCATGTTTCTTGGACGATTGTGGCTTTTGGTTGTTGAATGAACAAAAATGTATGAACAGTGGCAGGGAAGGGGTTAACTGATATCTGACTGATTAACCCTTATTCAGAATATACCAGTGTGTGAAATAAGTTTGACTAAAATAGTTCAAGGGTAGTGCCAGAATAGCTTGGCGCCTCTAGGTGACCAGCTATTCTGGCACCACCCTTGAACTAAAGCCATTGGTCTATATCTTTATCTGTAAGTACTATAATGTAGCTTGCATATGGCAGTGTACAAATTTGAAGCTTTTAGCCTCAGTATGATATGGGTTAATTGACTGATTGACTTCCCCATGATGGTACCTCCTGATCTGCCTCATCCAGCTCCAGTTCCTGTAGGTCTAGCTCTGCATCCGTCATCTCGTTGGTCACCACTTTTTCCTCCAGTTCCTGTTTGTGACCTTCCAAAAACTTGTCAAACTCTGCACAGCAAAAATCAAGATCACCTCATACGATGCCATTCAGCTTTGACCTACCTGATACAAGAAGATAGTGACCACACAGTCATTATATTTCAATGGACAGAACCTTGGTACCAAAAAATGTTTTTTATCCTATTCCAGAATCAAAATCTAAGTTCTGGGAATTTTACTTTGTGGCCTATGGAACCCTACACTCAGATCAGAGCCATACTGGATGTAAATTCTAAAACAGTATGCAGCAGAACATAATAAGAATTGTTGACGTCACAGCTGTGAAACTGTCTGTTATTAGGCGGACCCTTTCAAGGTTATTGTAAGAAAAAACAAATACAAAATGCTTGCGCAGGCTCTATCGCATCAACCTAACTGGCAAACCCGCATGAAATGAAACACAGATTATAAGACAGTGGAATAACTACATTAAACCATGGATATTGATGATTTACGAGCCTCAACTAGCTTTTGACACACAGTTCTGGTTCCTCAGCAGAGCATCAAAGGCAGAACTTGTATGTCAAACTCAGGTTTTGGCTCATAAATCATCCCCATCCATGGTTTACCATTGTTACGATTGTGGTTGTGTCCTCCTGTGAGAGCATGCATGTGTTGATCGTAGGAAACGATCCGTTATTTATTTGAGCTATCATGGTTACGATTCACGTACCTTTTTAGTAAGATTTTCTTTTGTTTGCGTGTAGAGAATTCGTTTTGTTATGATACGCTAAGTTTAGTCCAGAACGTTCTAGAAAAGTCGCACTGTCTAGTGACCTCGTATATGTGACTTTGGTAAATTTGCGACATTTAGCAACAAGTTGTTTACTGTGCGCATGAAGCCGTCAGCCGTTTTTTTTTTGTGTGTTATGAAGGATCGTGGTAATTCTCGAAGTTTCCGACTAGTTTGTAAACTGCCTGCTATACTTTTGTGAGATGTCATTTTACCAAGGATTTGGAGATGAAGTGAGCAGCCAAATTTGTGTAGCCTATTGTAGTTTCTAGAAAGTTCGTTTTTTATTAATATTTTTGAGTTCCGGTTTTGATTGGTTGCGTTGTATGATTTTCCTGGATTATTCTAGAAATTGGTGCACTATAAAAGATTGGTGTTGGGAAACACATTTGTACATTGTCTTGCATTGTCAGTGGTAGAGACACGCAGTTTATCGTAGGTACGTGGCCCGTATAGGGTGTACATTGTGTGAGACGCTGAGTATGAGAAGTTTTGTGTCGGCAGTGTGGACATTGCAGAAGAGACTTTGTATCAGTGTTAGTGCATTTGGAAATGCATTGTGTGGAGTTCGCATCGCTGAATTAAAATATTGTTGGAACTGTTACTCCAGTATTGTCTACATCCTTAAGCTACGTGTGACGGATTGCAGCTGAATGAAGTTTAATTAAAAGAACCTTACGTGTGTGCGTCTGGTGTGTTTATCATACTACGACTACAACTCCACCACATAACAACCATATTTATACATTTCCACAGTGTAAAATGAAAGAGACAGAAAGAACAGATGATGATTTTACCTTCAAGAGCTGTGTTCATTACGGTAAGAATCTGTTCCTCCATGTGGTTGGCTGACTCTATGTCAGTCATAACATAAGCCTGCACACAGATGATGTGGGAAAGTCAATGAACTGATATCAGCAGCACTGTATGGTATTGGTTATCACTTTGTTTCTTATACCAAGTCAGTGTATATAATAGCCAACCTACAGCTCAAGCAATATACAAACAACAGTCTTGACAAACAAGATGAGATGAACCATGCCCACAAAAATTCTTCTACATGAGAGCTGTCCTCACTGTCCATGGTCTTTACCTACTGATGTTTACCTGATTCTGATATTGCAATAACTCCTATTGAAAAAGTTTTGCATATTCCTCAGTGAACTTTGTAAGGGGTATGGCACATAAGCGTCACTGGTTTGGAAAACATCATCTGTCATGATGTAATTTTAATTTGTACATCCATGTAATTTCAGAATTTTGATTTTTAGAACTGTCTGTGTCAAGTATCACTTTCGTATCTAGAGTTGAGACCAGTGGTGACAAAACTAGAATTTCACAATACAAATTCAGTCCTGCTATAATTTGTGTGAAGTCTGGTTGACTTTACTGTTACATGATATAATTATAGTACATGTACATGTGCACACTCTTCTGTCAGTGTGCACCTCCATGTGTGTGTGACAGAGAGAGAGAGAGAGAGAGAGAACTATGTCTTATTTTTAGGGTATTGTGACAATATTGCATCAATGCCTGCATGGTGACAGAGTTGCTGCTTTTATGGCACCATCACTATAGACTGATTTTCTCCATGTTTTGTACCTTTTTTTTTACAAAGAATTAATTTTTACTGAAAAAAAAAAGTTGAAAATGTACAAAGCTGGCTAACCCTTTGTGTCAGTAGCGGTTTTTTGTCATGATGATTCCTGTAGGAATCATCACGACAAAAACTGCTACCACATGCAAAGGGTTAATGACCTCATCCAATGTCTTCCTCCAAGTTAGCTATATCCAAACTTTCACGTGAAGATTAAAAAAATTACGCACTCAATTGTGGGTCAACCGACTTTCCATAAACGGTTATCTAAACTGTCAATGAGACATGTATCCAATTTCAAGATGCTTGGAGTCTAAGACCCCCCCCCCCCCTAACCCTTATCATTCGGTGTGTGAAATAAATTTGACTAAAATAGTTCAAGGGTAGTGCCAGAGTAGCTTGGCGCCTCTAGACGCCAAGCTATTCTGGCACCACCCTTGAACTAAAGCCATTGGTCTATATCCTTATCTGTAAGTACTATAAGATAGCTTGCATCTGGCAGTGTACAAATTGTTAGCCTCGATCAGTATGATATGGGTTAAAGGAAGTATGTTCGAAATTCCCGACTCAGAAGACAAAAAGACCAAGATAGATCAAGGGTGGTGAAAATCTTGCTTGGCGCTCTAAGCACCCTTTGATAATATTCTGGGCCCTTCCTGAACAGTCATTATCAATACTGTTTCTGCCTCCCCTTGTGTTGATTAGGGCTGAATGAGTTTACTGACATACTGATAGACCATTAACCCTCTGGTTGTTGGTAGTGCTCTGTGTTGAGGTGATTCCTACTAACAGTCTCTCATGACTCTTTGAATAACATAATGCTCACCCGTTTTGTAGCAATTGCTGGTGTTGTTTTCTTCTTGGTTTCTTCCTCCACTTCATTTTCTTTGTCCATGAAAGCTTTAAATAAAACATGCCAAAAAGATGGACAACTTTTAACCCATGAAGCCCTAAAAGACTATGACAGGATGTGGATTGACTGTGATATTTCAAGGTTGGTGTCTCTAGGCACCAAGCTATTCTTACATCATCCTTGAAATATCACGGTCGATCTGTCACCAGAACTGTGATAGATAGCTCTGAGGATATCTTTTAAAAAAATGTTGTGTTAATTTTGTCCTCAGGGTGTAAGGGGTTAAACAAAATATTCATTTTTCTCTAAAAGGTATTTTTTCGAAAAATACTTCCCAATGACATGACTTTGTGGAAGTGTCTACTACTTACTCAATTCTAGCCTAAGAACCCGTTGTGTTACCACACAACCCGGGGGGCACTCGGGGAACCCCCAGAGGGGCCGAGAGTTGTCTCCCGTTATTGCCCATCCGGTTCCGAGTCACATGTTAGTCAGGATACTTAGCTCACCAGCAGCAAGCGGGGCAGGTGGGAGGGTCCTCCTAGTCATGTCATCGGTAAGTATTTTTCAAAAAAACACCTTTTAGAGAAAAATGAATTTGTTTCTTCAAAAACATTACCGATGACATGACTTGTGGAAGAATTGCGATAAGGAGGAGGGTGCCGCGCCCAACCACCCCCAAAGGGCCAATTAGAGCCATCCTCCCTGCCGCAAACTCCCGACAATCCTAGCTAGGTGTTTACCTACGGCGCCTGTGGCGCCGGGAGGGAGTGTTGCACCGCAGTGATGTCCCCCACCAGTGCGAGGTTGTCTCGCTGGCCTGCCAGATCCCGGAGGTAGAAGCGATTCCGGAGGTAGAAGGTTGATTCTGCCCGCCAGCCCACTGCAGCCACGATGTCTTTGACAGTGCAGTTCCGGTTGAAAGCGACGCTCGTGGCCATGGCGCGTACCTCGTGTGCATGTATCTTTAGCATCTTCGCTCCCTGCGGGGAGAGGTCCTGGTAGGCGGACCGTATGACCCAGTGTAGCCAGGAAGAGATCGTCTGGGCTGTTATGTCAGGTCTGCCGGGCGTCAAAGGCTGAAAGAGGCGTGAGCGTCCTCTCCGAACGGCTTTGGTTCGGCGTAGGTACACGCGTAGGGCTCGCACAGGATCTTGTTGCCTGGTCTCCTGGGGGAAGTTCGTCCCTCTCAGCAGCCGTAAGGTGATCACCTGTGGCGCAAAGGAGACCTGGTCTTGGCAATGAAGGCAGGGTCCGTAAGCAGCTGCATGGAACCATCCGCTCGAAACTGCAGGCAGGCAGGGCGTGCTGACAGCGCGTGTAGCTCGCTAACTCGGGCCGCCGAGGCAAGAGCCAACAGGAAGCAAGTCTTACGAGTCACATCCGCCAGGCGGGCCAAAGGCAGCGGTTCGAATCTGGGAGAATTCAGCCAAGTCAGTACCCAAGGTAGGTCCCAGCGAGGAACGAGCGATCGGGGCACTGGACGCTGCAGGCCGAAGTGAGTCATAAGGTCGGCGATGTCTTTACAGGCGCCGGAGTCCAGGCGGACGATGTGCCGGTAGGTGTCGGCAATCATGGACAAGTACACCCTGATGGTTATAGGGGCCAATCCTAGGCCTCCGAAAAGCCAAAGGAAGAAGTCCGCAAACTGGGGGTTAGTTAGGTCGGTGGGGGGGAGGCGCTGGTCGTCACACCAGGAGCAGAGTACTCGCCATTTTCCCTCGTAGACGCATCGTGTCGAGGGTTTGCGGGCTGTAGCGATAGCTTCCACTGCTGCACTCGAGAAGCCTCTAGCGGTGAGGGCTTGCCGCACAACCTCCAAGCGTGAAGGAGTAGGCGCTCTGGGCACGGGTGGAACAGCGATTGTCGGGGTTGCTTGAGCATCGTGCGGGGCGCGGGAAGCAGCAGTGGGGGGTCCGTGGCGAGGCTGAGGAGGTCGGTGGTCCAGGACCGGTTCCAAGAGAATGGGGCGACCAGTAGGACGACCACATTGCATCCCCGAAGTTTGAGGAGGACTTTGGGGACGAGGACTGTCAGGGGGTACGTGTACGCGATGAGTCCGTCCCACGGGATGGACAGTGCGTCGACTGCCCAGGCCAGAGGGTCTGGGATCGGGGAGACAAATAGGGGAAGCTGGTGATTCCACTTCGTGGCGAACAGGTCGACCATTGGCGTCTCCCACTGCGCGCAGATCATCCAAAAGATGTCCTCGCGTAAGGTCCACTCCGTGTGTAGCAACTGGCCGCGTCGGGAGAGAGAGTCGGCCGACACATTCAGGTGGCCGGGTATTGACGAGCATGGAGGGAAATGTTGCGGTCCTCGCACCAGTGCCTCAGATGGTATAGGAACATGCACAGGTCGGGTGAGCGGGTCCCGCCCTGTTTCTGGATGTAAGCCACCACTGTCGCGTTGTCGGAGAGGACGAGCAGTTCCTGGTGACTGAGTTGTTCCTCCCATGCAATGAGGGCTTGCCAGACTGCTTGCAGCTCCAACCAGTTGATGTGCTTGTCTGCGAACTCCAGAGGCCAGGGGCCGGACGTCGTGAGGAACCGCGGTAGCAGGTGGGCTCCCCAACCAGCAAGACTTGCATCGACACACAGGGAGAGTCGAGGAGGAGGAGCGGTCAAGGGGACTCCCGAAGCGAGCCATGACGTGTCCATCCAATGCAGGAGATGAGGGCGAATCAATGGAGACACGGAAACCATGGCGGACAGATCACCTGAGGAGGGACGCCAGAGAAGCAGGAGGCGCAGCTGTAGCGGCCGGGCGTAGAGACGACTGAGGGGGAGTAGATCCGCCGCCGCATTGATCAAACCAAGGAGCTGAAGCCAGACTCTGGCAGAGGCTGCGTCCTGCTGGGCTACCTGGCCGACTAGGGCGGTCAACTTCAGGATCCGCGGCTCCGGCAAACGCATCCTGTTGAGGTCGGTGACGAACTCCATGCCGAGATGGACAAAGCGACGCGAGGGAGTGAGGTCCGACTTGCCTGCGTTGACTAGGAACCCCAACTGCGACAACAGCCGTATCAGTGCGTCCCTGTCCGATCCAATTGGTTGCGCAGGAGGAGGTCGTCAAGGTAGTTTGACGTCGGGCTGGAAGATGACTGCCGTGCCTTGGCGACCACTGCGTCCATGATGCGGGTAAAGACCCATGGGCTGAGGTTGAGACCGAACGGCAGGGCCCAAAACTGGTAAACTACTCCGTCACAGGCGAAGCGGAGATACCTCCTGGAGGCCGGGTGCATGGGGACATGGAGATAAGCATCGGATAAGTCCAGACTGATCGCGTAGTCCATGGGCTGTACGGAAGCTCTGAGGGCCCGGGCAGTCTCCATGCAAAAGGACGGGGCAGAGATGAACGCGTTGAACACTGAGAGGTCGATGACAGGTCGCCACTTGCCGCCTGGTTTGGGCACCACAAAGAGGCGGCTGTAAAAGGCTGGGGAGTCCGTGCGTAGCACGACCTCTGTGGCGGCCTTCTGTAAGAGAGCGGCGACTTCTCTGCAAAGGGCACAGGTCTTGAGCTCGTCTGCTGGAACCTCGGTCCACAACGGAGAGCAACGCAGCGGAGGCGGGGAGCGAAAGACGATCCGAAGGCCCATGGTAACGGTCTCCAAAATCCAGGGGTCGTCTGGGAACAGTGAGTGCCACTCCTCGCTGCACAGTGCGAGCCTTCCGCCAACTGGAGACCCGGGCGCGGTCAGCAGAGTCAGAAGCGGGGCAAAGTCAGGTGGCCCGCCCGCGCCCTGGGCAGGACGGGGCCAACAGGTCCGGGGTGGCTGAAAGTGGGGCGGCGACGAGGGGCCCGCGGAGGCGCGGGGGCGGATGACGCGGGGGGTCTGGTGGTCCGCAGGGCGCGACCCACAGCCTTGCGGGCGGCCTGAAAGCACTGTGGGGCTGTCTTGCGAGGCCAACGGTCCGAGTTAGCATCCTTCACGGTCTGCCAGGTCTCACCGAAGAGCAAAGGGCCACCCAGGGGAGCACGGCACAGCTGAGTCCTCAGATCGGGAGGCATTCCGCGGCAGGCCAGCAACACGGCATCCCGACGTAACAGGTCGCAGTTGGAGGCGGCAGCCATCGCATTGACCGACGAGTGATACGCTGCCCGGTTGGCCGCTTCCGCAAGAGCGAGTAGGTCTCCAAGGAGGGGCGTCAAGGAGGGATGCCAGGAGTCCTCGATGCGACGGATGAAGGCTTGGGTCAGCAGTTCAAAAAATCCCATACAGGCTAAGGTGTTACGGACAAGCGAGGCCGTCTTGTCCAAACCGCGGGGCAGGGAGCGTTTCAGCAGAGCGGCGCCTCCAGCCTGCAACAAGGCCGGCGGATCCACAGCAGGCAGCGGGCATGCGAACGCCTGGGAGTGTCCCAAGTACCAGTCCTGACGAAAGGCAATGTCGAGTCCGGCAGGCCACCTACGGTCGGAGAAGAATTCGGAGTCCCAGGAACTCGACAGGAGGTGCGCTGAGAAGGCGTCACGAAGGACACGAAAGCCAGGAGGCTGCGGCAGGGACTTGAATCTCTTCACCTGTCTTCCAGCATCCACAAACGCAGAGATCTTCCTCTTGAGCGGGGGCGACGGAGGGCAGTCAACTGCGGGAAGCGTGGCGGCGATGAGACGAGCAACTTCGTCCAGGGCAAGCATGGTGTCTGTACGCGACGAAGGGGCCAGCTTGCGGGAAACCGAGGAGACAGAAAAAGAAGAGCGAGGCGAAGGCGAGGGGCTAAGCCCCCCTGAGAAGCGCGGAGACGGAGTCCTCGGCGAGTAGGCTCAGGGTCTCGTCCACCAGAGGGGGGGGACAGGCGAAGCCAACGGGGGCTAAGGGCGACGACATCCAATCGCCGGCAGCCAGTGGAGGGGAAGCGACCCGACACGAGCGGGAGCCGACGAAGAAGATGGGATGGCGAGCGAGGCGCGGGACGTCGTGGTGAAGACCTACTGCCGTGGGCAGGGCGTCTGGAGCGCGGTGAGCAACTGTGACTACGCAAACGGGGCCGATGAAGCCGAGGAGGGGGTTGGCGGGCCAGGTGAGGGGAGGAGGGACAAGATGATCAGGAGTCCGGTCGAGGGAAGGACAAGGACAAGCGTGACGACACCGAAGAACGGTTGGAGCCAAGGTCCCTGGAACGGCGCGACGCGTGGTCCTTCCTACGCTTACCAACAGGGGAGCGAGAGCATCTGGTAGAGCTGGAGTGGCGTGAGGGCTCTGAACTGCCCAAAATCCTTGGACGCGTGGGTAAAGGTCTCTCCGAGCCGGGCTCAATGAGGCGGGCTCTCTGCCGGCGAAGCGACTCCCCGTAAGAGTCAGCGGGCCTCCTTGGAGACGAGCGGAGACTGACAACGGACATGGGACGGCGCGTGGCGCGTCTCTCCGAACCGGGCTCAGTGAGGCAGGCTCTCTGCCTATCAGTAGGCTTTGTCCTGGCGGGCTCCCTCCTGGAAGCGATCGCATTGAAAGCAGTCCCACTCGGAGCGCTAGGCTCGCCGCTCCCGCGTCCGGTGTGGTGTCTTTTCCATAAGGTCAGTGCGGTCTCATGCGGTCAGTGCGCAGGGCACGGGGGATGGCGCCCCGACTGGTTTCGGATCACACACAGGTGCCGGTCGCTCGTGTCTGTAAAAACTCCATAACTGCGACCAGTGCAGCTCAGGCCAGGTGGAGCAGGTGTCGCAAGCATGGTCGGAGGCGCATCCAGCGCAGGGGAGACAGACCTTGTGGTTATCTGACGACCACTGGAACCCTCCGCAATGCGTGCAGGTCATCAACAGGCCACTGCAACATATAACAGACCTGAAGGCACGTGAGCGAGGGCCTGCGGGACCTGGTAAGGCGAGCCTTCGCAACACAAAAAGGCACAAACAGCGAGGTACAAGCCTGTCAGTAAACGTCTGGGCCTGCAATATCTACCCCCGTAAAGCTAGTAGGCGCGGGCACGTAGGGCCCCACCAAGCTAAGGCGAGCATACGACGCATCAGGCACAACAAAAACTCAAGCATGTCATGACAAGTACAGGCACGAAGCAAGCGTCTGGTACAGCAACATTTACCAACGTAATGGCAACAGGGCGCAGGCACGATGGGCCCCGCCAAGCTAAGCGAGCCATGGACGCATAACTTCTCCCCACAAAACCCAACAAGGTACAAGCCAGCAGGTAAGCGCCAAATCTTGCCACACCAATCAGCTGAAAGGTGAGTGAGCGTGGGCACGTGGGGCCCCGCCAAGCTAAGGGGAGATTTTGGCGCGAAAAAGTTACAGCGAAGATGAAGAATGTCTTCGTCCCTGCTCGAACCTGCGCCCAACCCAGCTACCTTACCTCTCCACCGGAGCGGAAACAGGGGAAGAAACGTCCATAACACCCACGGCGCAAACACGGGTCACATCCCAGCAAAGCGCAGCGAGCAGTCCAACAACCCAAGACACAGGAGAGGGCAGCAGCTAAACGAAGAGGGGACCAGCAGACCCACCCAGGGCACCAGGAGGGCTGACGAAGTAGGAGTCAAACAAGAATCCAAGTGTCCGGAAGACCGGTGAGCAACCGGTTGAAAAGGTTTCTAAGTCCGTAGGCTAGAGCAAACACGTCTGAACAGTGTGAGCCTAAGTAACATGACTGGTTAGTCACCACTTGACTCGGAACCGGATGGGCAGGTACGGGAGACAACTCTCAGCCTCTCTGGGTGTTCCCTGAGTGCCTCCCGGGTTGTGTGGTAACACAACGAGTTCTTAGGCTAGAATTGAGTAAGTAGTAGACACTTCCACAAAGTCATGTCATCGATAATGTTTTTGAAGAAACAAATACAATGATACAGTGTATAGCCATACATGGCTAAAGCAACAAGAAGATATTTGAAAAGATCTTTCAGAAACAACAACGCAATGAAGACCAAACTTACATTTTGCAACACCAACTACTGTTGCATGTCTGTGCTACACAGTTTTCATAACCATGTAATTATGAAACCTGCAGCAAATTGAAAAAAACAAAAAAAAAACAATAAGAAGCACTGACAAACACACCAAAACCAGTAGCTACACATTATGTATTTCAAACATCTTACCATAATACATGTCATCATATCCTTTCTTGAACTGAGACAGAAACTCTATGTCATTTTTGGCATCTGCCAGTGAATCCTGCAACAACAACAACAAAACGTATTTTTCTTTAAAATAAGTTTTTTTGAAAAATACTTACCGATGGTATTACAACTAGGAAATGTTTCTTAGCTAGTCTAATTTTAGCCCAAAAATTGTTGTGTACGATAATGGCCATGATGGCAGGAGAGGGGCGCCATAGGTTAGGCGGGAACCCGGTAGCCTCCCTTCCGGTTCAACCACGCATGTGCTCAGTGCTCAAATCACCAGTCAGTTTCTTAGCGGAGCAGCGGCGAGCGGGGCAGGTGGGAGGGACCTTCGAGTAATACCATCGGTAAGTATTTTTCAAAAAAACTTATTTTAAAGAAAAATACGTTTGTTTTCTCAAAACACATTACCGATGGTATTACAACTAGGAAGAATCCCGAAAAGGAGGTGGGTGCCGCTAACCGCCCCTACCCCTGCCATCGAAGCTACTAGAAGAGTCCACCCCAAGCAACCTCCCTCTAATTTTAGTGAAGATACTTACGGCGCCTAGGGCGCCGGGAGGGAGTGTTGCGCCGCCACGATGTCTCCCACCAGCGCTAGGTTCTGCCGCTGGCCGGAGAGGTCCCTCAGGTAGAAGCGAGCGAAGGTGTTCTCTGTTCGCCAGCCCACAGCCGCCACGATGTCCTTGACCGCACAGTTGCGTTCGAATGCGAGGCTCGTGGCCATGGCTCTGATCTCGTGCGCCCTGATCCTCATGCGTTTTGCTGCATCAGGGGGGAGTTCCTGGTAGGCGGATCGTATCACCCACCGAAGCCAGGAGGATATAGTCTGGGCTGAGATGTCGTTTCTACCTGGGGACAGAGGAAGAAAAAGGCGGGTGCGTCCCCTGCGGAGGGGCTTGGTCCGGCGCAGGTACACACGTTACGCTCGAACTGGGTCCTGTTGCCGGGACTCTCGATCGGAGCGTGGTTCTCTGAGAGGTAGTATGGTGACCAGTTGAGGTGCCACGAGTGGAGATCTGGTCTTGGCTAGGAAGGTCGGGTCGGGAAGCAGCTGCACCGAACCGTCCGTCCGGAACTGTAAACAGTTGGGGCGAGTAGAGAGGGCGTGCAGCTCACTGACTCTGGAGGCTGAGGCGAGGGCTAGCAAGAAGCAGGTCTTCCGCATCACGTCCGGTAGTCTCGCCAGCTGTAACGGCTCAAAGCGGGCCGAGTTGAGCCAAGTAAGGACCCAAGGTAGGTCCCAACGTGGCAGCAGTGTACGTAGAGCGGGACGATGCAGATCGAAATGGCCCATCAGATCGGCGAGGTCCTTGCAGGCGCCCGGGTCGGGACATCCTAGATGCCTGTAAGTATCAGCGATCATGGCCAAGTAACCTCGAATGGTGATGGGAGCTAAACGCTGGTCGTGAAAAAGCCAGAGGAAGAAGTCCGCCAGCTGAGGGACTGTCAACTCGGTGGGGGAGAGGCGTCTGTCGTCACACCAGGTGCTGAGAACTCTCCACTTGCCCTCGTAAACTCGTCTGGTCGAGGCTCTGCGGGCTGTAGCGATCGCGTCCACTGCCGCACCTGAGAAGCCTCTAGCGGAGAGGGCTTGCCGGACAACCTCCAGGCGTGGAGGAGGAGACGTTCTGGACAAGGATGGTACAGCGTCTGCCGCGGTTGCTTGAGCATCGTTCGTGGAGTGGGTAGCTGTAGTGGGGGGGTCGTCGCCAGATTCAGGAGGTCGGTCGTCCACGACCTGGTCCAACAAAACGGGGCCACCAGAAACAGGATAGTGTTGCTGCCCCTGAGCTTGAGAAGAACCTTGGGGATGAGGACCGTGGGTGGGTAGGCGTAGGCGACCAGTCCATCCCAGGAGATGGAGAGGGCGTCCACTGCCCAGGCCAAGGGGTCTGGAATCGGCGAGACGAACAGAGGGAGTTGGCGATTCCATCTCGTGGCAAATAGGTCGATCATGGGTGACTCCCAGGTAGCGCCGATCATCTGAAAGATGTCTGGACGCAGTGACCACTCGGTGTGCAGTAGCTGACCGCGACGGGAGAGGGAGTCGGCCAGCACATTCAAGTGGCCCGGGATATGTCGAGCACGGAGAGAAATGTCCCGATCCTCGCACCACCGGAGCACTTGGTACAGGAGGATGCAGAGAGATGGGGAGCGGGTACCGCCCTGCTTCTGGATGTAGGCGACGACCGTAGAGTTGTCCGACAACACCAGTAGCTCCCGGTGAAGCAGGCGAGCTTCCCACACACGAAGGGCTTGCCAGACGGCTTCCAGTTCCAACCAGTTGATGTGTCGGTCCCGGAGATCCAGGTCCCACCGGCCGGAGGCCGTCTCGAAGGAGGGTAGAAGGTGTGCTCCCCAACCGGAGAGGCTCGCGTCTACGCAGATGGAGAGGGAGGGCGGTGGCGAGAACAGCGGCACTCCTGTTGCGAGCCAGAGGGGGTCCGCCCAGCGTAGAAGGTGAGGACGGAGCAACGACGGAATCGGAACCGGAGACTCTAGGTTGGAGGTCGACGGACGCCAGTGTAGCAGAAGGTGCAACTGTAGCGGCCGGGAGTAGAGATGTCCTAACGGAATAAGGTCTGCTGCCGCGCTCATCAGCCCCAGCAACTGAAGCCACTGCCTGGCGGGAATCGAAGACTTCTGGGATACCTGCCGAGCTAGTTCCGCCAGCTTCTGAATGCGGGGTTCGGGCAGCCGGACGATATTGCGGTCGGTGTAGAACTCCATGCCTAGGTGGACGAAATGGCGTGACGGCACGAGGTCGGACTTGCCGAAGTTGACTATGAAGCCCAGCGTCTTGAGGAGCTGAAGCAAGGCATCCCGGTCCACCTCCAAGGCGGCAGAGGCCTGATTCTTCAGGAGCAGGTCGTCCAGGTAGTTGGACGTGGGGCTCGTGGAGGTCCGACGGGCTTTGGCTACCACTGCGTCCATGATGCGTGTGAAGACCCATGGGCTGAGGTTGAGGCCGAAGGGAAGTGCGCGGAACTGGTATACCACACCCTCGAAGGCGAAGCGTAGATAGCGTCTGGACGCTGGGTGCATGGGCACGTGAAGGTAAGCATCCGCGAGGTCCAGGCTGATTGCAAAGTCGAGGGGTTGCACCGAGGCACGCAGGGCCCGAGCTGTCTCCATGCGAAAGCGTGGAGCTACTATAAACTTGTTGAGCGCGGACAGGTCGATCACAGGACGCCACTTGCCGCCCGGCTTGGGAACTACAAACAGCCGGCTGTAGAAAGCTGGGGAGTCGAGACGCGTCACCACCTCTGTCGCTGCTTTCCGAAGTAGGGCGGTCACCTCGTTGCGCAGAGCGTCTGCCTTGAGCTGGTCTGTCGGAACCAAGGTCCACGCCGGAGTACGTTGCAGTGGGGGCGGGGACCGAAAGGAGATCCGCAGACCGAGGGAGATGGTTGAAAGAATCCAGGGGTCGTCCGGGAACAGCGCCCGCCAGGCGGCGCTGTGCCGTGCGAGCCTCCCGCCGACCGGAGGTCCCAGCGCGGTCGAAGGAGCCCGAAGGTGGAGAACGTCAGAAGGCCCTGCCCCGCCCGGGGCGTCGGGCAGGCTTGGGCCAGGTCCTGGGAGCGGGGGCCGAAGAGGATCCTGCAGTGGGACGGGTACGGGGGAAGGCAGGGGGCCTGGGGGGGAGACGTCCACCTCTGGTGTAAGGCCGGGAAACGGGTCTAGCCACCCGCAGGGGGCGACCCTGGGTCCTGCGGGTATGTTGAAAGGGAGTAGGTACTGTACGACTTGGCCAGGTGTCCTTGTTTGCCTCTTTAACCGCTAACCAAGTGGGGCCAAAGAGAAGTTCTCCGCCAAGGGGCGCCTGACGAAGTTGGAGCTTTAGGTCATTGGGGAGAGGGCAGGAGCGGAGGAGGAAATCCCGACGCAAAAGGTCACAGTTGGCCGCCGCAGCCATAGCGTTGACACAGGTGTGGTAGGAGGCCCGGTTACCAGAGACGGCCAGGGCTAGCAGATCCCCCAGCAGCGGCGTAAGGGACGGATGCCAAGCCTCCTCTACGCGACGAACCATGGCTTGCGTCAGAAGGTCAAGAAATCCCGCGGAGGCTAAGGCGTTGCGTATGAGATTACCTGTCTGATCGATTCCAGGAAGCAGAGGGGTCCGTGCCGGAATCGCCGCCAGGGCCCAAGCAGCTGGGTCCGGTTTGGGTAGTGCGCAGGTAAAGCTCTGAGTATGTCCCGCGTACCAAGATTGTCGAAAAAACATGTGTAGGTCCGCCGGCCACTTAGAGTCATTGAAGAATCCAGCGGCGCCCAAGTGTCCCTGCGCGAGTCGAGCCGAGAACGCGTCCCGTAGGCTGCTGAAACCCGGAGGTTGAGGAAGAGTTTTAAAAGTCTTGGTATGGAGTTCCGCATCTACATAGGCCGCGGCCTTCTTCTTCGGAGGCGGAGAAGGAGGACAGTCTTCCGGCGGCAGGCACGCCGAGATGATGCGAGCTGCCTCGTCCAGGGCACGCAGAGTCTCCAACCTGTGTCCCACTGCTGACGGATGTTGTTCCTGCTCATCTTGATCCACGTCAGGGGGCGCGAGGATAGAGCGCGTGGGGCTGTCGTCCCGAAGTAAAACCGAAACTGAGTCCTCAGGCGCAAGGCTGAGCGCGTCATCCTCTAATTGCAGAGCGAGGTGGGTGGGGCCGGTTCGTGCTAAGAGTGTGGGCCCAGCCTCCGCGACGAGCCGGGATGTGACCGAGGCCTTGGCCGGAGAAGGTCTCACGGAGCGGTGACGCCACGAACGGACCGGGGAGGTTACTTGCGACCCAGAGCGAGAACGATGAGCGTAGCGTCGAGGCGACCTCCTACCCCGCGGGGAGGGCTCACGGCGGGAGCGGGGACTCCTAGAACGGGATTGGCGGCGGCAGCGTCGACTGCCTCTGGACGACGACGGCCTGGAGGGTGGAGTAGACGATTGGCGCGCTCTCCGAGTAGAATGTCTCACATCTGGAGAATGCGGTCTGGACCGACGCACCACTTGCGGAGATCCGACCCCGGACACCGTCCGCGATGGCCTACTGGTACGGGAAGATCTGGAGGCATGCCTATGCCGCGGTGACCTGTCCCTGGAGGGTGAACGATGGCGAGAAGAGCGGGAGACCGTCCGGTGCTTCTGCTCTCTGGAACGAGGTGAGTAACGGTCCGTACCTGAACGCCGAACTCTGTCGATGCGTGGCGGAGGAGTATCCTTCTGCTGGGAAGCGGGCATCTCCTGTGCCGAGACCGCTACCGGAACTGAAGCCTGTACCTGTACTTTGTCTCGCGCCGAAAGGATCGGCGGAACCGGACAGTGTGCACTAGTCGGGTCTGTACCTGCTGCCGGTGTAGTAGAACGAGCAAGCGACCGAAGTCGCGATGGAGAACGTTCTAACGTCTGATAAGCACCACTAGTCGGGTCTGTGGTGATTACCGGCGTGTCTATATTGTTCCAGGAAGAGGGCCTGACTGAAACTTCAGTACTAGTTTCTGCTACCGGACAGCGCGCACTAGTCGGGTCTGTGTTCGCTGCCGGCCCAGGAGGACGGGCTCGCGGTGTAAGTCGCGGCGTAGACTGTCCTCTCACCAGGTAATACCCACTAGTCGGGTCTGTGGTTCTTACCGGTGTATGGCCCTGTATACGTGCTGGCGTCGGAAGTGCACGGTAGAAACCCCATAGCTGATTCCATTGTTCTTCCCGCCAGGGGGCGCAGACCAGGCACGGTTGGGAAGATGTACAGGTTGAACAGGGCAGGCACACCTCGTGTCCATCGCTCGGCCACTGGAATTGTCCACATCTGATACAGGTGCGGACTTGCCAACTGCAACACAAAACAGAACAATCTATGTGAAGGTAATCGAACCTGCCGCAGCTGGCAGGCAACGAAACGCGCGAAACGAACGAAGGAGATATGGCGTATGCTGGCGTGCGGCGCTCAAACCCTCCCTGAGCGCCGTACGGAAGCAGTGACCGAGATTATACCTCGCCATGTTTGGGAAAGGAGAGGAACGAAGAGCGGTGTCAGCGGTGAAGCCCGAGGCCGTCCTATCAAGGCGCCAACCCGCTCCGACCGGCCACGAAGGGACCGGTGCCAGGCGCAGAGACGACAGTCACCCGAGAAGACCAGGAACGCGCCGTCCGCCACCGAACCAGGCCTTCCCCGAGGTAGGCCAAGGACGAACCCCAAGGGCACCAGAAGTTGAAGGCGACCGGCCGACAGTGAGCACAGCTCACCAGCGTTGTTAGGAAGTCCTCTCGAAACAACGCACACACGAAAGCGTCTCAGCCCAAAGGCCACAATCCCTCTCACACAGTAGAAAGTCGAAGCAGTGAACGAAAGCCAACGAATGAAGGAGCCACAGGCGTACACAACCTCACGCGACTAGCGAAGAAACTGACTGGTGATTTGAGCACTGAGCACATGCGTGGTTGAACCGGAAGGGAGGCTACCGGGTTCCCGCCTAACCTATGGCGCCCCTCTCCTGCCATCATGGCCATTATCGTACACAACAATTTTTGGGCTAAAATTAGACTAGCTAAGAAACATTTCCTAGTTGTAATACCATCGGTAATGTGTTTTGAGAAAACAAAAAAGAATTCATTTTATGCATTTCACTCTTTAAAACCTGTCCACTGACAAAAGAATATGTATAAACTGTACAAAAAATGATACACCAATTACAGCAAAAGAAAAGTAAAATAAAAGTGCAAACTTCAGTTGTTTTATATATCACAAATTGATATGTACCTTGAGGTCAACAATATCACACTCCAGCTGATGCTGCTTGGTCTCCCAATCTCTCTGGTTTTTTTCCATCTCTTTTTCAAGTCTGCAAACACAACACAAACAAGCAAACTTGGTGCACACCAAAAGCAACAGCAGTAACATATAGGAGTGGGAAAGTTCACATTAGTTGACTCCCTCAGTTCACAACTGCTGTAGGAAATTTTGGAATGTGACCAGTTACGTAAAACAGAAGCCAAAATTGCAGCATTAGATTCCTTTACAACTTACAATCCATTCACTTCGAACACTGCAAAGAGTTTGAAAGCGATGATACAACTACAAAAGATCAAAAGCATCATTAACTTGCCCCGCACAGAGGCAACATATGTTGCCCTCTTTTTTTTCTCAGATGTTACCATTTTTGTCTCTGGTTTTTTGGTTTATGACCTTAGAATCTAAGTTGAACTTAGCCAAACCTGCTGATTTCATCATCCTTGTCGGTGATGACTTTCTGCAACTCATCCTGTGTGTGAAGCATTAGGTCCAAGTGTTCCTGGAGCCGTGCCACCTCCTCCTGACTCTGTTCATACTGCTTGTGTTTGTCAAACAGTCTGAAACATCAAATATTAACCCATTAAAACTGCTTCAAGTAAATGTTGCTGGGATAGCACTGTATTTAGTAAGGTTCAAAATCACTTATCAGTACACAAATAACGTTTTTAGTCTGCCATCATTCAGACATGTTCAATATGTGTACAGTTATAAACCACTGCTTACGACTTTAGGACCAACCTCAAAATAGCTCAAGTATGTGTGCAAGACTTTTGAACTTGTCAAGCCTAGACCTGAGCCTTATGACCCATAATTACCATACAGCAAAATAAGTCACAAAAAACTGCGTAACAAAGGTCATTGTCAAATGAACCATTTCCATCATGAGGAGCAATAAATACATACAAATATTAGCTACACTGATAATGAGCAGTATGTACAGTAGATGTACATGATGTATTTGAAAAATAAAAGTGCCACTGACTGAATGATGGTTTCTCACCAAAGTTGTCACATGGAACACTTTTATTTTATATTCAGACGCAAGGAACTTCATGCATCACTGCAGAAATCACCTTGACCAAACACGCTACTGAGAGCTGAAGGGTTAACTACTTTGTCAAGGCTGTGTATGCAGTCACCAGTCCTTTAAGCTATTTGGCCCTGATGCACAACAAGAGATGGATCAACCATGGTAATTCAAGGGTAGTGCCAGATTAGCTAGGCACCTGATGGCACCATGCTAATCTGGCACTACCTTTGAATTATCATGGTTGATCCATCTCCTACAGCTGGTTCACAGTCGTTTGGTGACACCTCAGACTTGAAATGTGGCCATGTGGTAAAATGTAACAGTACTGATGACTGCATGTAACAAGGGGGTTAATGCTTCACAGCGCACCTTTTCTTTACAATATCAAGCTGTTCTTTCAGTTCCTCTGTAAGATCATGCCGGTCATCATACACTCGCTTGACCAGAACAAAGTAAGGCAGTCGCTGGATGTAGCCACTGGGCTCTCCACCCTTCTCGTTATTCTCTGATACTCCAGTCAGTTCGTCACTGTACACAGCCTCTGCAAAAGAAGGAAGCGATCACCTGCATGTAAAATGTACAATATCACGGTTTTCAGTGTAAATGTCTTTGCCGAGGAAGAAAATTGCAATGGCACCTATCACATTGGTGTAATATTTTCACGTGTACAGTACAAGTTCACCGGTGAGCTTGTGTCAGGCAAGCGTAGGTTTAAGGTAATATAATAAAATACAGCACACTAGTTCATCAGTTACCAGAGATACAAGGGTTCAAGTTAGTGTAATAAAATACAGCAGCTTCCTCACATGAACCCTCTGATGCCCAATACTAGCTGATCAGTTACCAGAGATACGAGGAATATGAGGGTTAAAGTTAATGTAATAAAATACAGCAGTTTCTTCACATGAACCCTCTGGTGCCCAATACTAGCTCATCAGTCACCTGTAAGCCTGTACCAGGTGTGTGAAGGGTGACATGAAAAAACTGCAGTATTGTAATTTGTCCTATATTAATAAGATGGGCGGCTTCACTTAGGCTCTGTGTGTGTGTGTGTGTGTGTGTGTGTGTGTGTGTGTGTGTGTGTGTGTGTGTACGTGTATTTGTCAGTGTGTTTAAGCTGAAACAATCTAAATATTAATAACATTTATGGTATAACTACAGTGGAGTCCACTTAACACAAATTTCTGGGGACAAGAAAAATTAGTTTCTGTAAAACGTATTCAGTTAGTCTCCAAACTCGAGTTTGCACTGCCGTGAACCTAAGGGAGCATGAGCATCGCGCTATTCTACGGCTATTCTACGCCGCAGTGCCGGGATGGTTGTCAAATCACACGTGTTGACAGCCATGGGTGTTTTGTTTTGGGCTCGGTGGTCACGATTTCATCCCGGCTGCGTAAACATAGCAGCATAGAGGCAACACTAGCCACCAAGATACATATAGTACATGTAGCTTCTCACAAGCCCCCGCACTCTGCGCGGAACTCATGAAGATCTATGCCTCTTGGGGAGTTTTGTCTTTGGTTATGGGCAAACATTGCAAGGCAGTGAATGCCATCCGTCTGATGTAAAAACAAGAATATATTTATCCTCGTGAAAGTATGCGGTAACGGTGGAATGAATGTTTCTTGATAGGTTCATTCGTCTCTGTGCACATCAGACGGAACAGAGAGCCTTCTGCCATACCATCTGACGGCAGTTCCGATGAAAGCGGCCTTCAAGGCTGGCTAAAGCCTTGTACTGTCCCCAGCCCTCAACCCAATAATAGCCCTATCCAAGCCCAGTTTAGTATATATTTTTAATTTGTAACCTGCTTTTAAATTTCTGCCCGTATAATAATGTGCCTCAGCAGATCCAAGTATATTCCGTAGTGAACCCGAATCTGTCTTTAACAGAACGATAGAGGGCGTGAAAGTGTGTTCATTTATATGGTCATTGATGTACGGTTACTGAAAAACAAAAGAAACGGCAGAAACTGCAAACCACAATAAGCGCATCTCCCTTCACCATCCCCCACTCAGCCTGGAAATTAAAATTATGTGAACTGAAAAAGCAAAACTTAGGCACAGATTCTCATGGGTCACGATCCTGTAACTTGCATGACGGACTTCTGAGGATCTATGCCTTTTCTCATCAGTAGAAAGGGCCACTATCACACTGAATTAGATACACTCACTGATACACACCTTCTCTCAGTCTGGAATAAACATAGATCCTCATGGCGCCCGCAGATGCGAAAACTAATGAGAATCATGCCTCTTGCCTGGCTCTATCATTACGCTGGTCCTTACATACAAAAAGCTACGCGAGCTGATTCACTGACTGCCTTCCATAGTGTAATAGACGCGTTGACAGCAATTATAAACAAACTGCTCGGCTGAAGAAAGGGGACAGAAATAGAATAGATAGAGCTCACATCGAATGAAAATGATTAGGCTTTTTGGAGAACTGTGTCAGTATATATTTTAAATTTGTAAACTGGCTTTTAAATTTCTGAGTTTTCAGAATTATATGTGCCTCAGCAGATTCAAGTATATTCCGTAGTGAACGCGACTGTCTTTACCAGAACAAAAGAGGGGTGAAAAGTGTGTTCATTTATAATATGGTCATTGATGTACGGTTACTGAAAAACAAAAGAAATGGCTGAAACTCACTGCAAACCACAATAGCGCATCTCCCTCCCTTTCCTCCACTCAGCCTGGAAATTAAAATTGTGTGAACTGAAAAAGCAAAACTTAGGCACAGATTCTCATGGGTCACATTCCTGTAACTTGTGTGGCGGACGCTTGAGGATCTATGCCTTTTCTCATCTGTAGAAAGGACCACTATCACACTGTCCGAGATACACTCAATGATGAACACCTCCTGTCTGGAATAAACATAGATCCTCATGGCACCCGCAGATACGAAAGCTCATGAGAATCCTGACTCTTGCCTGCCTCTATCATTATGCTGGTCCTTACATACAAGAAGCTGCGCGAGCTGATTCAGTGACTGCCTTCCATAGTGTATTAGACGCGATGACAGGAATTATAAACAAACCGCTCGGCTGAAAAAAGGAGACCGAAACGAGAAGAGCGCGTGCTCACATTCCATCAAATCAAAATGATTAGGCTTTTCAGAGTCTGAGTTAGAACTGTATTGTGTGTGGGAGATGTGTAACCGAGTGTGCCCTGCCCTGAAGGTTAAGTGCAAAGTATCATACTGTACCTGCTTATTACTCTCATCTCAATAGACAACAATAGACCACATGCATACAGCTCATGAATTTAATGTACAATTTATCAGTAAAACAATAATCCACCTAATAAAACAGCTCTGTAACCACCTGCAGTGTAGGAGCCAGTGTGCTATTTTGGGCTGTGTACGGGCAATACTGCGAACACTTCGCACTGATCAGTGTCACTGTCACGATCCTTAGAACTGCTGTTTTCACTCCCTGTGGCACTGTGCATCTATTGCCTACAAATCAGATCTGTATGTGTTTTATCATTGCCGTTCTGATGAATGAAAAAATTAAATGCTAAGAATGACTGACTGTGAAGGAATGAATGTACAAGATCGGCAGAATACAGAAACACTATTAGCTGAGGTGACAGTTCCCTCATCTCACTCACTCCTGCCGCACATCAAAAGTCAGTCTTTGTCTTTGGTTGAATAAAGAATGGGAAAGCAAGAATCTCATCTAGACTAACTCACTATGCTTACCACCAAGCGATCATTCTCAGAAACAGGGCTCTATGTAAAAACCGTGCAGCCTTCCCCTCCCTCCCTCACATACCACTACTACCCCTCTGCCTCATGTGGGTCAGTATACATACAGAATCTGCGACGGCATGTGTCCGTCACGTCCTCCGTCACTTGTGGAGCTCAACGATACGGTACGATACACGTGAGTGCGCCTGTTGAGCACTAGTGGTTAAAAACAAAAGATAGCCTTGCCATCGGCGATGCCGATCAGACTGAGGTGGGAAAGCCAACATGCAATCATTCAGGCGTATTAGCTATTGCATAACGGAGTTCACGGGTTCATCTCAGTCCTTAGGATGGTTGTTCGTGTTAAGCAGGTGAAAATACTAAAAATGTGTGTAAAGCATGTTTCACTGTATGTGCATGTGACAATCAGCAAATTACACAAGTAATGATGAATTACCCCCCCCCCCCCACTCCCTCCCAAATACCCCACCCCTCCAACAACACCACTGCCATTCTGCATAAAAATGCACATTAAGCTACTTACTGAAAAAGTCATCTCGGAGTTTAGAGAATAGGCGAGTATAGACACCAAGCTTGGGTATCAGTTCATCCAAGGCTTGAAAAGCCAGCACCATGCGTTCCTCTGTCAAACCCTGACTATTCTGTTCAAGTGCCAACAGCTCATACTTATTAACTGCAATGAAAGACAAAATATTGACAAAATTTTGACTTTAAATGCTACAATAATTTTTTAACCAGTTGTTCAGACATTGGTCCAAATTCACTCTCTTGTGCACAGTAAACAGTAACGGTGACGTGGCTGCATGCACGGGCGGGTTAAGCTTTCTAGTCAAAGGAAAAAATTGGACAAATAAAAAATTAAAATAATATACATAGCCACGAATCTCGGCACCTCAAACAACAGGTAATGTACTCATCTATTTAGCTCCAGATGGCAAGGACGCCACTATGAGTCTAATGAGACGATATAAGTGTGCAGTTTGAGGAGAATACTTGAGAAAAGATAACACAGACCTGGAGAGTGACCTTCAAGAATCTTTATCGATGCTTTTTTCTCCATATTGCGGGTCTAAAAAAAACAAGGAACGCTTTCACAAATTAGTTGCTAGGGAAGGACGCGAAAGTGCCGCCATTGTTATCTACTAAAAATAATTTCCTTACACGCAAGAGTAAAGGGTTCTGCGGAGTTACTCCCCGCGTGCGCGCGCTTCTACTACTGGTTCGAGAAAAAAACAACAATGAGTTCGTTAAAATGCCATTATTTTGTAAAAGAAATGATAAAATCATCTTTTGCTTAAATTTACTTCCGATCCGTAAAGATATAATGTAAAGAACATAAAATAAGTGACATCCCCTTTGCGTTTTTTCTCCCACTGAAGAGCGGTAGCCTCAAAAACGCAAGTGACCCGACTGTGACGCTAAGCTAAAACGCAGAGAAAGAAAACAAACCTGAAAGTTGTAAGTATTCTTCAAATAATAACATAATTTTACTTTATAACAGCTGCGTTGATCACATACGTCAGCAGAAGTATACACGGGATGATCGTTGTGTTATTTTCAGTCAGAACAATTAGTTTGATAGAGGCCAGCAGCCACGGCCGAAAAAAAAAGATGGAGACTCGAAAACGAGGCAACAACAACAACAAAAAGTTACAAATAATTTCTCTTTGGTTTATTTAACTGTAGTTACCGGTGTACACAATACAGGAGATTCAGTTTCAGAGCGTAGACGACTAGGTATATATGCATCAGATGCTTGATCTATTCGTCTGTACTCTTTATTTTTTTCCTCCCTCAGTGCATGACTTTTCCCGAGCATGCTATTTTTTCTGCGATTTCGTTCACCGATTACCGCGAAACAGAAAGACCACCATACCCAGTTTAGCATGTCTGTCAAGCATGCTACTTATCTGGCCTTCTAGACCCATCATTCAGGTTTTAGGAAAAACTACCATTGCCTCTGTAGCATACCTGTTAAATTTCCTCCTGATATCAAACTGACCAGCGCGCACGCATCGTGTTGCAGAACGAAGAAAGGAGTGCTTGTGTTAAGAGCTCTAATAAGTCCGTGCACAAGAAGAAGTAGAAGGTCTCAGCCAGACTTTAACTGATTTGAAAGTTTAGTAGACATTTTATGTGTTTTTTTGGTTTTTTGTTTTTGTTTATTTTATTAATGATAGAAATTGATGGGATATTCAGTATTTATTAATGCAACATTTATTGCTCACAGTTCAATACACTTTTTTTTTTTCATGTATGTATTGTGTTACAAAACAGCTGTGTAGGTTTTGTGTAAGTTTTGAATATTATTATGTCTTTTCTTTTTAAAAGTATACATTCCTGAGATCAACACTTTAAAATTTTAATCTGTCTCTTTCATCTGAAACAGTTTTTGCTTTGTTTGTGCAGAAGTGACTTGTGTGACCTGATCTGACTGGATCTGTGCAAGCAGAGGGTACACACGATCTGTGGAGCATTCAAAAAGTGCTAAAAAAACGATTAGCACTCAGCAACAAATTGCCTTGCTTGACAGAAACATCTTTTTTTGTTTGTGACTGTCGTTTTGAGGACATTAATAACTTAGGAGAAAGTGAAGTAGTCGCAAATAATAACACATTCAGTGCTGGTTGGATCAGAATTGCTTCGCTAGGTTGAAATGAAGACTGTTTTCTGAAACTTTAAGTGACCTGAGACTGAAAGAAACAGGATGAATGACATTTGCACCAAATCCAAAGGCGTTGTTGGACGAGAGCCAGGGAGCCTTGGTGAGGGTGCCAGAGCCAGAGCAGTTGATAAAAAATTTGTCAGCAACCTCACAGAAAAACTCAAGATGGCTGAGCGCTTACGGGTTAGAGAGGGCACAGCTCCTTTGGGGCCCAGGCCAATTTTCAGTACATCTGGTTTGTCGCATACAGTACCACTCCAAGGGTTTATGAAGAAAGAGCATGCTCGTACAGTGTACGTCAATGGTGTACCTGTGCCAATTAAGAGGGCAGCAACAATGTTAGCAGTCAGGCCCATGATGCTGGGCAGGTTCCAAACACCATGTTTTTCATCCCTTGCTCATCGTCATGCAGCTCAGAGTCCACAGGCAAATGATGCAGGGGAATCTGAAGATGATGATGCAAGGGAATCAGAAGAAGATTGCTCAAGGGAAGTTGTACCTTCAGGTGATGGCAAGATTGCAGATTCATCGAAGCCGCCTGTTAAACTTTTTCTGGCGAGATGCAAGTATTGTGGTCACGTAAGCTCTGAGACAGAACTTCAGCAAAACAAGGCTATTTATGATCCTCATTTGCCGTGGCATATAAAGAAGTCCGCCTTTGAAAAAATGATGGAGCAAGCTGGAGGCATAGGCACATCTTTGCGATCGGGCAGATGTTTTTTCTGCTATGCCAAATTTCCACAGGCCTCTCTGGCTGCTCCTAGTCAGAAGGCAACTTCAGACATGGATCTGTCATGGGAGTACAACAGCAAATCGCTAAGGTACCGCATGAAAGCTATTGATCATGAAGAAGCCAGCCTTCACTACAGAGTCCTATTACGCAATGTGGGGCTATTGCGCAACATCCAAGGGAAAATTTCTGATAAGGTTCCCAAGCAGATCAGCCAACTGGTCTTGAGCTATGAGGCACATAGACAGCTGCGTTACGTTTGGGGAAAATACACTACTCCTCGGAAGTGACACCAATGGCACCAGTCTTCTTGGACCAGTACTTGGCTGTCGTTCGTATTCTTAATAGATTGTTCAATAAATCTGCACACTTGTACCAAATCCTTTGGCTGTTACTAGTAGTGCTTTGTTGAGGTGTGTCCTGCAGGGAACACTTTAACAAGAAGCGCTTCGGACAGCGTAAGGCTTAAAAACAAAGGTGATGTGTCAGTCAGACCTAACAGTTTAGCTTAGATTAACTGTTTATGTTTTGGTTTTTTAATGGAAGGGTTAAGACCTAACATACAGATGTACATTAAGGTTTTCAATGATGGCATTTAAAAAAAAAAAAATATTGCGTCTTCTTGAGCAGCACTATCTTCTTAACTCTTTGCCTATGGCTGGTTGCTCCAGCTGCTGCAATGCAACTTCCCGTAGCACACTATGGACTGTGAGATCCGTCCAGCCAAGGTTTTCTTGCACTGCGCCTGCTTGGCTATTTTTAGTGCAGAATGTGTCATTACAAGCCTATATTTACTTGGCATGCTTCCAGATCCATAATAAACTCTTTAACATAATTACTAGACATAGTGACAGAGTACTAATAATACAGAAAAGTTACTTGTAGCACAGAGTTAACCCATTTAGCCCTGGCGTCCTACAGCAGGCGATAGATTTACCATAATTATTATTGCATGGCGTTTATATGGCGCATTTCTCATTTATAATTTAACTCAATGCGCAGAATGTAGCCGCGAACTGAACCCAACAAGCACGCTCACGTGAATCACGCGCATTCACTCACACACTGTACGTAAACACAGAACATTCACGTGGTGCTAAGGGCAAGCTCAAGCGAGCTACTGAAGTTGTTTTTGGAAATTCAAATCATTTGTATTTGAAATTTGATTAAGTTCAGGCACCAACCAAGCTAATCTGCCAATACCCTTAAATTATCATGGTCGGCCTGTCGCCTATAGCAGGTATATAGTCGATAAGTAATGCTTTCAAAATTCAAGAAATGCGGCCATGGGGTTAAATGGGTTAAAAATAAATTTGACATACATTGAAATGGTGCTGTTTATGCAAGTACTTTAATTTTGTATCTATGCATGTATGTTGTGCATGTGCGATAGCAAAAGTGAGTAGTACTGGGCAATTTGTCATCTGTCTCTTCTGTCTGTTGCCCATGGTAAACTATGAGGCAGGCATGGGAATTGTCCGCGAAATCCGTGAAATTCCGCGAGAAAAAGAAATCGTCTGCAAAAAAAAAAAAAAAGACGTTTCCGCGAAAAACCATAGTGGGTAGCAAAAGAAGGAAAGCACCGGTTTCAGTCCGCAACAGAACATGCTGCGGCAGGCTGCGTCGGTGGCCTGCCTGAGTGCGCGCTGCACTGAGAACTTAAGCGGGCAGACCCAAGGTGCCTCCCTGCCCCCTCCCCCACTGTTTGATTTTCCGGCGCCCAGAAGTAAGCAAGGCCCGTGGCCCCCCCCCACTGATTTTCCAGCGCCCAGAAGTAAGCAAGGTCCGTCGGCTACCCCCCCCCCCCCCCCCTCACTGTTTAATTTTCTGGCGCCCAGAAGTAAGCAAGGTCCGTCGCCTCCCTCCCCCCCCCCCCCTCCCCCCCCCCCTCCCCCCCCCCCACTGTTTGACTTTCCGGCGCTCGGAAGTAAGCAAGGTCCGTCGCCTAACCCCCCCCCCCCCCCCCCCCCCCCCCCCCCAACTGTTTGATTTTTCGGCCCTCGCAGAAAGAAGATATGGCGTGGTGGAGGCCTTTTGTATCAGGTTGAAGGCCCCGTTTCAGATGATTTTTGCTTGGGCAATTCCCCGGGTCTGCCCTGGGGGACTTGGGTGGGGTTAGGTATTTTTTAGTTCCCAGGGTCACCCTGGTCAGCCCAACAGGGTGGGTTTTTCTCTCTATTCTGGGGCATGTGTTTCTGTCTACCCGAGGTCCATTCACCTGTATTTGCCTTTTTAAAACTCTCCCTACTGTCTGCACTGACTGTAGCTCTTGATATTGGATGTGTGTTGCTAAATGGTCTTAGCTTTATTTAGGCCCCATGTGTTAGGTTTATTTAATGTATTTGACCGGCTGGCGACATACATTCAATGTTCTGTTTATTTATTTTTTTTCACAAGCAGTGCAGGCACGTCCTGAGAAAGCCTTGTTGCTGTCGGGACGTTAAGCAATGTACAATCATTAAAAAACCCATGTCTGATGAGGCCATTTAGTAGATTTACACTTGCAACCCGAGTTGAGCTCAGCCTGTGTTGAACTCGGGTTGATGCGCTTACACTTACATTTGGAGCTGGGGTTGATCGACCCATGTGACTGACAAAGTATCTTAGGAATGCATCATGGCTTCCTCTGAAAAAATTGCAGTTTTTCTTTAAAAAGTGATCATCTGCCCAAATCTATATCAGCAGTCGTTTTCATCATCCGACATGGACAACTCATTTTCACTGTACAATAGGTCAATACACTGTTGTTGCAGTTGTCTGCAGGCCTATCAAAATGTCACATTTGTGTACTGAAAATCACGCCAGATGATGTAACGTCCAGTTTCATGGAAATATGTACAATGATATGGAATGGAATGCAATTTAAATGCAACACCAGTGAACCATGCTTTGGAGCAGGGTTGAACTTTACCCATTTTCAACCCAGGTTGGACCTAGTGTAGATGCACAAAACAGGGTAGAACTTGGATTTACTATGCAAGTGTAAACAGCCTCCTTACTGTTGGCATTTCTCAGAGACTATTCTAGCCACAGACTGTGAATTTGTGCATACTTGTGGCAAAACCATTTTTAACATACATGTACTACCTAATTTTGACAATGTGTTTTCTCAATGATACTGTTTTTAACGTTAAAGCCAAATTTTGAATATACATGGATCTGATGATAGACCTTCCTGCTGATTTGGGTGACACCTCTCATAGGCCAACTGTCACAAGAGGTTAGCAAATGTGTGAAAAATGCATTTTGGCTCATGTGCAGTAGCAAAAGTGAGTCCATGTAGTGGACCAGTGGTCGACAATCCGTTTTCCACTTTAACATTGGTATTTTCTCTGTTCAAGCAAAAGTCTTCAAAACGTAGTTTGTGGTAGGACTGGTCTGAAAATACCCATTTCAGTGACCTCTCTCAAAGGTCAAGGCCACAGGGGATCAGCAAATAGGTCAACATATCCATATTTTGACAAATGTTGTTTTTTCTCAAATGGTAGTGAAAATTTAAAACCAAAACTTGGTCTAATCATACCTGATATTAAGACCTTATGTATAATACTGATATGGATGATCCCTTGGAAAGGTCAAGGGTGATAAGATGTGTGAAAATGCCAATTTTTGGTAGAATTTATTTTTGGGGCATTTATGCAAACTTTTCAGTTAAATTTGGCTTGAAGATACATGTAGCTGACGATACTTAGACCTGTGTATGCATACTAATTTTGTTGACCCACGCAAAGGTCAAGGGTCACAGGAGATTGGTGACAGTGTGAAGAATGCATACATTTTGAGAAAATAGATTTTGCAGGCATAAAAGCCAACCCTTATGATAGGACCCTTGAACTTTTGCTCATTTCAGTGACTTTTTAGAAGGGTCAAGGTCACAAAAGTCAGATTAATTATGTGATCAGTTATGCGCGCGGACCTTAACGATTTGCCATTCTTGTTTTTTCTATAATGTGAGTTTGTATTGGTACCTGTGCAAACTAGTCAAACTAGGCAGAATGATACTTGATGGTAGACCTCCCATAAATGCTAATTTTGCTGACCGCTACTAAGAGTCTACGGATGTTGGAAAATGTGAGAAAAACAAATTAAATTAAAAAATAATTTTGCAGATACTTTTGCCATGTAACATTTAATGAAAATTGGCTCATTTCTCTGACCTGTTAGAAAGGTCAAGGTCACAGAAAGGCAGATTATGATGCTGATCAGTTATGAAACATGAGGGCTGTGGTGTTCTTATTTGTACTTGCATTAAAAAAAAAAATCAGTAAACAGGTTCTCTTATCTGACTGCAACTAGTTGTCAACTGGACATAAGAATTTTTTCTTTACGATGTTGACTAATAGTTTTACAGATATTTCGGAAAGTTTACAGTATTAAACTGATGACCTACTGCTAAATGTACCACTCAGATACCTGACTTTACTACCCTCAGTAATACAATTCCAAGCCAATGTTTTCTAATGTACATTTATTCAAGTTTATTTGAGAGCTGTGTGAAAGCTGTTCACTTGGTTATCAGTTGTTATTTGCATTAATCTTTGTATTAACATTTTCGTCCTATTGCATGAAATAAATTTGACTGTGATAGTTAAGGGTGGTACCAGAATAGCTTGGCACCTAAGGCACCAAGCTATTCTGGCACCACCCTTTAACTAACATGGTTGATCTATCTTGTAATATGTTAGTGTCGTGTAGGCATCTTAGGACAATAAGCACAATTTTTAAAAATTTTTTATAAATCAGCCTCAGGATGTAACAGGTTAACAAATTATTATTGAAGGCATACAAGGAGACAGATTTTTCATGACCTTTAACCTACTACAGTGTATGTTCTTACATTTACTGATTAAAGAATTCCATTCAGTTAAAACAATGTGATGTACTGTACATGCAGGTTTTATTATTACCATGGTTTTGTTGATACAGTATGTTTATTAAAAGCCTTCTGATTCATACCATTTATTTGTTTTGCTGTATTGCTAATCTGCTTTGACTTGTTTCACCATGCCCTGAAGCATTTTATTGTGCTTGTAATTTACCAGTTTGACCTAGATGTGAACTTGGTCTTTCAGTTTCAATTTGTAATTCAGTATGTTACGGTTAGTTTCTGATGGTGTGCAGGTCCGCAGATTTAAAATTCATTTTCAGTTTTGGCAACAGCCAGAAGTCTTAAAGGATGCAGTATAAAGACATTATTATAAAATGTAATGATTATGATTCTAATAATCATTATAGTCACTGACCTTTTTCATGTCTGTGAGGTGAGATTAATTTTAAAGTATTATTTTCATTATTGTATTTGACATCCTTATTTTTGGCTCAGGTGCAATAGCAAAAGTGAGTGTGTACTGGGCCATCCATCGTACGTGGTGTGTCATCTATTGGCATTTTCTCAGAGACAATTCAAACCACAGTTTTCAAACTTGGCCAGTGGATATTTTGTAACAAAACCTTTTTAAACATACAGAGACCTCTCACAAAGGTAGGATCACGGGCATTCCAGTCCAAACCAGTGATATTTTGACAAAATTTGATTTTTCTTAAATACTATTTACAGCTTAATTTCCTTAGTTGATGCAAAGATACCTGATGGTAAGACCTTTTCTGTGCATATTAATTTGTATGACCCCTCAGAAGGGTCAAAGGAGGATGGCAAATGTGTGAAAAATGCCAGTTTTTGATAGAAGTTCACTTTTTGACTGGCTTGCAATAGCAAACTGAATATATATTGGGCCTTCATCGCCTGACTGTCTTCCATTAACATTGGCATGTTCTCCGAGACTCCTCCAGTTCATGGCTTTATGACCCCCTCCACTCCCACCCTTTATTTGTAAAGCGCTTAGAGTTGTTTTTTTTTAACGATAAGCGCTATGTAAGTAGTCATTATTATTATTAAATCACAGTCTTGGACCAAGGATACATTGTGACGAGTCCTTTATCAGCGAACCAGTTTCAGTGACCTATTTCAAAGGTCACAGTTTTATGGGATCAAGAAATGGGTCAAATATTGCCATTTTGAAAAAAAGTTTAACCTCTATTTTTAACTTCAGACTCAAACTTGGTACAGAGATACCTAATGGTAAGCCCCCACCCGGGTCTACCCTGGGGTACTTGGGTGGGGTTAACTACTTTTTAGTTCCCAGGGTCACCCAGCGTGGGTTTTGCCCTCTATTCTGGGGCATGTGTTTCTGTCTACCCTTGGTCCATTCACCTGTATTTTCCTTTTTTAAACTCTCCCTACTGTCTGCGCTCGCTGTAGTTCTTGATGTATGTTGCTCAAATGGTCTTGGATGTATTAGACCGGTTGGCGACATACATTCAATATTCTGTTTAGTTTTTTTTCACAAGCAGTGCAGGCACGTCGTGGGAAAGTCTTGTTGCTGTTGGGACGTTAAGCAATATACAACCAATCAACCAACCCGATGGTAAGACCTAACTATGCACACTAATTTGAATGACCGCTCAGCAAGGTCAGAGGTCACAAGTGGTTGGCAAATTAGTGGAAAATGCATATTTTGAATACAATTTTAGTTTTTATAGCGTTTTTATAAACTGTTCAATCAGACTTGGCACAAAGGTAGCTGATAATGGACCTTTTCTATGCATAATAATTTAGTTGACCCCTTGCAAAGGTCAAAGGAGGTTTATGAATTAATTGCATTAATTTTGAGAAATTGTGGATTTTGGAAGTGCAAAAGCCAACGATTATTTGAAGATGCTTGAACACTTGCTCATTTCAGTTACCTGTTGTCAAGGTCACAAAAGTTGGGTTAATTATGTGAATTGGTTATGAGAGTGAGTCATAAGCGCTTCGCCATTCTTGTTATCAAATTTATGAAAACCTTTCAGTCAAATTTGGCAGATAGATAGGACACTATGATAAGATGTTTTTACTAATTTTGTTGAATTCTCACAAAGTTCAAGGGTCACTGGGGTATGACAAATGTGTGAATAGGCACAACTATTGAGAAACATGGATTTCCTTGGTGCAAAAGTCAACCCTTTACTTATTGTTAAGACTTCAATAGTTGCTCATTTTAGTGACCTGTCAGAAAGGTCAAGGTCACAAAGGTCAGACTTACCGGTATAGGGATCTGTTATATATATGATCTAAAAGGGCTTTGCCATTCTTGTTTCATTCACAAAGAAAGGTTTGTTCTGTAGTTTTGTCATTGAGTTCATACATACATGTACATTAACATGAACTTGTTGTGACCTTCATGGTTGGAACTTCATCTTTAGTCCACAATTTAAACTTCTTCCCTTTGTGCATGCAGCAATTGGTACTGTGCATGTACACAGTTTAGGTTGCTGCATGCACAAGGGGTTTAATCTACAGTATCTGGTTGTATTCAAGTTTCAATCTGTTCTGGATCTGTAATTTGAATGTTGAAATATTGTCAGTCTTGGTCATATTTTCACATTTGTGTGTATGAGGATGGAGTGTTGATTGACTGACATACAGTCTGAAGCTATCGATATTCCATATCTGTGAGTTTGCTTGTGATCTCTGTGTGTTGTGAGCATAAAACTCCTATATATATTTTGCATTAAAGATATCCTGTAATTTTCTTTAGGAATACGTTAATGTCACTTACATGTGTCATGTTTTCATTTTAACACATTTTCCAATGTTGACATTTCCTTTTTGTGTAATATTTAATATTATTTGTGAGTACAAATTACTCATATATTTCATTTTTCTTTCTTCTTTATGATTGGAAAATCTACCACAGTGCCAGCATTTACAATTGAACATGCATGTCATAAGGTGATGTAATATTTGTGTGTATTTGTGATTGTCTATTATTACTTTGTTTTTAGTTTTAATTTTAATTTTGGATACCTTTTCATTTAAAAGAGCAAAACTTTAAACCCAGTTCTGTTTTGTGGAAGTGTATACATGTACCAGTGGTTATGTTGTGGCTGACCAGTGAAAGTTCTTCAGCAAGCCAGATACAAAGTATTTACATCTATGAGCAGCGCACATTCCACCACCAAGAAATCTTTAAAAAGAAAGGATAGATAATCATTAAGAGTGAGTGTGAAATCCTGTTATTATGGTCGCTATCATCAAAGGTGTCGATGAAAGCAACATTCTTAGTCTTTCAGAGGTAAATGTATTTTTTCACACCAAGTACACATTATTTCATTTTGAAATTTGATGTCTACCATTTTAATAAGTGAAATCCATTATGGTTCACAGTACATCAGAGCCTTTTTGGATCACATGCGATATCAAAGTGAGTCTGTGTTCTGGGCCAGTGGTCCTCTAGCCATTGACCGTCCTCTGTGTCAAACTTTAACATTGGCATTTTCTCTGAGACTTTTAAAGCCATACCCTGGTAGTCTTTGCCCAAGAATACCATTTTAAATTTAATTACCTTTCTCAAAGAATTTTAGTTTTCATGCAAGTTTTTTCAAACTTTTCAATCAAACTTGGCACAAAGGTAGCTGGTGATAAGATCTTTACTAATTTAGTTAACCCCTTGCACGGGTCAAAGGTCACAAGGGGTGACAAATTTGAGATTAGATTTTGAGAAAACATGTGTTTTGCTAGTACAGAGGTTTTATGTGTAGACACTTGATCACTTGCTTATTTCAGTGACCTATGGATAAGGTCAAGGTCTCAGAGGTCAGACTAATTTTGGGGGTGTCATGCACATGAGCCATAAATGCTTTGCCATTCTTTGTGTAACCTGAAAAGGGCGTTTTCCTTACCCCCCACCCCCCACCCCTCCTTTTCATTTTTTAACTGAAGAAATCTGCCAAGTGAAAGAAGCACCTGTCCATTTTTTTTTTAATGGAAAGCCAGTTTTTCATTGTATTTCAATGACAATCTTGCTTTTCACAAAAAAGGACAGCTTGTCTTTTGCCTTCTCAGGGCAAAAATGTGATTAGCTTTCCACACATTTCAGCTCTGGCATTATTGTGTTCAATAATGTGATATATGTTTCTTGCCATGATATTGACTTTACAAGGGTGTGTTTTCTTTGATAAGTTTGTGTAAAAAGTGACTTACTGGAATTGTGTTTGCCATTAGGCAGTATTCATTTTAACTTTTCCTTTAAATTTTCATCTTAAAATAAGAATTTGTTATACCCATAAGCCATGATTTTTCATGGGGGCATTCTCTGATGCCAAACATCTTTGTCTATTTCTTTTGCAATGACATTCTGAAATGTGTTTTAAGGTAGAGTTTTGTCACTTTATTCCTTGAAGTGCAAGCTGAGAGCATTTAGATTAAGAGATGAATTTTTGCAGACCAGAAGAAGGTAAAAAAAAATTGCTTGTCTTTTGACATGAACAATAGATTAACTCGGAACTAAGTGACTTCCATTCTATAGAATGGAAGTCAGTTAGTTCTGGGAGTTCAAGAGTTAAAGCCCAGACAAACGTACAATACCACATGTGTATTTGGGCTTTTAATCCACTGTGCATCAAATTGCAAATTTTTGGGCCTATTTATGATTTCCAAACGATGTGTTCTTTGCTCAGTTAATAGATGTACATCCTGGACTGTTCGTTGCACAAACTGTTTGTTACTTTCCTGCTGATTTTAATCATACTGTTCTGTAACTGCTGTGTAAATGACACATTAGCTTCTGCTTTTGCCCCCACAATTTTGGTGCTAAAAGTGTATTTGCATTTTTAGTCCTTCTGAGAGATTTTTTTGAGAGTCGTGTTTCATTTTATTTTGAAAACCATTTTGAACTTGCGTGTTAGCATTTGTTTAGTAGATTCTGTGTTTTTCTTGTTTAGTTTTCTAGTTGATTTTGATGGATGTCAGTATGATGGTTCAATCTATTTCTTTGATTTTGTTTTTTCATGACTTTTTTGGTCAGAGTTTTGATTGAAATAAACTTTCTAAACTGTTACCAGTTTTGTGACCTGATTTCAATTTTAACCATGCGTTTTAATTGTGGCATACTCAAATTCAGTTATCACTTATAATAATTTTCAGCAACAAGATGCTCACATTTTGAGCTGTTGCTAAACTCTGCATGCACCAGTGACATTTAGCTGAAGATTGATTGATCCATACAGTTCATGGGTTGTGCCAGATTAGGTGCCTACAGTGTGTGAGAGAAACCGGTCTTTATTATGACTTGCCTATAACTATTTCTCAGGTATGAGAGCAAAAGTGTGTTATGCACCTGGTTCAAAGTCGCCTGCGAAGCGCTGATGGACAGGCACTCCTCACAGATAGTACGTCCGTCTTGAATCGCTGGTCAGAATACTTTCAGGACCTCTGAGCGCACTGTTCAAGAAGCAGTCATTTTCCAAATCCCACACCTCCCAATAAAGGTTGAATTGGACGAACCGCCCACCACAGAAGAGGCCATCCACCAGCTCAAAAGTGGCAAAGCAGCAGGCATTGACGGAATCCCGCCAGAAATCTAGAAACATGGATGCCCAGCACTGCACAACAAGCTCTATGACCTCTTTCTCTGCTGCTGGGAGAATGGAACCCTACCAAAGGATCTCCGTGATGCAGTCATCATCACCCTGTACAAAAACAAAGGAGAGAAGTCTGCCTGCTCTAATTATCATGGAATTACCTTGCTGTCCATTGCCGGGAAAATTCTCGCAAGGCTGCTCCTGAATCGGCTGGTACCTACCATCGCTGAAGACCACCTCCCAGAGGGCCAGTGTGGCTTTAGAGCCAACAGGAGTACCACCGACATGGTCTTTGTGCTGAGACAGCTTCAGGAGAAGTGCCGCGAGCAGAACAAAGGGCTGTACGTAACGTTTGTCGACCTAACAAAAGCATTTGACACTGTGAGAAGGCAAGGCATGTGGCAGATCCTGGAGCGACTTGGCTGTCCCCAAAAGTTCCTCGGCATGATCGTCCAGCTCCACGAGGACCAGCAAGGCCAACAGTGACCTCTCATAACCATTCCCCGTTCTCAACGGCATGAAGCAGGGCTGCGTGCTGGCACCGACCCTCTTTACCATCTTCTTTAGCATGATATTGAAGCAGGCCACAGTGGACCTCGACGATGACGATGCAGTGTACATCAGGTATCGTCTCGATGGCAGCCTGTTCAACCTCAGACGACTGCAGGCCCACACCAAAACCCTGGACCGATTGATTCGTGAGCTGCTCTTTGCTGATGATGCTGCCCTCGTTGCACACACAGAGAGCCTTGCAGCATATCACATCCTGCTTCACAGATGCTGCCCAGCTCTTTGGACTTGAGGTCAGTCTGAAAAAGACAGAGGTCCTTCATCAGCCGGCACCCAAGGAAGAGCATTGCCCTCCCCACATCACCATCGGCGAGTCCGAACTTAAGTCTGTACACCAATTTACCTACCTTGGCTGCATCATCACGTTCGACGCCAAGCTGGACAAGGAGCTGGACAACAGGTTGGCAAAAGCGAACAGTGCTTTCGGGTGACTATTCAAGCGGGTGTGGCACAATCAACAGCTGAAAAAAGGCACCAAGATCTGCGTGTACAGAGCTGTCATCCTCGCCACCCTGCTGTATGGTTCCGAGTCCTGGGCCCTCTACTGCAGCGAACTACGCCTCCTCGAACGCTTCTACCAGCGCTGCCTGCGTACCATCCTCGACATTCACTGGAGTGACTATGTCACCAACATCGAGGTCCTTGAACAGGCAGAAACTGTGAGCATCGAGGCTTTGCTGCTGCGGACACAGCTTCGCTGGGCGGGGCATGTCTCCAGGATGGAGGATCATCGCCTACCCAAGATCACCCTGTTCGGCGAGCTCGCCACTGGACACTGAGACAGAGGGGCACCAAAGAAGAGATACAAAGACGGTCTCAAGAAGTCACTTAGTGCCTGCCAAATCGACCACCGCCAGTGGTCTTCACTTGCTGCGGACCGCGACACCTGGCGCTCCACCATTTACAAGGCAGCCATCTCCTTTGAGGACTCTCGCAGAGCTAGCCTTAAGGACAAGCGGCTCAGGAGAAAAAACAGAGATGTCGAAAGAAAGAACCCTGGCCAGACCTTCCCCTGCAGCCACTGCGGTCGAACCTGCCTGTCCCAGATTGGCCTCCGCAGCCACGAACATGCCTGCAGACGTCGTTGGCAACCCCTATAGAATCTTCGTTTGCAAAGTCAAGCCAAGATTGGGGCATCCATCGTCTGTTGTCCGTCTGTCTTCTGTGGTAAACTTTAATTTGAATTTTCTCCGAGACCATTCAAGCTGTAGTTTTCAAACTATGTCCAAGGATACTTTATGACAAGACCTTTCTAAACATCTTGCCTGTCAAGGTCACAGGGGGTCCCAAAATTGATAAATTAAAAAAAGTTTATTCTGAAATACTATTTTCAGCTTCAAACCCAAATTTAACACAGACATACCTGATGGTAAGATCTTTTTACATGTACTAATTTGGATGTCCCCTCAGAGGGTCAAGGGTTGCAAGAGGTCCAAAAAAGGATGAAATAGTCACATTTCACCACCCACCCCCCCCCCCCGCCCCCCAATCCTCCCCCCCCCCCCGGTAAGACTTTCTGCACATGGTAATTTGGATGACCCCATCAGAAGGGTCAAGGGTCACAAGAGGTCTAGAAATAAGTTAACAAATGGCCATATTCTCAAGTACTGTTTTCAATTTCAAACCCAAACCTGGTATAGCTACCTGATGGTAAAACCTGTCTATGCATATTAATTTAGATGATAAGGTCAAGGGTAACAAGGTCCATACATAGGTCATAAATAGCCAATAGTAAAAAATAGCCATATGTTCGTGATTATTTTTTCTCATCTACTATCTTCAACTGGTACAGAGATATCTGATGGTAAGACCTGTCTATGCATACTCAGGTCAAGGGTCACAAGGTTGACAAATAAGTGAAAAATCCCCATTTCTGATGGACTTTTAGTTGTGGATCGGCCATATACTTGAGCCATTCTCATTTTTCACATATATTTCATATACATTTCTTTGATGTTCAGTATCAACCTGTTCACAATGGTAAACGGAAGGGATTGGGATTGTTACTGGACATTGATGTACAAATGTAACAAATTGTTTCTCAGCTCTTGTGGATTAGGTAAGTGCATTCCTCTATGTATGGGTGAGATCCTAATCGGGCCAACTATAACGACTGTACCAGCTGTAGCATGCTTAGTTAAGTCACCCAGCTATTCTGGCACGTGACTGGAAATATCACGGCTGATCGATATGCACCATAAATTAGCAGCAACTGATGACGCTGCCTGAAACAATTTTTGATTTTTTTCCCCCCTTCAGTAGCCTCATTTTATAAATAGTGACTGCCTGAATACTGGTTGTCTGGACCTGGCACTGACAAACACCTGACGGGGCCAGTCCCATATCTTTTGATGTAGTGTTAGCCCAAAATATCAGTGGTCTGTGATTCTTTCACCACTTGGCGGCTTAGTGGAGCGGACCTGAGGTTTAAACTATTTAACCCAAACGCCACATTACCCAAATTTTGGAGGGGTCATCACTCTAATGACTGTACCAGTTGCAAGCGATGGATCGATCATGACTTTTAATTCAAGGGAACTGTCAGATTAGCTTGGCGCTTGACGGTGCCAAGCTAATCTAGTACTGCCCTTGAAATATGGTCGATCCATCTTCTGCTGTAGTGTGTTGGGGCTAAATGGGTTTAGTCGCGCACTACCTGTAATTTGTTAAAATTATTGTTGTTACGATGTCTTTCAGTTCCCACATACTTTAAAGTACCATTACGCGTAATCTTAAGACACGTTTAAGCACCATTTGTGTGGGTGTATAAACAATGATTTAGCCACTAAAATCAAGATCTGATTTTAAAACGTTCTTTTTTTTAACCCTCCCCATTTCTGATGACGCCTAGCTATTGGTATTTCAACTCAAACCAGGTAAAAACGGGCACCTCAGAATTTCGACCATCAGTGCCACCTTTGTATTCAATCAACCTTTTCAAAACTCCTAAATATTCAACAGGAGCTAAAAAATCGAAAACAAATTTGCATGTAAAAAGTGGTCGAATATTTAGACCTTTTTCCGTTGCAGATTTCAGGGGCAGTCAGGACCACCAACAAGGAATCATCATGAGATGACTCCAGCACCATCACTCTGTTACCCCGTGATGACTCCTGATGACTTTTAACCACACACCTGCATCTTCAAGGAAGTGTCTTGTAGTGCCGCACCCTCTTGCAGCTCATTGCAAGTCTTTGCAACACAGTGCGCAACAAACGGCACACACTTACGTCAACGTGAACTCAGGCAGTGGTCATCTCAAACTGTCATCTTCATCTAGCACAGAATAGTCCTATGGTACATGCCAGCCACAGTTGTGAAATGTTGCTTCTTTTTTGTGGAATGGCTGGCTGTGCGCTATATCCTCAGTCTGCTGGTTGTCCAGGAATAGGTCATTGTCAGTAAATGGTCAGCTGTCCCCCAGAGTTGCGCGTGGAGGCTTGCGCACCTGGCCAGACTTACTGACGCTGTAGGTGGAAGAGTTGGCAGTCACGCTGGAAGATGTGTTCTGGCGGTGGTCTGCATTGCCAGAAGTGTTACTTGAACTGTCACCTTCATACTATATCAAGCATATGATGCCCCTTTGCTGCCTGACGGCCACAATTTACAAATACGTAACCCACTTGTGCATGCAAACACTGGTGATGTAAATAGTGCCAGTGGCTGCATGGGCAAAAGGGTTACGTGGGAGATTGAAAGGAACTTTGGGATTGCCAGTACCAAGCACAGATGAGATGAAGTGTCTGCTGAACTGTCACCAAGAGAAGAAACACGTTTTGACTCTCTTTGTAGACCTGTCAAAAGCGTTCGAGAAAGAGATGACAAAGGGGCCTCTACTGAAACTCCTCATAAAGAAAGTTTGCGGCAAATTGTTTGCATGGATCCCGAACTAAGTTTGACAGAAGTGCGTGGGTGAAACTGGAGGGCCGTAAAAGCAGCCTAGTAAAGCTGCTCCAAGGGGGAGTTGTCTCGCCGACACTGTTCATCATATTCATTGATGACATCACAGACATGTTAACCCCCCACATATCAAGGGCACTGCATGCAGTTGACCTTTCCATCTGGACGGCAGCTGAACACATAGCCACAGCTACAGTTCACATGCACAATGCCATCAACATGATCAGCAAGTGGTGAGATGGCTGGCTGAAGACACAAGCCACATGTGTCACCCTCTCAACCAAGCCAGAGACCTTCCAGCACCTTCTGAACGGTGAGTATAAAAAGAGGACAACCCATCTACCTTGGAATATGACAACAAAAAACTCACTTGGAAGCGTCACCAGGCCAACGATGAAGCTAAAGCCATAAGAAAAATGGCCACCATGAAGAAACTGTCGGGCTCAAAGTGGGGTGCAGCAGCAAAATCTTAACTCAGGTCTACACTGCAGCTGTTAGACCACACATGAGCAACAGCAAAATCCAACACAGGACGACTTACCAAAGTGCAGAATATTGGCCTATGCATCATAACAGGAGCAATGAGGACCACACCAGTCAAGGAGTTAGAAAAAAAAAAAACAGGTCTGCACTCACTGGAAGAAAGACGAGAGGAGAAGATCCTAAAACAGTCCCAGAAGATCCTAAAACAGTCCCAGATTGCCGTCCAATCCCCTGTACTCTAAACTCCAGGAGTTTACCAAGAACAGGCTGAAAAGACAGAGTCTCAACCACATCACCAACCAGCGGGAGAGACTGACTATTCAACGATGTGCTACCACAGTGCATGTCAGAGGCTGAACCACTTCAGGGTTGTGAGGACTGGAGAACAGATCTACATACCAGGAAAGAAAAACCACACAGTCAGAACTGAAAATCACTACAATAGAAATGCTAGGCAGAGACTATCACGCTGACACATGGACTCATGTATACACAGATGGTTCATCTGACAATGCTGTCAACAACAGTGGAGGAGGGGTGTACATGATATTTCCAGATGGCAAACGTGTTTCGAGATTCATCCCAACTGAAAGGAGATCAACAAATTTCTGAGCAGAAGCATGTGCTGTGCTGGAAGCTGCCACAGTCCTTCTACAGGAGAACCCATCCCCACACAGTCTTCCTGACCGACAGCCGCTCTCTTCTCCAGACTCTGCAGAAGGTTGTTGTAGGACATCACTACTCGGCGGTATTAGCTCAGCAGACAGACCACTGTTGTTCTTCAGTGGATTGCAGCACACTGGAACCATGGGAAATGAGGAAGCAGACCGCCTGTCCAAGGCAGGAAGCACGCTTAAGCAACCTGGACATCAAATGTCCTACAGCAAATGCTAGGCCATCATCAAAAACAATTGCCACACACAGCAGAAGGCCAGGCTGCACATCAGCAGTGAAGCAGATGACCTCAAGCTCCTGGACAGATCTTCAGATTAAGAACAGGCCACCGTCAGCTTCTTTCTCACCTCTACTGACATGTTCCACAAGTGCGCCCATCAAACCAGAAAATATGTGAGACCATCTGGCCTGAAGCAGTGGACACCCACGAAAAGCTGTGGGGCTGAGCTGACGCACTCCACTGAACAGCTGCATTCATTCAAGCTACACACCTGAGAATTTAGCATGACTGAGAGAACGATGATGAAGAAGAAGAACTGTCGCCTTCATCCGGCGTCGCATGTTCCTATCCTGTTCTGTATACACCAGGAGAGGACACTGCTGTTGACAAAGTCATATGTCCCTGGAGGGGGCACCTTTGTTTTTGTGTGTACATGAAAGACAAGCCCATCAAGTGCGGTATAAAACTTCATGAATTGTGCGAGTCGGACACAGCCTGTATCTACAAGTTTGAAATATTTTCAGTATCTCCTAACTGAGCAACAAGCCAGTTGGCGTGGTGACACTTTTGGCACAGCCGCTGCTACATGAAGGCCGACCATCTACGTAGATAATTACTACTGTTGTACTGAACTGGCTGAGAAACTGGTACAGCAGGACACACATTGTGTGGGGACTGTTCGAGCAAATCGGAAGGGGATGCCATCCCAGCTGAAGCACCTACATGGTCACGTCCAGGCATTCCATCAAGGTATGTAACATATTCATGTTTATTTTGCCTTTATTTCCATTGATGCTAATAATTATGTGTGATTTGATGGTATGATTTTATTATGATGGTTGCGTAGACATGCTGTAGGCATGCTGTGTGAAGAAGAAAAAAATACACACTATTCATAATGATAGTGATGTCAATAATGATATTAGCACTATTACTATCCAGTCTCTACTGAAAATCTGCCCTGCAGTCCATGTGACATTTTCAGAGCATGATGATGCTGCTGCAATATAATTCTGACATACACTTACTTATATGTGACCTTTTTTCCCAGGTGGAGTGTCCGTGCTGAGATGGATGGACAAGAACCAGTTCATCTCCTGACCACGAAAATGAGCCCAACAGTGATGAAGAATATGGTCTCTCGGTGAAACAACCAGCAAGCCAAGAGCAAACCTGCTGCTGTCCAAGACTACATCGAGTACATGTCCGGGGTCGACAAGAGTGACAAGCTCATTGCGTACGTGCCGCTGAGACATAAAACTATGAAATGGTGGAAGAAACATTTTCCTAACCTTTTCACCCTGTCTCTGATTCAAAGTTCTATTCTTCATGGTATCTACAGCACAACCAGGGGGAAGGAAGAAGCTGTCATTGAAGAAGTGTGTTGAGCACATTGGACATGCTATGAATGAAAAGTACCAGGCTGCTCGTGCTGCTGCTGCTCTACCTCCTGCTGCTGTGCCAGCTGCTGCGCCTGCACCTGCTGTGGGTCCTGCTGCAGCACCTGTGCCCCCAGTAGCTGCCCCAAATCCACAGACCCATCTGTGTGGTACTGGACATTATTCCTGCCAACTTCCGGACATGCCAGGTGGCCGCAAAGGTCACAGAAAGTGTCATGTGCACATGTCGCAGCAAGCGTCATCCAACCCTCGGAATGAAAAAACGACAAACCCCAAACTGGTACAGCAAGTGCAGAATACCTCTCTATGATAAACTTTGTCAGATGTATCATACACTACAGAATTATGTGGACTAAAAGTGCACACAATCCTGGAGTGTGAAATCAGTTATTATACAGCATGCTGACTTTGCCTGCAGACGTTTATTTCATTGGTGCCCGTGTGTGAAAATACATTGAGAAGTGAGACAGTGAATGACATACTTTGCATTTGTATTTCATTTTATACTCTCTCTGTATTGTTTGGATTGATGTGAGTCTTCACAATTAGATTCCATTGATGATTAACTGTATGAGAAGTGACAGCATTGACTAGCAGAAAAAGGTCATTTTTTTTCCAGCTGATGTTCATCTCCTCCTAATTATTGAAGAACTTGAATTTTTGATATGCAGTAGGTCAATCTTTTAATAACAATTTCTGAAAATTCCAAGGCTCTATGCTTTTTCTTTATTTTTGTAATATTTTATTTTGCTAACCCTTACAAATGGCCGGTAACCAGGGGAAGTAAGCGGTGAAACTGGTTGGTATAGGGCTCGGGAAGTTCCCCGCGTTGTCTAGGAGCGTCGACTGCCGCGCCGCCATCTTGAGAGGACACGCTAGCCTGGCAATAGACTTCAGATAGTAGCGAAGTAGTGTTTCAATACGTTTTCCTTCATGTTTCTTCCTCTTTGGAAACAAACAAAAACAGATTCTGGTTAGCGGTTTCCTACGGTGATGGCAAGACTTGCTGTTATTGCCTATAGCATGTCAGGACTTTTCTGACGTTGTCCTGACAGCGATTTCCCGATGAGCGCATAAGTCACGTATCCTCTCAAGATGGCCGCCATGACTAGCGTGATGTCGTCAGCTTCCCTAGCCCTATAGAAAGAGTTAAGTTAGAGGTTGATAGGAACTTTGCCATTGCTAGTCCAGAGACCGGATGACATGAAGTGTCTCATGAACTATCGCCTTCATCCGGAATATGATTTTCCTATTGTGCTTGAAAGCCACAATTTTCAAGAACGTGTCATTTGACATTTGATCTGTAAACTTAGTTTTGTGATATATTTGTGTGTGGATTGATAATTGTTGGCCAGTTGGTTGCTTGCGCAACTGAGACGGCATCAAACTCTCCCTACCGTCCAACCTAGATTGAATGAAATATCTGCCTGGTATGCATTGCAAGTAGGTAGGCCATTATAGGGCTAGCTGATTTCAAGGCATAGTAAGAAGCGCCCAGGTGATTGCACCAACCTCATGCTGATGCATTTGGGACAGATTGTCAACGTGCACTTTTTAGCTTTCAGGAGATAGTGTACCTTTTCCAAATTATGTCATGAGATACTCTTATGTTTTTGTTGTGTTATGCTTTTGGGATCAGCATTTTTACTGATATATTTTGCTTGGTATTACCACTGTATTGTCAGGTTTGGAAATCTCTGCCTGAATATTACTGTATTACTTCTAATTTTTTGGAATTGTTTTCCTTCCCTTCGTTTATCCTACCGAGTTTATTCACTTAAATAAAGCCCTTGAAAACTTCGGGCTGAGCATGGTACGCTCCCTACTTTGGCTTTAGGGATGTGTACAGAAAAGGCAGGCCGCTTTGGCTTTGGTGCTGTCAAAATCAAAATTCAATTACCCTACTTTGTTTACTCACTTAATTAAAGCCCGCCTAAACTGAGGGCTGAGCATGATACGCTCCCTACTTTGGCTTTAGGGATGTGTACAGAAAAGGCACACCGCTTTGGCTTTGGTGCTGTCAAAAGAAAATTCAATAAACCTGCCTCCTTCATTCACTTAAAAAAAAAAATCATGAAAATTATGCTCTCTACTTTGGTTTTAGGGATGTGTGCAAGAAAAGCATACCACTTTGGCTTTAGTGCTGTCAAAATCAAAATTCAATGAATCTGCCTCCGTTATTTGCTTAAACAAAGCCCACGAGAATTTAGGGCTGATCGTGGTATGCTCCCTATTTTGGCTTTAGGGATGTGTACAGAAAGGCACACCACTTTGGCTCGGGTGCTGTCAAAATCAAAATTCAATGAATCTACCTCCCTTATTCACTTAAATAAAACCCACGAGAATTTTAGGGTTGAGCATTGTATCAAAATCAAAATTCAATGAATCTGCCTCCGTTATTCGCTTAAACAAAGCCCACGAGAATTTAGGGCTGATCGTGGTATGCTCCCTACTTTGGCTTGAGGGATGTGTACAGAAAAGACAGACCACTTTGGCTTTGGCGCTGTCAAAATAAAAATTCAATTAGCTTACTTCGTTTACCCTTCGTTTAAAAAAAATGGTTGCCCTTGCTGATAGCTTGCTTGGTAGATCTCGTGACTCTCCCCTTCCCACCAACATCCCAGCTGCCCACCTAGCCAATGCTTTCTGTAGCTTTTTCACTGTCAGGGTGACGTCTATTCGAGATAGCCTTGATGCTATGCAGTGCACCCATATTGACACTGATCCTCCCCATATTGATCACCCCTTTGTCGAATTCACTCCCATCTCTGAACAGGCTGTTTTTGACATTCTTAAGAAATGCCCGCCTAAAACGTGTGCGCTCGACCCCATGCCAACTTCACTGGTTTTTGAAAACATTGGCATTCTTCTGCCCACCATCATCAAAATCATAAATGAGTCCCTCGAGTCAGGTGTTTTTCGGTCAGAATTCAAATCAGCCGTTGTCAAACCTCTCCTGAAAAGTCGAAACTTGACCCCAACCAGCTAAAGAACTATCGCCCCGTTTCAAACCTACCCTTTCTGTCCAAAGGTTTTGAGATAATCGTTCTCACACATCTCACTAAATATATACAGTCAAACAATCTCGTCCATCCGCTTCAGTCTGCTTACCGTGCTGGGCACAGTACTAAAACTGCTCTCCTCTGTGTCGTTAATGGCCTAAGTGCCTGTGATGAAAACCATATCTCAGTTCTTGCCCTGTTAGACCTTTCAGCTGCGTTTGACACCATTGACAACTCCATCTTGCGCCAGCGTCTAGAAAACTACTTTGGTATTTCTGGAAAAGCTCTCACCTGGTTTCACTCCTATCTGTCTTCCCGTCAGATTAACGTCTCTGCCAAGAACACTCTTTCTGATGCTGCTGCGCTAGAGTTTGGGGTCCCCCAGGGCTCTGTCCTGGGCCCCATTCTATATACCTGTACACTCAGCCTCTGTGTCAGGTTATCACATCGCATTCAACCGATCATCACATGTATGCGGACGATACACAACTTCGGAAATCTGCACCTCCAAACAGATCCAGTCAGGCTATTTCAGATGTTCAGAACTGTATCTCAGATGTGTCAGTCCTGGATGTGTGAAAATAAACTCCAGTTAAACGAGGGCAAGACAGAAGCTCTTCTTGTCGGTGCCTCTCGACTGCTGCTCAATCCTCCTGACTATGCGCATTTGTGACGCACCTATTCCCTTTTCCGATTCAGTCCTTAATCTTGGCGTTTTTCTTGATGAAGATCCTCAAATGAAGGACCATGTAAATAATGTCTGCAAAATTGCTTTTCTGGAATTAAGACGCATCAGTTCTATCCGTCATTACCTCACCACTGAAGCTACCACCAAACTGGTCGTCTCTTTAGTCTTGTCCCGCATAGATTACTGCAATGCCCTTCTAGCTGGCCTCCATCAGTCTCTCATTTAGTAATTGCAGCGAGTTCAGAATTGTGCTGCACGTAGTCTTATCGTCCGCGCACCACAGCATCAGCCCATCACTCCTATCCTGAGGCAACTTCATTGTCTGTCAGTCACAAACACCTGTCTGTGCTACAAAGCTATTAACTACTATACCCCTGCCTATCTCGCTAATCTTCTTCAACTATACACTCCCTCCCGCTCCCTCCATTCAAGTAGTGACACGCGCTTTCTCAGAGTCCCGCTCTGCAAATACAAAACCAGAGGTGACTGTTGTTTTGCGCACGTTGGACCTGTTGTCTGGAACTTTCTGCCCATAGACATTAGACATTCTCCCTCATTCACTGCCTTTAAATCTGCCCTTAAGACCCGCCTGTTCGATGCCGCAATGTAGCTCAGTTCTTCGTGATTATGTACCTGTGTGTCTGTCTGTGTGTGTGTCTGCGTGTGAATTGCAGAATCCTTTGTTTCTCTGGCTTTATGATACAGCGCTTTTCAATAGCATCCTTCCCCACTTACGCAGGCTCGGAACGCTTTACAAATGATTATAAACACACACAATAAAGTACAAATCACAACAACGAAAACAGTTCAGGCATACTAACCTGTCTTTTACACAACGAACACATTCTGTTTACAGTAACATCATCCAAGAATCACATGATGGGAAGCAAAGAAAAATTAACACTGATATGCCAAATTAAAAAGATACGTTTTCAGGTTGGTTTTGAAGACTGAGAGTGTCGGGGATTGACGGACATGGGGAGGTAGGGAGTCCACACATGAGGGACCTGGTACTGAAAATAACGAGCACCTGCAGTCTTCAAGATAATTCTCGGTTGGACCAGTAATTTCTGGGAACAAGAACGTTGGCTACGGGAAGGGTTATGCGAGCAGAGACTGGAGGAGAGTTACATGGGGAGTGTATTGTCAAAGTGCTTGTATGCCAGGGTAGCCAGTTTATATTCAATTCTATGTTATTCACTTAAATAAAGCCCGCGTGAACTCAGGGCTGAGCATGGTATGCTTCCTACGGCTTGAGGGATGTGTACAGAAAATGCAGACCAATTTGGCCTTGGTGCTATCAAAATGAAAATTTAATGAATCTACCTCATTTGTTCACTTACGTGAAACCCACAAAAACTTTACCTTTACGGATATGTACGGGAAAGGCAGCCCACGTTTGCTTTCGGGCTGTCAAATTCAAAATTCAGTCACATTACCAGGGTAAGACACTTTAATTCAAGACCGTGTAAACTCCATGGCCTTTCATTGTACACTCCCTACGTTGGCTCTAGGGACGTGTACATGAAAGGCAGACCATTTTGGCTTTGGAGCTGTCAAAATCAAAATTCAATCACAATACCTGGTTTACTCACTTAATTAAATCCCGCGTAACTAGGGCTGAGCATGTTACGATCCCTACTTTGCCTTTATGGATATGTATATAAAAGGCAGTCCACTTAGCCTTTGTGGCTGTCAAAATCAAAATTCAATAACACTAAGTTACATGAATTCTATAAAATGGAAGTCATCTAATTCTGGGAGTTTAAGAGATAATCCATCATGTTAATGCCAGAAGATTGATCGCCTGTAATGTACAAGCCAAGAGTCCTCTATGCTTATCTGTCCCTTTGCAATCTGATTTTGCTATTGAAATGGATTGGTGCACCCTGTTCGTTTTTACATACATCTTCTCAGGTTCTTGAAATTCGCATGTGCATGTGCTTGTGGAAGCGTGTATTTGTATGCTCTTTCTTACACTGTAATCATCTTTTTAAACTCCTTTCTAAGATTTTCTTAGAAAACGATGATGTTCAGTGCGTTGGGCCTGTTTGTTGTTGAAGGGGGTGGAGGGTGTGTGTGTGTGTGTGTGTGTGTGGGGGGGGGGGGGGGGGGGGGGATACTGCGCTCTATGAGATTGTATATTATTATTTCATTAGGATTTCGCGCCGTTAAACTCCTTTTGCAATTTGGATCTGACACATTTTTGTCCTGAAAACAAATTCACACGATATCGTTGTTATTGGTTTGAAATTGTTTTGCTGGAAATCAAATCAAGCTGACAATTGTGAATGAGACCAGCAAGAAGTACATAGATCATCATGAGCCCCCGCGACTGCAGAGGCTCATGGAGATCTATACTTCTTCCAGTCGTATTGCTCGTTTTCTTCAACAGTGAAGCGGCGATACTCAACAGAATGAAATACACATACATCTTTGCAGATATTTTGTGCTTGTGTACTTTTTCCCTCGTGACTTTTCTTTAAAAATATTAAACTGATCTGTCAATATGGTACTGTGCTTTGTTTCATGACAACTCGGTGCTTTTTTAGTCTTTCAGTGACAACGGTTGTTTAAGCACTATAGATTATTATTATTTCATCTGGATCTCTTCCAGAATCCTCTTAGGCCCCCTTATGTAGATTTGACACCTTTTTTGTAAACGAAATTTATTCCGTATCACTGTTGCTGGTTTATAACTGTTTTGCTGGAAATCAAAATCAGCTTACAGATGTATGTGAATAAAGCCACCAAGAGGTAATCGTCATTAGCCCCGGCGGCTGTGGGGGGCTCTTGAGGATCTATGCATATTGCTCGTTTTGTTCAGTAGTGAAGAGGGTGATAAAATAATGAAATATAGAAACTATTTGCTTGCATGCTTTTTCCTGATGACATCTTTGCAGACATAATGGCATTGTGCACTTCTTTTTTTTTTTTACACTGTTCTGTCAGTATGGTACAGTGTGCAATGACTACTCGGTGCTATTTTAGTGTTTCATTGTCAGGTACAAATCACCTTCCACTCCAGCAGCTACCTAGTTCGAATGCGTCTAAATGGCACATTAAGTGGAAGGGTCTGGTTCCAGGGGTTTTTCCTCCGAGAACTTCGGTATTATGGCTTTCAGTTGTTACGTTGGCGGCCATATATAACATGGGAGCATTAGGCGGTCATGTTGGCTAGGCAGTTAGAATACATAACCTCGACTCATGGTTAAAGTATACTGTTATCAGTATTTCGACTCTAGATTTGCATTAGTTTGTATAAGGACACTGACATTTATGTGGCTGCTTCAATTGTGACGACAAAATACACACAGTCGTTAGGCATATGTTGTGTTTGTACTTTGAACGTATGTGTGCGTTGGGTAGAGTGTTTTCACCAAAGCTCGTAACTAGTTAGACTATTTAGCCCAGACGCACTACAGCAGGAAGCCGAACGACCATGATACAAGGGTAATGCCTGATAAGCTTGGTGCCATCAGGCGCCAAGCTAATCTGACAATACCTTTGAATTATCATGATGGTTGAATTATCATGGTTGATCCAACTGATTCACAGTACAGGCATTCCAGAGATATGTCAAAATTGTATTGAGCAAACGTACACAGTCCTCAACCAAGCACGTGCTCTTACAGGACACAAAAGAAGCCTTGCCAGAAGTTCTGAACTTCCCCCCTCTTCCAAAAATAAACAGACATGATTTTCTTACACACCTCCTTCTTTGCTGCCTTTCGGAGCGGAAAAGCCGTATCACACACGTGTGATACAGTTTGGCTGTATCACCCGTGTGTGTGTGTCACAGCCCTGATGCGTGAACGGCCGCCGCTTGTGCACAAAATTGTCTTCTACAAAGGCCGTTCAACAAAAAGGTGTGGGCACACACGTCATTGAAACTTGACCTACTTTAACCTCACGTGCAATGTCATCATTTTATGTGAGGACTGGGCGTCATATTTTGCGCAATTACGTCACTTTAGAACATTTATCTGGCATCCAAAAGCCCCTGAGACGGCTGATGTCCTCATTTTTTTTAATTTTTGTGCACAGCAAATGTGCAGCAAGTGGGCGGTAGTGTTATTTAAGGGATTGAAAAATTAGGTAGGACTGGGACAGACTAAGGCTAAGGCATTTTAACAGATGGGACTGGAAGGAAGGCCACTAATTGTGGTCTAAGCTTCTACTTAGGGGAGAAGCTTGTCATCCGAAGTGGTTTGGCGCTTCTATTCATCAGTGTAAATGATACATAAAAATTATGTGTCGCGCAGCGTCACGATAAAAATGGACTCATGTTTATCAATGAAACTATGCGTCTATTTGATCGCGCCGTTTTCGTGACACTGTGCCATATATGACAACAATCTTAGACTCCATGGGGCGTTCCGAGTCAGATACGATAATTATCTTAGAAGAACATTTATAGTGAAGAACGGACTTCGTGTATGATTGACAATTATGAATTTGCTGCCAACCAGCGGCGGCACTGCATAGTTACTGAGTGTATCTCAGCGGGGCTGGCGTTATGTTTTTTTGCGGCACTGGCCGGTACTGGGCCCGATTACAACTAACTTGTAACTGACCGATGACCCTTTAAAGATCGAAATGTACACCATGACTTACTACGGTTTGAGTCTAGAATGTTATCGGTACTTTTTATGCATGTGATTATATAGAACATCAAAAAGTTGATATACACTTCCGCCGCGTAGACTGACTGTGTGAGACTGAGGCCGCCGGCAGGACCGCACTGCGGAAATTTTGTCAGTCAAACCATGCCGCCTGCTTTTCCCGGGGCACAGACTTAAACCGGCCGAGGTAAGATGGTCTTGTTTCTAGTATTAAGCTGTCCCTGCCTTTTCGGTGTCACAGTGCGCTGATCTCATCATCAGTTAGGACTCTTTGCCGCAGCAATCACCGAGTGTCAGTCAGTTATGCCGGCCGCCGCGCAGACCGTGGGAATTTTTGCAACTGGAAAGGGAGAGAACCTGAAAAGACCATCTCCGCGGGTCGAAGTCAGCCCTGCTTTCCCTTGTCTAGTCCGGGCTCCAATTTCGCCCAAGAACGTGTTGGAATCAATGGAAAGGGAAGATTCGCACTGAGAGGGCGAACAGAGAAGAACATCAATGATGTCTTAAGCTAAGAATCAGCTCAACCCGCTGAGCGCCGGGAGAATGTGAACACCACCCAACTACAAGCGGTATAGATCCTCATGTGCCCCCGCAGTTGCGGGGGCTGATGAGGATCTATGCCTCTTGCTGACAACACTATGAATCCACGTTCCTGGGACACCTAGGCTTTTCAAGTTTGGTCATGAATTAACGAAGAGTGCAAAAACACAGTTTGCGTCAGCTGGTACTATCGGGTTATGCCCTGGTGACTTTTCAGAAGAGTAGAAATGTATGTAAAAATGCGCACCCGCCTTTAACTCATTCAGTCCCGACACAACACAGCCGCAAAATATGGCTCGACCATGATAGTTCAAGGGTGGTGCCAGAATAGCTTGGCGCCTATAGGCACCACCCTTGAACTATCATGGTCGATCTGTCTCCTGCATTGTAATGCAGTCCTGAGAGGACATCTAAACAATGTGCGTATTTTGTACCTGGGACACAGTGAGTTAACAGCCGTTCACCGATGAGCCTGTTCAAAGAGCACTTGGATTACGAACTTTTTTTTTTTTTTTTTAACTGTGTGTTTGTCTGTGATTTTGGACCACACGGCTCGAAATCACTGATAGCACACACAGGTTCTAGAACCCTTGCGCTCTTCAGTGTCTCAGGCGAAATCCATACCTTATGCTGAGCAGACCAAGCCTGGCCTATAACTTGAGATTGGTGTTGCCAGGCTGGTCAATTGAAAACTGAGAGGACAGATTAACCCTTTTAGCCCCAAGGTCCCATTTCTCACATTTTGAAGGTGTTGCCTAACGACTATGTACCCGTTGTAGGAGATGGATTGATCCTGATAATTCAAGGGTAGTGCCAGATGAGCTGAAGGCGCCAAGCTGATCTGGCACTACCTTTGAATTATCATGATCAATCCATCTCTTGCTGCAGGGTCCCGGGGCTAAAAGGGTTAAGGCATAGCTTACATCTACAAGACCCACTGACAGATCGCGACAAATCAAGTACATGCTTTGGTGACAGTCTTCAGTCCTTGAGGCTATACTAACTTGACTGAGCTAAGCGTTAGTTAGTTATTTGGGTTTAACGCCGAGCAGGCGACTAAGGCCATCTCACGGCGGGATGGGTAAAAATCTGGTCAGCCAGACTAAAAGCAAGGTCTTAAGACAAGATGTAAATATAGATTAAAAATCTCAGGCTAAAATGTCGCACATGTCTGGAAAAGAAACGTCTACAGACTCTCAAAAAGGGCAAATAAAAAATTCACATAGTCTATGAATGCTCAGATCTTGTTAAAAATATTGCATTCTCTCAAAAAATTGAAGATTTTGTCCGGGGGAACATCCCGGAACAAAACCTTCAAGGAGTCTGCTGTGAAGTGTTTATATCTGGTGTCAATTAGGTCAGCACAATACAGCAAAAAGTGTCGAACAGAAAACTGCTCATCACAGGCAAAACACCATGGACGCTCATCCTGTTTAAGTAAGCGTGACAGCCAATGACTGAGAATTTGGTAGATTTTTTTTTTTTTTTTTTTTTGGGGGGGGGGGGGGGGGGCGGGATGGGGGCGGGGGGGGGGGGGGGGTGTTTTTTGTGCATAAGGAAAAATGAGTCTATGTAATGGGCTATTTGGTCGTCCGGGTTCATGAGGGCCTATGCCTCTTGGCGATGTTTAGAGTGTTGTCATTGCTTATGACACACGTTGATTATCTGCCGTGGTTTTGCTCTCGTTCGTTGTTGGAAGTCGTTCTTTGCAAACCAAACCTCATTAATATATGCCATGGCTGTTCCTGTACCCTCAAAGTAATCGTCTCACTCATCGGACTCGTTATTTTGCGTTGATTTGTCCCCCTAAATTGGTTCAGCTCACAACTAAGACTGGCCGCAGACGCCCGGGGATCCTAAATTCACCGCAGAAACCCGGCGATTCATGTTTGCGCACGCTTCATAGTAATTGCATTTGTATTTTGTATGTATTTGTTCATATCATAACTGAGGACACACTGGTTGTCTCCCTCGATTCGCTACCGCTGCAGTGGTAGCGAATAGAGGGAGACAGCCAGTGTGGATGAGGACTCATCACTGATGCTATGATCGGCAGTCTTACTCCTGATTCTTAGTGATGCTTTATACAGGCGTTGCATTAAAAATGTGCGAGTATTTCGAGTCGCATAACGCAAGCAAGATTGCTGTTCTTTTACTGGACAGTGATTTTAGACTCGGGCGATAACGGCTGATGAATCAAAACTAACTAACAGTTTACATTTTGTCTATTTGTGCTATCATGTTAATAGGTTTTTCAGTCACTACATCGTATTCCTAGACATTGCAACTATTTCTGCTCCACGAGTTCAGCCCGTTCACCCAGACAATGTGAAGAAAGTTGTCTGGATCAATACCCAGAATGACTATGTCTATGACCTATGGTTAATGTAATGATGTCAGAAATCATACACATCACTTTGTGAATAGCCTATCCGGCTTCGACGGAACGTCATTGAGAAACGATAGAAACTAGCGTACGGTCGCAGGAATAAAAACTGAAGAAGATACACGTGTATTTAACTCATTCAGTCTCGACACACCTCAGCAAGATATGGATCGACCATGATAGTTCAAGGGTGGTGCCAAAATAGCTTGGCGCCTATAGGCGCCAAGCTACTCTGGCACCTCCCTTGAACTATAATTGTCGAATCTGTTTCCTGCAATGTACAGCAGAGGACAACTCAAGAACGTGGGTATTTCGTACCTGGTACGCAATGGGTTCAGTAAAGCAGTGTTCCCCAAGACGGACTTTGATTACTAAAATTTGCCATTACATCAGATTTTCGATGTTGTCTTGCATCAGCTAAGACTTTTTGTGTTTGTTTTTTGGTACCATTCTTTTCACAATTCATGTGAGTAGTCACAAGTAACAGAAGTTTTCCACTGCCCCTGATCGTAGGTGGAACTCTCCTGCCTACAAAGGAAAGAAAAACATTAAAGTCTTTCGTTTTGCGACATTCAAACTTCACAGGTTAAGTTAACCCTTTGATCCAGAATTATTGTAAGATATACTAAGAACAGTTACACAGGAGATAATGCGAACTGTTAACCGTTTGTTGTCTGGAGCAGGTCACCTAACAATACACGTCATTGTGCATTCAAGTTCCATTATAATACGCGCTACTGAACAGTGAGGGGGGTGGAAGGGGGGGGGGGACCAAAATGTAATGTATGGCAGCAAGCAAAGTAAATCTGGCACTAGTTTCATTTGTAAGAATAACAAACGAGCACTTCTGGCACTAGTTTCATTTGTAAGAATAACAAACGAGCACTGGCATAAGTAAGGTGAACCGTGTAATTAGTGTTCTGTTCTTGTTGCTGCTTTTATAGTGCTCGCCTAGCGGCCCGGGCTTCAGTGTTGCGGACGGCTGTTCAGTTGCTCCAAGATTGTTTCTGATCATGTTCTCTTTGCACGTGCATGCGACTACCATTTCATAAGAAACATGTAAATGCGCTGGTACAGGGATTATATTGTTTCTCAGCTTTCTTCGGAATCGGAAGAGTTGTAAATTATATCAACGCTTAATGGTTCATCTTCCTCAGCTAAGCGCCCTTCCAACTGCAAGAGACATAGATTCTCATATGCCTCTTGCTGAAATTGACTCTAAGATTTCCTCAGATTGTGGGTATCGTTTGGATTTTGGTGTACAACTTTGTACACGGAGATGCACTCGGACACTGTCATTAGCAGACGGCGGCTGGGTCGGGCCGAGTCCCCAAGATTTGGCCGCCAAGACTGTGAGAGTAGCTGACTGAAATAAGTAATGTCGTGCGCCGGGATTATACGTAAGTGTGCTGGACTGTGATTGTTGATCTTACGTCCTTAACCCTTTCACTTCAGTGAAAAAATTGATCACGATCCTACCGCAAGAGGCATGGATCCTCATGAGTCTCCGCAGTCGCCAGTCTATGTCGATGTTCCTTGGACGGTTGTGGCTTTTGGTCGTTGAATGAACGATGATTTCAGAAACAGAATATGCATCTTATGGCAATGCCGGAAGGGGTTAATACGCGGTGGCTCATGAGATTATGGGCCAGGCTGTTGATCGCCAGGAGTGAGTTAGTTCTTTGGGTATAACGCCGGGCAGGCAACTAAGGCCATCTCACGGAGATCGCAGGGAGTTGCATCTCATTGACGTAGCCTATTTGGCCTTGACGCACTACAGCAGGAAATGGACCTACCATCATAATTTAAGGGTAGTGCCAGATTAGCTTGGCGCCTAATGGCGCCAAGCTAATTGAGCACTGCCCTTGAATTTTCATGGTCGATCCATCTTCTGCAATTGGTACATTGTTGTAAAGTCAGTGGCACCTCTAAAACTTGGAAAATGCGGCCTTGGGCTTAGACAGATTAACAGTACGACTGCTACGAGGATGCGTTCTGCAGTGATCGGGGCGATCCGATAAACGGTCCCTTTATAGTCCTTACTATACCCGGCGCAACATACTACCTTTCCTTACCATCCAGGGGATCAGCCTACTGCCTTTGGCCTAATCCTGATTTAGGAATACACGCTATTTTTCACTTCTTTTGGGGAACCAACTCGCTCACAGAGTGACAGGAGTGGGTTTTTTTTTTTCTGACCGTAGCTTGACCGTAGCACCAAGGCTGCCGACCAGACCAATCTAACGATAGTAACTGTCCATCATTTGCCAGGAGACTCAGATTGGTTGTCATAGACGGACGTCGCTCGATGATGGGGTTCTCGTCTAGATTCCCGCCGTAGGATTGCAGCGATAGAGGTAATTACGTAGATTATCCCATTACATCCTGAAGCTTTATTTTATTTATTTTATTTATTTATTTATTATATATTATTATTATTATTATTAATATTATTAGTATTATTTATTTATGTTATTTTTATTTATTTATTTATTTATTTTATTTTATTTATTTTATTATTATTATTTTTTAAAATTATTATTATTATTATTTTTTTTTTTTTTTTGGGGGGGGGGGGGGGGGTAAATATGCTTATTGCCCTATGACGGCTGCATTACAGATTAGGAGATAGATCGACCATTTTAGTTCAAGGGTGTTGCCAGAATAGCTTGGCGAGGCGCCAAGCTATTCTGGCACAACCTTTGAACTATCAGTCACATTTATTTCAAGCAATAGTGTAGGAAAAGGGTTAAAATGACAAGTTCTGGATTAGGGACTCGATTGGTGGTCAAGGGCCCAGTGAGCTTTATGCAGATCGACTGCTGTTTGAGGACCTGACTCGTGTAGGCTTCATAAACCTGTTGTCTTTGTGTGTCAAGGTTAGGCAGGTGTTTCTTCTCTGAAGCAAAATCGCAAGAATCTGAAGACAGTCTGCAGGCAGATGTTATTTCCAGAAAATCTTTCTCGGCTTGCAAGCGATCAATACCATCATCTTGGACATGTTGTGATACAGGGGATTGGAACATGATTTATGCATTGAGGTCAAGGGCAATAATTTGTCATTATTCTTCTTGCCCATATGCAGAAATGGAATCCATTGAAGCAATGCAATACTGTTTCATTTCGCAGCCTGGACATGTTTTCCCAGCAAAGAAAGAAACACGCTCAGAAAGTTAAATGAAACATTTAGCATTTTTCTTTCTTAGCGTGCTTCTTTTTATGTCGGGAATTTCTTTACATACTACGCGTTGGATTCACCTTGCTTAGTGGCTGGTGCAGGACTATGCTCACTTTAGAGAAAGGAAGATAGAGATTATTCAGGCAATTTTTGTGGACTTCATTTTTTCACGATTTTTGCTAACAAAAATGCATATGACCGCACCGCTCATTTTCTCCAGATTTTCTTTATTTTTCTCTGTAAAATAAAAAGAAAGAGAGGACTAAATCAATTTTATGTTTCCCCACAGTAATATTTTAAGGGGTTAACTCAGTCATAGTGTTAATAATACTTTAAATATTTCCCCCATAAGCCAATACACCCGGTCAAACCAGTGCTGGTAACCTGGAGCGATCACACATACACAAACACCCCATGTCTAAGCTTGTCTGGTTCTGAAAGAAACTCAAACCCTCCACCTCAATTCAGGTATGCCATGAATGGACTTGTACTGAAAAGAAAAATTCAAAGGGCCTACAATTATTCACATTTTTCATTTCTGACTAGCTTGCTTTTTGAAACCTGAATCGAATTTTTTTCAATCAGATCGATTTGCACCACACCTGTATTGATATTCAAGAAGGAATTTTTATTTTTTTCAATTATGTGTATACCCGTTTAATTTTTCCATTAAATGTAAATGGCCAACACCTGCACACACAGTCAATCCCCCTATGAGCTACTTGCAGAGAGAGAGAGAGAGACCCACTGTCAACAAGACATAGACTGGTGACTGTGTCAAGACCTCATTCATGTGAAACTTACACTTTTAAATCAATCTCCTCTCAGCAAGTAAGTTGCAGGGTCTTAATCTGTGTGGCACATGTCATTTTGTAAGCCAGCCCACCTGCTACAAGTGCCACACAGTTGAATGCCTTTGTGAGGCGACAAGCTGCTATTCAATTTCAGATATGCTGGTGACACCTTCAGTTAATACTGCTCTCTTTTATGAATAGCAACTAAACGTCTGAGTGTTGTAAGCTCTTTCAACTGCTAAGCGGTGACAGAATACACTAAATAGGGGAACAGCTTGCTTGAATAGAAGGTCGTCATTTAACAAATAGAGGGTTTACAGGACGACTTAATATGTTCAAAACCTTTCATCTGTGTTGGAATAACACACTTCAGTCCACTTGATAAAGACTGGTGCCAAGTAAACTTATTACTTATTAACAAGTTGCAACTAACTTAACCCTTTCATCGCCAACTGTACATTGCATGTGTGCACCTGCCTGCTAGCCTGTCAGAACAGTGCGGCTGCTGTACGCCAGCAGTGCAGCAGTGTAGACACACAAGGAACACCCTACCATTTTTCAACATCCATAACTTCTGAACCATTTTTCCAATTTTATCAAATGAGATACCAAATTGAAGACAATTAAACAAAACATCCAAGCATTCTCATACCATTATTCTGTGAATGTAGTGGAAAAAGATATCTTTGATGGAAGATAGATTTGGAATGTGCGAACTGCACTCTCCTGTGTGATACGCTCAATCTAGCATCATCAGTGTGGACAAATCAACAAATATTAGGAGAATAAGATAAAGAAAGAAAAAATGAATCAACTCATGAAACAAATATATTTACTCACCAAATTGAAGGTAAATCCATAGTCATAATGCATGAAAATCCAACACAATCACAACATTTCACACTGTCCACTGACCACGCCCCCAATCATCTCCATCGTCTATTTCATCAGAATCATCAGGGATAAAATCGATATCATTTTCAATTTCAGCTTCTTGTTAAAAAACACCGCCAACATCATGGAAAAACTCTTCGCCACTATCGCTGTCAACAGCAGGCATTCCGGCAGTGTATCGCTTAAAAATAAATCTGCAGCATGCTCTACATTGTTGTGTGCTTTAGAAGACGGTCGGGATGATGTGCTGGCCATGTTAATTTCTAAAAAAACCCTCCAAAAATCACGTGAAAACTGCGTGAAAATCAGCTAAATTCAAAGCGTGGAGCCTTGTGTCACGTGACACTGTTAGAAGGAACGGTTTCCGTCTCATGTACAGAAGATTCAACCAGGTTTGTGAACTCTATATGCAAAGTCGCCGCTCAGCGACAGTGGCGTATGCTAAACAAGTTGCCTCACGGTGGCACTGGCGTTTGGCCGTGAAGTCGCCGTGCGGCGCCTTTGGCGATGAAAGGGTTAAGGAACCTGCAGAGGTTACCTTTAAGTAAGTTGCCATAAGAACTATTAATTACTTACCATAAGAACTTACTAATTACTTACCTTAATTACTTACAAGTTCTTAATAACAACTTGACTCTAGTCAACATATACTGAGTCATTTTTACCAAGATACAAGGGCAATGAAAAAACTTTTTTTCTCAATAATATTCTGGTGGTGCAGATGGGGTTGAATAGACCGGTCTAAGTGGTGTAAGTGGCTCTCTCTGTAAAGTGTATTTCATTATGAAATGATTACCAAAACTGATCTTTATTTGCTTGAAAGTAGATTGTGTAGCTTCTCTGCAGTCTCTTTTGCCCCGATCTGTTTTCCCCTCTCTAAAAAACTGGCTTTCAATTCTTCAACATTTACGGGCGATTGACTACACATTTTATTCTGTATTTCTGACTTCTGTTTCTTATAATTGTTCAAATCATCCTGCACTCTCTTAAATTCAATATCGTCAACAAAATTATCGTCCAATGCCTTACTTATAATAAGTTTTAAACTACTGAGCTTTGCTCCAGCCAGAGTACTTAATGCTTCATGTTTTTGTAATTTTGTGTGAAATCTCTTGTTTAAGCCTTCCAAACCAAAGCATACCAAGCCCGCGGCAATGCTAGCTCCTTCAAGTCCAACACCAATTAAAGCACCGATTCCGGTTGATATCAATACGATGCCTCCTACAGAGCAACCAGCTGAAACCATACCTGTAACCATTGAACTGTTTTGTACAGAATTGAAAACGGTCTTATACCGTCTTTTGCACCATGAGTATTTTGCTTCCTCATTTTCCAAATATTTAATTGCTTCTGTAATATTCATTAAACGGAATGCGTCTGCCTGTAATGTTTTATCTGATGCAATTGGCACATGTGGATCAGTCGTTACAAGTGACACAGTTTCAAGCGTCGGTAGTTGTGGATACAAGTTCACCATTTTTTTAATTCACAAATATTTTTTATTTAATCAGTGATTACATTTTGCAACTCATCAAAAGTATACAATTTCCCGGCATAATGAAACGAAACAAGATCAATGTGTTCTAGTTTTATGAAACTTAGAAAAACAAAAGTTATTTTGTCAACCAATATCTTGACAGCTGGAATACTGCTCGAAACCTCAAAAACATCTACATTTTTTTCTAATGGCAATAAAAACTTTTGTTGATTCTGTCACTGTGTCATCCCACGTAAGCTTTATTCCCTGAGCTATTTCTGCCTCTTTCGCAGAAGTTACAGATCTCATAATAATTTCAAATACTATTGTCGCTTCTCTTGTGATGGGAAAGTTTGCTGGTGCAAACACGACCTTTGCATCTGATCGGCCCTTTCTATACGTAAGAAGATACCTCCTTTTCTCATACACAAGCACTTGCAGTTTTTCTCTGCTATAATTGTCTTGTGTAAAACTTGGAACAAGGCTCACAATCAAAGGTCCAGAGTTAACAACTTTCCTAAACACTAAGGCGCCTTCATCATCAGTGTATACATAAGGACTAATAAATTCCAACTTTATGTCTCAGTCAATTGTTGGCGGTGCAGGCACAGGCACAGGTGAAACTACCCACTTATTACCCACATGTATTAAGTTGTAGGGTACATTATTTACAGGAACAGGTACAGTAACATCACGCAGTTGACCAAGTTTAGGTATAGGTCTGTCTGTGCCTTCCTTCATGTCATCTATTACTTTTCTCTTGTACATAGCAAAAGAATTAAGTTCAAATCCATACACCTTGCCTATTTCCCCCTCCTTCTCAAAATCCTGTAGATCTGCCAAATCATTTAGCTCTGTTACAGGAAACGCGACTGGAATAATTCTTGACTTTGGAACCAGCACTCATTTTTATAAACAAAAATAAAATTAATTAACTTCCAACACAACACTAAAATCGTGCATCACAACTGGTTTGTCATCCTGATTAGTTACAGATATACACAGTAACTCAAAGAAACTGGAACCTAATTTCTTAAACTGTAAATTAGGAAATCTAACAGCAACACTTTCACAATAGGGTGCAGTTCCAGTGGGTAAGCATCTCAACAAAGTTGAAGGTTTTCCATTGTGTACATTTTCAGTTGTGTTTAGTTCTTTTAAATGAACATTTAGTACTGTGTGTACTGCCAAATGGACAGGATATTTTCCAGTTACTTTTTCTTTGTTTGGCTTTAATGTCACTGCCAAACCACTCACTGTTTGTATCCAATTTTCATCCGCACTAGTTACAAAATCACCTATTAAACCAAGTAAAGATGCAAGTTTACTCGAAATTGTAAACACAACTCTAGAAAATTCTAATGTAACAATTAAATTAGCTGGATTCAAAGTTGCTTTAATTTTTAATTTGCTTTGAAACCATTCAGCTATAGTACAAAAGTCATAATACCCAGATGGTATAAAGTGTGTATCAGTGCCTGAACCACCTGCAACTCTATAACTTACATAATAACTTTTATCATCCGTTACATTAAACCATTTTACAGTGTAGAACATTTCATGGATAGCTACAGCCTTGTTACTATCTCAATTATCAATCCCATTAGTTAACCACACTGGTTTGCTTGTGTCAAGATTTGTTAAGGTAATAAACATTTTTATTATCTCATAAAAAAGAAGGATGGAATTTAAATCACCAACAAACATAAGCACAAACGCATTTCAATTTAATATGGATGCCAAGTATAATGTCGCCCCAACTTATGAACAGAAAATAATTCAACTAAATCAGCTTGATATAGCTGTAAACAAACAAGATCTATTCCAAGTGAAAGTACCCAACCCCTTTGATCATTACATAAACCCTCCAATAACAGATGATGCTACTGCAAGAAAGTGGTCCTCAAACCCACTACAGATGTTTCAAAACCAACTTTACTTTGCCATACTGTGTTCAACTACAGGCTGTGGTGTTTCATTTACAGACCATTTGAATCACTCAAACAAACTGATTAGGTCTGTGTACCGTTTCCACACGTATTACCAGTTTAGAAGAATACTGTCAGAACTCCATACACCACTACCTACTGAATCCAGTTTCAACAGATATAACAACCCCATGGATATGAAAGCATTTGAACGGATCTGTAATGAATTTAACATCAGCCCCCGTGCCGGGTATGACTTTACACAAAAACTTGATGATCACAACGGTATGGGTACATTGTATTACGCTATGAGTCACAGACAATACCCGCAAGATTATTACCCCGGTTACACTTCATTTTCATCAAAATCACAAGTCTGGTTAGGATCAATAGAACAGAAGCAGTCTAATGCCTGGACCACATTTATTTTAGACAAAAGTGACGGGTTTACTCAAGCGGGAGTCGAGCGCGTAAATGAGTCTATCAGAACATATGTATGGTGCATACTAGGTGCACACTCATTAACAAAATCAAACATTTTGAATGGAAGTGGAAAGTTCGAATCTCAGAAACAGTTTCTCGCAAATCTAGAAGATTCAATTAATTCAGTGGTTGATCTCCCATCAAGCATACAATGCTACCAAGATGTTCTCAGATATGCCAGATCAAAAGTTGACTTTGTAGTAGGCATCGGGTTATACATGTTGCCGTCTGATCTTCAACTCCAAATGGGTACAATAACAAATTATAATAATGAAATCATTGTTGCAGGTGTTGGTCAAAAACTTGGTCTCAATCAATCTGTGAACTTGGGGGCAACAACCATGCATGTACAATCGTTAAAACCATTACACATGGTTACTTCCCCTGCACCAGCCCCGGCACCCATACAAGCAGTAACACCATCACCAAACACACATGAGTCAGAGAGAACAGCATTGGTAATAGGACTCACCAGACTGGGAATATTACTTCTTTATCTGTTTCATTAAATAACCCAGCATTAACCCTCCTACTGTAACCAAAAAGACCCACACATGCTCTGCCATAAACCCTACTACCTTTGCTGCTGTACTAATAAGCCAACTAACAACTGTGCCTAGAATACCAGGCAATGCATCCATTGCTTTCAGAGCCAATTTCTTAAGCATGTCTGATATATGTGACAACTGTTTTTTTACCCATGACTGTAAATCTTTTGGGTCAGTGGGGGCTGGTGGACCTGGTGGTGTTGGACCACCGCTTGCGCTACCACCAACCCCACCACCGCCTGAGACAGCCAACATGACAGTACTGATAATAAATCCAAGAGCAGTAATTAAACTTGCAATTGTAATACCCTGTTCTCTGAAAAGTGTTTTTAATCTCTCAGCCAAAGTTGTGTCTTCATGAAGTATTTTCTGAATAGTTTCTCTAATCCTGTTGACCTGTGTTTTCAGTTTTTCTCTTCCAATACTAATCACTTCTAACCTTCCTGATCTTTCTATCTGTAGATCATTTAATCTGTGTTGTATTCTTTCTTTCATTTCTGTGTCAAGATTCCCATTGTCTGCTGTAGCCAGTTTCTCTTTTTCACGTTCTATGTGTTTATCAAGCTCACCCAGTTTGGCTACATTGTTTACCATTTCACCTCTTATTGACTGCAGAGATTTATCCAACCCTATAATCTCCCGCATTGACAAAGGAGGGTCTTCTATTGTTTTCATAGCATCATTTATTTGTCCTTCAGTAAATGAGGTTTCTTGTATCACTGCGTTTGCTATTTCTGGCAGGCTTGTTACTGCTGCCATTTCAATTTCTTGTCCCGTTGGTAATCTTGTTTGCATGTCATGGAGGGCGCTAACAATTCGAGGCGTTACAGGAGACCCACCAATACCAAGTTGACGCAAGGCACCAACACCACCTTCCTTTTTGATTGTACTTAAAGCCCTAAACTTAACAAACTCTTTTTTGTTAGACAATTGTACTTTTCCTTTGTCAACAGTAATTAAATATAAATGACCCTTGCCATCAAGTTCAAACTGATTAGGATCTATGTTGTCTGGGTGGTCACCAACATGATCATAAAACGAGTTTACTTTGGTTTCTAAAAGTTCATGACGTAAACGTAAGTATTTCTTGTACCAGTCATTCCAGTCATATCTGTGATACTAGTATCTGAGACATTCATGTCATCCATTTCAAAATCTTCATGATTAAATCCTCCCGCTGCCTTTGTTTTTATTAACTTAATATTTTTTATTGTTCATAATAAAATGACATCATCTTACGGATCAAAGTTAGACCCATATAGAAAAATACATGAGCCTCTTGGTGTTAAGGGCATTAGACAATCAATTGTTATCACAAACAATCTGAGTACCATAGACCAGAACCAAACACTTACAGTCAAGTTTCCAAATCTAGGTCCCAGTGACGTTATTGTTCCTGGCACTGCACACCTTGCATTTAATATTGAACTATCATCAGACACAGACGTAAACAGAACACTAGTTAACAATCTATGCAGAGCAATTATTAAATCTATTAAAGTAAAACTTGAAGGACAGGAAGTGTTTAGTCTTGATGATGGTGATGTGTTCTACTGTTACAAAGATCTTTGGCTTACACAAGAAGAGAGAGAAGACTGTATTTATCAAGATAGCATTATGAAAATTCGAATCGATGCCGGAGACAAAGTAACTACTGCAGCCAAGGATGTTATATTAGCCGAAACATATGGAACTAGGTTTTACATTCCACTTGAGTTTGAAATCCTCACAGCTCATTTACCTTATTACCAAGGAGCACTGAATGACCGTCTAAGTTTTGAACTAACCTTCAATGACTACTCTAAAGTTATAAAATCATCTGATCCCAATGCGACATATAAGATCTCTAACATTTCCTTGGAATACGAAATTGTCACACATGCTGAACTAGCTAGACTCATTCAAAATCAATACCAGTCAAGACTGCCGATTTATTATGACCGGGTGATTAGACACAGTTTAATGCATAAAGACAAGAGCGACCCGATGTGGAACATAAATCTGAACACACCTGATAGGTCACTGAAAGGCATACTTATGTTGTTTGTTGAACCGGCGAGTCCATACAAAAGGGATTCAGAAAAATTCTACAATCCAAAAGTCACACATTTATCTTGTACAATCGAAGGCCACCCAAATCAAGTGTACGCATCTGGAATGCTACCTTATCAACACTACGATGAAATCACAAAGTATTTGCGGGTGGAAGGATTAGAGATAAACTGGCAAACATTGCGTGTAAAGATCTGCATCTGTATGACGTCAGGATCGGACAATACCTGACAAACAAGTATGCACTGTGGCTAGACCTTCATAGTACGGACGACGACTACCTTCATGGGTCAGGTCGTACTGTTGAAAATGGCAGTGATGGAATTACAATTCAGATACAAAAAAAAAGACAGAAACCGCAGCAGCAATAAACATATATTTGTATCTGATTTATGACGCACAACTCAATATTGCTGAAAGCAGACTAAGTGGTCACTTGTATTAAAATTATATTGTGTATTAAAATGAACTTGATGACCCTCAACCCACACTGTGGTTTGTTTTGTGGTGCCACATGGTGTGGAAAAACTGAATTTGTACTTAACCTCTTGCAAACAAGATACATCCATCATTTTGAAAACATTGTAATATTCTGTCCTATGATCAAACACAACAAAGCTTATCACAACAGTTTATTCATTTGGACTGACAGCAACATTTACTTAGTCGACCCTGAGAAAAAACTGAATGACTACCTACAGTATTTTTACAAGCAATTTGAAGGACAGCCAACTTTGTTTATTGTTGATGACTGCTCTGCAGAGAAAGACATTGTCAAGAAGAGAAACACTTTAGCAGAACTTGCCTTTAGTGGCAGACACGCAAACGTCAGTGTATGGATTCTCACTCAGAAATAGAATGATGTACTGAAAGATTTTTGAGAACAGTTAAAGTTTATCTGTTTGTTTTACTGTAAGGATCGTGACAGCTTTGAAGACTGTCTCAGAGAGAACGATGTTATACCAAATAAGAAAGAACAAGACATTGTGAAAAATAAACTGAAATCAACTAAGCATCTAAGCTTATCTTAAAGACAGATCAGCCCACAGGGTATGGGTTAGTGAATTAATTTATACATTTGTTTTGTCCATAAAAAATGACAGATGGACAAATCACGCAATATTGGCCTATTGGTGAAATCATAGATATTACATACTACTTTAAAGCTGAGAAACAGTAAAAAAACTCCGCCCCGCATGTGTTTTAAAAAAACTTTGCAGGACCCAGCGAAGGCCCTGTCTTCGTTAACATTCGGCTACCTTCGGCAAACCGGTTTGCAACTCAGTTGACTGAGTTTTCAACTGCGTTTGTCGTGCTGGCAAAACTCCCGTGAAAAAGACAGGCCACTTCCTGTATGCAGCTAGTCGGCACCGCGATCACTGATCTAAATCAGCGATATTTCTACTGATATCAACAGTAGCAGATGACACTCGACCACCCGATGGACAGAGCAGGCCATTTTGTGTCTTGCCTGGACGCAAACTGGATATGGACCAGGCCGAGCTATCCGTAAGTTACACAGTACAGCCTGAAGCTTTATTTGATATCGGAAGGGTGAGGAAGGAGGGGTTATTGGTCGTTTTGTGTTTGTTATTATATCTTTTCATCTGGAGTGGCCTACAGCAAATATTATTTTCCATACGAAGGGCAGCTACTAAAAATCAGCTTGACCCATGGCGACCTAAGATTGATCTCCCTTGTATCTTTTGGCATCCATGTAAACAGTCGATTGTCTCTCTCTCTCTCTCTCTCTCTCTCTCTCTCTCTCTCTCTCTCTCTCTCTCTCTCTCTCTCATCCAATTTACTGTGTTGGCTGTACAACACAATGCTTCTTTATTTATTTATATTAGCCTATATTGCCGGACTGGATGTATGTGTTGAAAAAATTCGTTCACAACTACAAAGTGTCAGGAGTCATACTTACAGCTTGTACAGCCGTACATTCTGCCATCATAGTCCCCAGCGCGTAAAAATCCGTGGCTGTCGGTCAGTTTCAAAGTGTCACAGAATCGTCTGCTGTTGTCCGATCTGCTAATCGCGATGATTTCCGTGCAACAGGAAGTGATCTGTTGTTTCCCGAGAGTTTTGCAAGCTCGGGATACGCAGTTGCCAACTCCGTCAACTGAGTTACGAACTGATTTAACCCACTTAGGGGCAGGGCCCAAGCTGGGTCCTGTAGAGTCTTTTTAAAACACGTGGGTTTTTCTCATTGCACCTCAGCTTTAAAGACATTAAATATTTATACAGGCTTTATAATAAAGTGGCACCAGGAAATTTATGTATAACACCAGTAACACCAGTAACACTGTACATGTCAGGTAATATAACTTTGGGTGTTGATAATCCATTTAGATCAACAATAATAAAAAAAAATAACTGTTGATATAAAGACACAAACTTTCACTGTTAATGAATATTACAGTGGCTGGTTTAATGCAGTGTGTAGTGGTATAGTAAAAGAACTAAACCAAACAAATTTGTATTTGTCCAGTGTTACAGTTAATAAAATGGTATTACACATACAGAGTCAGCGTTAATATTTTTTATTTATTATTTTGTCGGTCAAATAAAAATGACGGACAATGCTCAAAGCTCATCAGGCTCATCTGGCTTAAGAAATGTGTTTCACACAACAGACTTGCCTATATCTAATAGTAACAATGTCTATGAATCGATAGAAAGATCTTTTTCTGTCGTACAAGATAATCTTCTTACAGGTAGTGTAAAGATTCAGGTTGTTGCTAAAATAGAATTTACTAGAGTAGACGGTGAAGTGATTGTATCATATATATCAACAAGACAACAAACAGTTAACACAAGAAGAGAATTGGAAAACGTGTTTAGACAAAGACTGTTGCCTGACTTTCTTGAAACAATTGACAAAGCAAAAATGAAAGGGTCTGGTTGGCACGAAGGCCGTGTACATGAACTACAATTGAAACAGTCAAGATATCATCCTATACTAGGTAAATCATGGATACCACTGCCAACAGAGGTTGCAAACAAAAAGGCTGTCATCAATATACAGAATGATGACCACTATTGTTTCATGTGGTGTGTGCTTGCTAAACTACAATTTGTAAAATCAAGACCTGATCGCGTATCTAACTACACCAAATTTGTAAATGAACTCAACTTCAGTGGTATAGATTTTCCTGTTAAAATAGAAGACATAGACTTGTTTGAAAAACTAAATCCTGGCATATCTGTAAATGTGTATGTATGGGATAATGAGTCTGTTGACAAGTTAAAACCCATTAGAGTATCACCACTTGCCCCAACCTATGGACAGTCAGAAGGTAAACATGTTGACATGTTATTAATAGGTGATGACAATAACTTCCACTACACAATTATCAGGAGTATATCACAACTAATTCATAATCATGTATCAAAACACAATGGCAAACAGGAAGTGTGTAAAAGATGTTTACAAAGATTCTCCTCTATTTCAGTAGCGCACAAACATGTTTTACATTGTAGGTCAGCTGATGACATTCAAACAGTACTTAAGTATCCAGATCCTGGTAGTCAAGTGTGTTTTAAGAACTATGGGAATCAGCAAAAGCTGCCATTTGTAGTGTATGCTGATTTTGAATCACTGGTAGTTCCGTATGGGGGTCCTGTTCCAGAATCATTACCAAAGACTATAAAGTTGAGTGACCAAGTGGTGTGTTCTTTCGGATACATTATTGTTAGGTCAGATGGACAGCATTCAGAACCTGTTATCTACAGAGGAGAAAATGCAGCTTGTCTATTTTTAACAGAAATGAGACATCTGTATAGTCAGGTAGTACAATATCTCACAACATGTCGGATGCCTTTGGTGATGACAGAAGAAGACAAACTGAATTTTAATACAGCTGTGACGTGTTGGATTTGTGAACAACACCTCGGGGGTGAAAAAGTTTGTGACCATGATCACATAACTGGACACTACAGAGGTGCTGCACATAACAATTGTAACTTGTTATTAAAAACAAATCCTAAGACATACAAGTTACCAATCTTTTTTCACAATCTAAAGGGATATGATTCACACATCATCATGCGTGCTGTGGATGAGTCTTACAGAAACATAAGTTGTATTGCGCAGACAACTGAGAAATATTTGACTTTTAGATTGGACAACAAATTAGCATTTTATGACTCCATGCAACATTTGTCTTTAGGGTTGGCTAGTTTGGCAGAAGGTCCGACTGAGTTTCCAATAACAAGTAAATATTTTGAGCCAGACTTGATTAAGAAAGGTGTGTATCCATATGAGTACATTGATCACTGGGTTGTGTTTGAGGAAAGGAGACTACCTCCAAAAGAGAAATTTTATTCTACCTTAAATGGTAAAGGTATTTCTGACTCTGATTATCAACATGCACTTGATGCGTGGGATAAACTAGGGTGTCAAATGATTGGTGACTACCATAACCAGTACTTGAAAGCTGACGTTTGTTTGCTAGCAGACGTATTTGAAAGTTACCGTGAAAAGGGTTTGTTGCACTACAGTCTTGACCCAGCTTGTTACATAACTAGTCCTGGCATGACATGGGATGCATTTTTGAAATCCAGTAAGATATTTATAGACCTGTTGTCTGATTGTACAATGGGTGAAAGGGTGGAACGCGGATTGAGAGGCGGCATTAGTATGGTATCGAATAATTATGCCAAAGAAAATAATAAATATCTTATCGACTTTGACCCCTCAAGGTCACCTAATTATATCCTGTACATGGACGCATGTAACTTGTATGGGTTTGCAATGACAAAATTATTGCCCTTGAAAAACGTTTGTCTGCATGATTTGTCACAGTATGACATAACACAGATAACAAACTATATTATGAATTATGACCGAAACGATGCGAAGGGTTGGATCTTTGAAGTAGACCTGGAGTACCCGCACGATCTACATGATTACCATAATGATTATCCATTAGCTGTTGAGAAAATGAGTATGACAGGAAAAAAAGAGGACACTAAACTTGTGCCAAATCTGTATGATAAATTCAATTATGTGTGTCACTATCACTTGTTCCAGTTTTACATCAGACACGGGATAGTACTAAAGAAAGTTCAGAGAGGAATTCAATTTGAACAGTGTGCTTTCATGAAAGATTACATAACGAAAAACACAACATTGTGTGCCAGAGACGGCAACACTGCATTTGACAAAGACTTCTTTAAGCTTATGAACAATGCCTGTTTTGGAAAGACGATGGAAAATCCTCATCACCGCAAAGATGTAAGACTTGTCACAACTGAATTGGGTGCAATTAAACTTACAGGTAAGCCACAGTACACAGGTATAAAGAGTTTCATTCATCATTGTATGCAGTGTCACTCAAAAAAAGATTGTCAAACTGGACAAACCAGTATTCATTGGTATGGCAATTCTTGAGTTATCAAAACTGTTGATGCTTGAATTTTATTATGATTACTTTAAACCAAAGTATCCTGAGTGTCGTCTTCTATACACTGACACTGACTCTATGATCATAGATGTGCCTACTGAAGACTTTTATGAAGACATGAAAACAGAACTACACATGTATGACACGTCTGACTATCCAAAAGATCATCCATTGTACAGCACACAAAACAAGAAAGTGCCTGGCAAGTTTAAAGACGAACTAAATGGTGTGCCAATAGTTGAGTACGTTGGTCTGAGATCAAAAATGTATTCTATACGGCATCAGAAGGGTAGTCAGTCGAAAGCCAAAGGAATAAAAAAAAAAAAAACAGCAATTAAAAATAAGACATTCGTCATGAACATTACAAGCAAGTGCTAGATGGTGCATTAATGCCTGATTATCCAAACAAGTCACTGAGATCAAACAAACATAATCTTGAAATGATCCAAACACATAAGAAGTCACTTGCAGTTGGGGACACAAAACGAGTGTTTTTCAGTAAGGAGAAGGCTTACACACCTGGGCATTACAGGCTCAAGTTATCTGAAGAAATAGCCGTTGAACTGGTCGAAGAATTAATCGACGAGTTAGTTGTTGAAATGAGTAACAGTGTCTGGGGGAATAATATGTAATTCTTCTCTGACAAATGCCCTTTGAGGGGCAGGCTCGTACAGATAATATATTGATGCGTCAGCACCAGGAATTATTTTTTTTATATTGTGTACAGACGTAGACCAGATGGGGTTGGTTGCTCTGTGCCTGACATCATTCTCAGACTCACCAGGCTGATATAAATACCTGTTTAGTAAAAAAACTTGTGTCTGGTAGTGGTGTTTTTATTTCTGACCCTGACACTGACGGTATTGATTTTAGTTTAATAGCATCTGCGGGTTTTACATGACCTTCGTTATTCATTGCTTTTATCACATGTGGTAATCTTTTTACCCACTCTGTGTTTCGAGCATCATGCATGAGTTCCTTAGAATACTGGTAACTGAAAAGTCTCTCTGATAACTGCTTGTTGAAGTTCTCAACTATGGCCTGTGATCTGTGTATGCCTGGAATGCTGCGTCTAACCAGCATGCCATGCTTCGCAAATAACTGGTTAATGGCACCTTTAAATTCAGATCCGTCATCGACTTGCACGAGTCTGGGGTATTTCAGAGGACCTTGACTATATATTTTTGTTAACGCTGTAGCAACTGTGGTAGCGTTTTTGTCAGATATGGGTTCAGCGTCTTTGTACCTTGAAGCTATGTCAACGACAGTCAGTGCATACTTGTATCATTTCTTTCTTATTGTGTCATGCCGTAGGAACAGAAGATCCATTTGATGCGTGTCGTTTGGTGTAGTGTTTTCAAAATGAGGTCTTGTTATATTTCTTGGAGCAGGGAGATATATCTGCCAAATTGCTTGTCTTTGTAACCATTGTTTTATTTGATTGAGTGATACATCACCGCCTACGGCCGCGTGTAATTTCTGAATCACGTTTGCTCCTTTCCAATATCCAATTGGGGAGTAATATATTTTGTGAGGTTGTTTGTGGATTGTCCATTTTTATCATCAAACAAATTTAATTTTGTAAAATCTATATGACTACCAGTTACCAATAAAGTTATGACAGGTGCGAGATAATTACCAAACCTGTAGTACATCTGACATGCTAATTTGCCTATTGAACTTGTAATTATTAGATTACTCTCGAGATCGTGTGACAGGCTTTCTGTGTCAAAAACGGGAAGAATGTTACTCACTGCTTTTGAATATAAAGGAATAAAATGACCTGCTCAAATCACAGGTCATTAGTGAAGCCATGTAATTATCATATTTAGAATAAAGTTTAATTAATTCATCAGCTGAGAGTGAATTAATATCTTCTGTTGAATATTGTTTGCTGAGATAAGTTTTTGACTTACCTGAAACAATTACAGAAAGGATTCGCTGTTTTTTCGAGTCTAAGTCTTTGTTTTCTACAGCATTGATATCACTCAATAATAATAATTCTTCAGAATTCATTTTACAATGCAATTTTTAAAAAACTTTATAAACACATTTGTCCCTGTGTCAGTAAATCTGGTTTTGAGTATATTAAGTCATCTTGTAAAACCCTTGTTAAATGACGACCTTACTTTCAAGCAAGCTGCCCTACCCCCCAGAATACACAGAGTGTATTAAACATGGCAACACTTAGTAATTGAAAGGCTTATGAGTATATAAGCCCACTTGTAAAACCATTTTGTAATTGACACTCTCTTTTGAAAAGTATAGTGTCCCCTTGTTGATCTTTGACACCACTCAGTGATTTGTAAAGGCCTTTGACGGCTGACAGCTTTTCAAAAGCTCAGTCACGTTGCGGCTTGTGTCTGCATTGAAGGAATGGAATGTGTCCCCTGTATTCAATAATGGTGTGTTGCATTCACAAAAGGCATTCAACTGTGACGCCACCCGGCAGATCAGGTGAATTCCACTTACATGAGTGTATGTGTGTGTGTGTGTAAGGGTGTGTGTAAGTGTGTGTGCGTCTGTTTGTTTGTGTGTGTTTATGAGTGTGTGTTTGTGTGTGCATCTGTTTGTTTGTGTGTTTGTTTGTGTGTGTGTGTGTGTGTCTGTTTGTGTGTGCATCTGTTTGTTTTGTGTGTGTGTGTGTTTGTGTGTTTGTGTGTGTGTGTGTGTTAGATATTACTTGTTAGTTTCTTATCAAACTGTTTTCCAGCTGCCTGTAAAGTGCAGAGTATGACCACCGGTTGATTTTCTGAGAAATCAGTTTCTCGGGAACCAGTCATGAGTATATTAAGTCAACTTCAAAACATGCTGTCCTCTTGAGTGTATAACACCTCTCAGTAAATAGCCTTTTCAAAAGCCTTAGAGCCGGCTTATTCATAAAAGTGTCCCCTCTCGCATACCTTAAATTGAATAGCGATGTGCCACAAAAGAGCATTCAACTGTGCAGCGCGTGGCAACGATTAGGCTACACAGGTGGGTAAACAGGTGGGCTGGCTTACAAAATGACATGCGCCACAGATTAAGACCCCTGCAACTTACTTGCTGAGAGTAGACTGATTTAAATGTATAAGTTTCACTTGACTGGGGTCTTGACACAGTCACCAGTCTATGTCTGTGTTGACAAAGCGGGTCTCTCTCTCTCTCTCTCTCTCTCTCTCTCTCTCTCTCTCTCTCTCTCTCTCTCTCTCTCTCTCTGTGCAAGTAGCTCATAAGGGGATTGACTGTGTGTGCAGGTGTTGGCCATTTACATTTAATGGAAAAATCAAACGGGTATACACATAATTGAAAAAATTAAAAATTTCTTCTTGAATATCAAGACAGGTGTGGTGCAAATCAATCTGATTGAAAAAAATTTCGATTCAGGTTTCAAAAAGCAAGCTAGTCAGAAATGAAAAATGTGAATAATTGTAGGCCCTTTGAATTTTTCTTTTCAGTACAAGTCCATTCATGGCATACCTGAATTGAGGTGGAGGGTTTGAGTTTCTTTCAGAACCAGACAAGCTTAGACATGGAGTGTTTGTGTATGTGTGATCGCTCCGGGGTACCAGCACTGGGAAAGATTTAAAGTACTACGACCCGAGGACCTCGATGCCATCGTCCCAGCTTGCTAGGCCATGGCAGATGAACCAAGGGTTTAAAGGGTGGGGCCAGTACTGCGCACACTGCACTCCACCAAAAAGCTCCACCGCGCAGGCTTTAGGAAACGTCCACGGACCATGACACTGACCATTCCAAGTCCTGTTAGCGACGGGCGAGGCGCGAAACGGCAGGTGAAAGATGTCACTGGAAGCCGCAGTCTCAAACCTGCATACAGGCGGTTCAGGATATTGGTCGCCTGATGTTGACCTGGGGATGACAACATCACTCGGCACACCCTGAACGACCAAGCAGCCTTCTCTAGGGACAGCACTGCTTGCTCCACTCGGAGAGGGGCCTAGAAAAGGTGGCCTAACCAAAGCTCGTCCCCTCGCAACCCCATTTGGCTAGCCGCGGTCAACGGGCATCTTCTCCTGCGGTCAGAAAACAAGAAAGAATAACGGATCCACTCTCATGATGACCACGACCGGACTCAACGTAGCATGCTGGAACGTCCGAACCATGCTCGACAAAGCAGACAGCGGACGCCCTGAACGTCGCTCCGCCCTCGTTGCCCATGAATTGCGGAGGTTAAACATCGACATCGCTGCGCTCAGCGAAGTACGCCTTCCGGACGAAGGCAGCCTCCAAGAACTTGGTGCTGGGTACACCCTCTACTGGTCAGGCAGGCCTGCATCAGAAAGACGGCTCTCAGGCGTGGGTTTCATGGTCAAGACATCCATTGCGACTAAGCTGGAAAACCTACCAACGGGCCACTCAGACCGCATCATGTCCATGCGCCTCCCACTGAGACACCAGCAACACGTCACCCTTCTCAGTGTGTACTCCCCAACCCTCCTGGCAGAGCCTGCTGAAAAGGACAAGTTTTACACTGACCTGCGCAGCCTCCTACAGAGTACCCCTGCAGACGACAAAGTCATCATCCTTGGCGACTTCAACGCCAGAGTGGGCCAGGACTCTGAAGCCTGGAAAGGAGTCCTCGGCAAGCATGGCGTGGGGAACTGCAATGACAATGGCCGCCTACTGTTGGAGTTCTGTGCGGAGCAGCAACTGGTCATCACCAACACTACTTTTCAGCAAAAGGACAGTCGAAAGACCACCTGGATGCATCCTCGCTCCAAACACTGGCACCTTATCGACTATGTCCTAGTGCGTCAGAGGGACCGCAGTGACGTCCTCCTCACCAGAGTGATGCCCAGTGCAGAGTGCCACACTGACCACCGCCTTGTCCGCTGCAAACTCAGGCTCCACTTCAAGCCAAAACCCAAGAAATGGGGGTCCCCCAAGAAAAAGCTTGATGTTGCCAGCCTTCAGCGTGACGATGTGAAAGCTGCCTTTCAGACAGATTTACAGCGCAGGCTCAAAGACACAGCGGACCCAGTAGACTCCTCCCCTGAAACACTTTGGGAACAACTGAAAACTGCTATTGCAAAATCCTCTGCAGAAGTCTTGGGTTTCGCCAGAAAGAAGAACAAAGACTGGTTTGACGAAAACGATGTAGAGATCCAGGAACACCTAGCAAAAAAAAAAAAGAGCCGCCCATCAGGCCCATCTAGCCCAGCCTTCCTGCCCTGTGAAGAAGTCTGCCTTCCGCCTCGTCTGCAGCAGTCTCCAGCGCAAGCTCAGAGATCTCCAGAATGAGTGGTGGACCAGACTCGCACAGAGGACCCAGCTTTGCGCTGACAATGGTGACTACAGGGGCTTCTACGAAGCACTGAAAGCAGTGTATGGCCCCAGGCACCTGGTACAAAGTCCCCTGTGAAGCGCGAATGGCCAGGCACTCCTCACAGATAATACCTCCATCTTGAACCGCTGGTCGGAATACTTTCAGAGCCTCTTCAGCGCTGAGCGCACTGTTCAAGAAGCAGTCGTCCTACAAATCCCACACCTCCCAGTAAAGGTTGAATTGGACGAACTGCCCACCGCTGATGAAGAGACCCTCACAGCCATCCACCAGCTCAAGAGTGGCAAAGCAGCAGGCATTGATGGAATACCGCCAGAGATCTGGAAACATGGAGGCACAGCACTGCACAACAAGCTCCATGACCTCTTTCTCTGCTGCTGGGAGGAAGGAACACTACCAAAAGATCTCCACGATGCAGTCGTTATCACCCTGTACAAAAACAAAGGCGAGAAGTCTGACTGTTCCAACTATCGGGGAATTACCCTGCTGTCCATTGCTGGGAAAATCCTTGCAAGGCTGCTCCTGAATCGGCTGGTACCTGCCATCGCTGTAGACCAACTCCCAGAGGGCCAGTGTGGCTTCAGAGCAAACAGGAGCACCACCGATATGGTCTTTGTGCTGAGACAGCTACAGGAGAAGTGCCGTGAGCAGAACAAAGGGCTGTACGTAACATTTGTCGACCTAACAAAAGCGTTCGACACTGTGAGCAGGCAAGGCATGTGGCAGATCCTGGAGCGACTTGGCTGTCCCCCAAAGTTCCTCAGCATGATTGTCCAGCTACACGAGGACCAGCAAGGCCAGGTCAGACTCAACAATGACCTCTCAGAACCATTCCCTATTCTCAACGGCGTAAAGCAGGGCTGCGTGCTGGCACCGACCCTCTTCACCATCTTTTTTAGCATGATGTTGAAGCAGGCCACAGTGGACCTCGATGATGATGATGCAGTGTACATCAGGTATCGTCTCGATGGCAGCCTGTTCAACCTCAGACGACTGCAGGCCCACACGAAAACCCTAGACCAACTGATTCGTGAGCTGCTTTTTGCTGATGATGCTGCCCTCGTTGCACACACAGAGAGAGCCCTGCAGCGCATCACGTCTTGCTTCGCAGATGCTGCCCAGCTCTTTGGACTCGAGGTCAGTCTGAAAAAGACAGAGGTCCTCCATCAGCCGGCACCCAAGACAGTGTATCGCCCTCCTCACATCACCATTGGCGAGTCTGAACTAAAGTCAGTGCACCAGTTTACCTACCTTGGCTGCATTATCACGTCGGACGCCAAGCTGGACAAGGAGCTTGACAGCAGGCTGGCAAAAGCGAACAGCGCTTTCGGGCGACTTTTCAAGCGGGTGTGGCACAATCAACAGCTGAAAACAGGCACCAAGATCAGCGTGTACAGAGCTGTGGTCCTCACCACCCTGCTGTATGGTTCCGAGTCCTGGGCCCTCTACCGCAGCCAACTCCGACTCCTCGAACGCTTCCACCAGCGCTGCCTGCGTACCATCCTGGGCATTCACTGGATTGACTATGTCACCAACGTCGAGGTCCTTGAACAGGCTGAAACTGTGAGCATCGAGGCTTTGCTGCTGCGGACACAGCTCCGCTGGGCGGGACATGTCTCCAGGATGGAGGATCATCGCCTACCAAAGATCACACTGTTCGGCGAGCTTGCTACTGGACACCGTGACAGAGGGGCACCAAAGAAGAGATACAAAACTGTCTCAAGAAGTCACTTAGTGCCTGCCAAATCGACCACCACCAGTGGTCTTCGCTTGCTGTGGACCGTGACACCTGGCGCTCCACCATTTACAAGGCAGCTGTCTCCTTTGAGGACTCTCACAGAGCTAGCCTTAAGGACAAGCGGCTCAGGAGAAAAAACAGAGATGCCGCAGCTCAGAACCCTGGCCATACCTTCCCCTGCAGCCACTGCAGTCGAACCTGCCTGTCTCATATTGGCCTCCGCAGCCACGAACAAGCCTGCAGACGTCGTGGTCAACTCCTATAAAATCTTCGTTCGCGAAGTCAAGCCAAGAGAAGAACACTATGACTGAGTTAACCCCTTAAAATATTACTGTGGGGAAACATAAAATTGATTTAGTCCTCTCTTTCTTTTATTTTACAGAGAAAAATAAAGAAAATCTGGGAAAAATGAGCGGTGCGGTCATATGCATTTTTGTTAGCAAAAATCATGAAAAAATGAAGTCTACAAAAATTGCCTGAATAATCTCTATCTTCCTTTCTCTCACTTTTGCAAATTACCCCGCGTCGTTAACACCTTTCTTGACCAAAGATCAGCTTTCGAGCCAGCAACTTCTGCCTGCAAGAGCAGGGGCGGATCAGTTATCTCGAAAGGGAGGGGGGTCCAACTTTTTGTTTGGGACCTTCAACCTGATACAAAAGGTCTCCCCCACTCTAGACCTTGCTTCCAGGGGCCGAAAAATCGAAAAAAAAGGGGGGGGGGGCACGGGGGTTGTAGAGAAGGCGCGTGCATGTTAAGACTCTCACCGTTCGCCAAAATATCAAACACGGGTGTGTGTGTGTGTGTGTGTGTGTGTGTGTGTGTGTGTGTGTGTGTGTGTGTGTAGGGGGGGGGGGGGGGGCAAACACCCCAAAAATAGACTTTGTTATAGCATTTTATAAAAATAATGTGGTGGTGGTGGTGGTGTGTGGGGGGTGGGGATTCCTGCGCCCCCCGCCCAGAGCCGCCCCTGAAGAGGCGTAGATCCTCATGAGCCCGGCCTGCGGACTCAGGGTTTCTGAGAATCTATGCCTCTTGTGAATCCTTAGCTAGTGATTGGTCTCATTTGTGCGGATATTTTATTTGTTGTTATATCAGAAGTTTATGAAAATGAATGGACATAGGCAAGATGGTGTTGTGAACCTCTGAAAAAAATTAAACGTTATTAAAAAAAAAAATTTCGTTATAAACGACCATGTCATGAGTAAAATCGACTCCACATGATATGCAATGTTATTGCAGCATCTATTCAAATGCCTTGGACGAAGGGAGCAATAGTAATTGAAGCACGTGCCAGCTACTGGAAGCTAGAAGCACTCGCACCATCTCTACACCAGCGTGAGAGAATGAGAATATGAGAGCCCCAGCCTACCCCTCCCCAAACAATATATTTATTCTAATTAACACGGTAATTAAGCAAGCCCACGTCAACAAAGACACCCAATACCTTTATTACCTAGCCATTTTAGTTCCACTCCAGAAATCATTCAAGCTATGTTTGGGGGAGGGGTAGGCTGGGGCTCTCATATTCTCATTCTCAGAATAATTAATTCTAGAATGAGAATATAAGATTTGAAAACCAATCAAATCGATAAATGCCACATCGATCAACTAATTATTGTAATCAACTAGCCATTTAGACAAACCCATCGCCACCCAATACACCCAATAACTTTATTACCTAGCCATTTTAGTTCCACTCCAGAAATCATTCAAAGCAACGATTTTTGATCAGCTACCAACCCGCGATTATCATAAGCCAGACCCCCCACCTAACCTAAATTATTAATGCTGTCATTGACTTCTTTAAACAAAATTATTATATTACGTTTTAAAATGAACCAAGACGAATTACTTCTTCTAAGCGATATCTGTGCTGTAGAGAACAAAGACTTAGACTTTAAAAAACAACGCCTTCTTTCTGTTGTTGTTTCTGGAAAATCAAAAGCTTTTCTTGGTAAACAATACATGACAGAAGACATAGAATCTCTTACCACTGATGAGCTAATTAAACTACATTCTAAATATGAAAATCACATTGCTTCACTAATGACATGTGATTTAAGCCGGTCTCTTGTCTGTCTATATACAAAAGCTGTAAGTCACTTCCTACCTGTTGATAGTGACAGCCTTTCACATGATCTAGAAAGCAACCCCATAGTTTCAAGTTCAATAGGTAAATTAGCATGCCTTATGTTTTACAAGTTTGGGAATTACCTTGCGCCTGCTGTAACCTTACTTGTTACTAGTAGTCATATTGATTTTTCTAAAATAAATTTTAAATTAGAAGAAAATGGACGAGACGACTCCACAACAGAGCCATGTCTTGACACAGGTTCAAACAGTGACTAAGACTAAAAGCCCAGGTAGAATAGAGGCTGGAAAAAGATTAGCTGAATATAACAGACAAAAGAAATTACAGCTTCAAGCATTAACAGAAAAGACTGACACACCATCAACAGCACCAGTGTCACTACCGTCACACCCCCCACAAAGTGAGAGACAAACAACTAAACCTGAAACTACAAAATATATAGTTGCTGGATTTGTTGTCGGATTTGGTTACGTAGGTTACCAATTATATAAAAAATACAAACCAAACACTCAAACAGTGTCCAAAAAATCAAACACTCCAAAAACAAAAGAAGAAGTCTCCACATTACCAGCAGTTCCAAAACCTTTGGACCCATTTTACATGCAGTAAATAAATTTATTATTTTAATTTTTATGGTATAAGAAAATGAGCGACACAAAGAACTTAATGAACCTTGTCTATCACTCTGCTGTAATAAGTGGACTAGCAGTAGCTTATTCTATGCTGGGAAAAAGTCTTCTCAAAGTGAAATCAGCAGACCTTAGTAAATTAGACTTCGAAGACAGTGCTAAACTAGTAGTTGTTATAACAGCATCGATTGCAACAAAAGATTTTCTAGTCAAGCAAGGAATTATTCCAGAAAATATTTCTATGTAAATAAAAATATGGCAACTATAGCTGTCATGATTGGTGGTGCAGTTATTAACGCATTAGCTTTTAGTGGATCAAACTATTTCTTTTCAAAAGTTAGTAAAGAAGAATCAGCAGAAGAAATGAAGCGACACAATGAGGCATCTGAAAAACTAGCTCAAGCTCAACAAGATTACGAAAAGCAAAGAATTGAGAAACTTGATTTTATTAATGAAAAACTAAAACTTGAGGGTCACGCACAGCATACATTTTCAAATGTCGATGACGCTATCAAAGAATACTATCTTGTAACTGGTGAAGACATGTCTATTCCACAACCAAAACTTAGTGACTACTACCAACCAAGCCCAGAACAAAGAAATGGAGAAATAATATTTGTTTTAGTAGGAATGACATGAGTATATTTTACAGGAGTTTATATTGCTAAAAAAAATGGCAGACGCTAAACTATCAAAAATATATTACTCCCCAATTGGCTACTGGAAAGGGAATACTGCAGTAGAAAAATTACATGCTGCTGTGGGTGGAGATGTCAACCAAATAAAACAGTGGCTCAAAAAACAGGCAATTTGGCAAATATATCTTCCTGCTCCAAGAAAAATAACAAGGCCTCATTTTGAAAACACTATCCCTAATGACACACACCAAATGGACCTCCTGTTTCTTCCGCATGACACAATAAAAAAGAAACGATACAAGTATGCATTAACTGTTGTTGACATAGCTTCAAGGTATAAGGATGCAGAACCCATAACTGACAAAAAAGCTGTAACAGTGGCCACTGCATTATCAAAAATATATAGTCGAGGTTCTTTAAAATACCCTAGGCTTGTGCAGGTTGATGATGGGAGTGAATTTAAAGGCGCTGTTAATCAGTTATTTGCAAAGCATGGAGTGCTAGTGCGGCGAGGCATACCAGGCTTGCATAGATCACAGGCTATTGTAGAAAACTTTAACAAGCAATTATCGGAGAGACTTTTTAGCTATCAGTATTCTAAGGAACTCATGCATGACACACGTAACACTGAGTGGGTTAAAAGATTACCGTCTGTAATAAAAGCAATGAATAATGAGGGTCACCCTAAACCTGTTGATTCTATTAAATTGAAAACAATACCGTCAGAAATAAAAGCAATAACACCTCCAGACACTAGCTTGTTTACAAAACAGGTGAGATATTTGTATCAACCAGGTGAAGCTGAAAATGACGTTAGACGTAGGGCAACTGATCCAATTTGGTCTACATCTGTTCATAATATAAAAAAAATAGTTCCTTCAGCTAATGCAACAATATATTATCTGTATGAACCTGCACCAAAGAGGGCATTTGTCAGAGAAGAATTACAGATTATTCCCACAGATACTGTTACCCACTTTTAACAATTTCAATTCATCAATTAGTTTATCAAGCAGATTATCAGCTATTTCTTCAGATAACTTGAGCCTGTAATGACCTGGTGCATAAGCTTTTTCCTTAGTGTGAAACACTCTTTTTGTGTCTCCAACTGCTAGAGACTTTTTATATGTTTGAATCATTTCAATATTATGTTTGTTTGATCTTAGTGTCTTGTTTGGATAATCAGGCATTAATGCACCATCTAACACTTGCTTGTAATGTTCATGACGTATGTCTTTATTTTTTATTGCTGTTTTCTTGATACCTTTGGCTTTTGACTGACTACCCTTCTGATGCAGTATAGAATACATTTTTGATCTCAGACCAACATACTCAACTATTGGCACACCATTTAGTTCATCCTTAAACTTTCCAGGCACTTTCTTGTTTTGTGTGCTAAACAATGGGTGATCTTTAGGATAATCAGACGTGTCATACATGTGTAACTCTGTTTTCATGTCTTCATAAAAGTCTTCAGTACATACGTCTATGATCATAGAGTCAGTGTCAGTGTATAACAATCGACACTCAGGATATTTTGGTTTGAAGTAATCATAATAAAATTCAAGCATTAACAGTTTTGATAACTCAAGAATTGCCATACCAATAAATACTGGCTTATCCAGTTTAACAATCTTTTTTTTGAGTGACACTGCATACAATGATGAATGAAATTCTTTATACCCTGTGTACTGAGGCTTACCTGTAAGTTTAATTGCGCCCGATTCAGTTGTGACCAGTCTCACATCTTTGCGGTGATGAGGATTTTCCATCGTCTTACCAAAACAGGCATTGTTCATAAGCTTAAAGAAGTCTTTGTCAAATGCAGTGTTACCATCTCTTGCACGCAATGTTGTGTTCTTCATTATGTAATCTTTCATAAAAGCACTTTGATCAAATTGAATTCCTCTATGAACTTTTTTTAGTACTAAACCATGTCTGATGTAAAACTGTAACAATCGATAGTGACAAACGTAATTGAATTTGTCATTTAAATTTGGTACAAGTTTGGTGTCTTCTTTTTTCCCCGTTAAACTCAGTTTCTCAACTGCTAATGGATAATCATTATGGTAATCATGTAGGCGGTGTGGGTACTCCAGGTCTACTTCAAAGATCCAACCCTTTTCATCATTTTGACCTCGATCCATAATATATTTTGTTAATTTTTTTATGCCAAACTGTGACAAATTATACAAACAAAAGTTTTTTAATGGCAACAATTCACACATTGCAAATCCATACAAATTATTAGCATCCAAGTATGTAATAAATGACATTGGCTTTGACGGGTCAAAGTCGTCAAGATATTTGTTGTTGGCCTTGCCATAATTGTTTGCTGCTAGACTAATACCTCCCCTCAATCCACGTTCCACCATTTCACCCATCGTACGATCAGACAACAGGTCTATAAATATCTTACTGGATTTCAAAAATGCATCCCATGTCATGCCAGGACTAGTTATGTAACAAGCAGGGTCAAGCTTGTAGTGTAACAAACCCTTTTCACGGTAACTTTCAAATACGTCTGCTAGCAAACAGACATCAGCCTTTAAGTATTGGTCATGATAGTCACCAATAGTTTTACACCCTAGTTTTTCCCATGCATTAAGTGCGTGTTGGTATTCAGAGTCAGAAATACCTTTACCAATTAGTGTAGAATAAAATTTCTCTTTTGGTGGTAGTCTTGTTTCTTCAAACACAACCCAGTGATCAATGTACTCATATGGATAAACACCTTTTTTAATCAAGTCCGGCTCAAAATATTTACTTGTTATTGGATACTCACTCAGTCCTTCTGCCAGACTAGCCAACCCTAAAGACAAATGTTGCATGGAGTCATAAAATGCTAATTTATCTAACCTAAAAGTCAAGTATTTTTCAGTTGTCTGAGCAATACAACTAATTTTTTTGTAAGACTCGTCTACAGCCTGCATGATAATGTGTGAATCATATCCCTTCAGATTGTGAAAAAAGATTGGTAACTTATATGTCTTAGGATTTATTTTTAATAACAAGTTACATTTGTTATGAGCGGCACCTCTGTAACGACCAGTTATGTGATCATGATCGCAAACTTTATCACCATCAAGGACGTCTTCACAAATCCAACACATCACTGCTGCATCAAAATTCTGTTTGTCTTCTTCTGTCATCACCAAAGGCATCTGACAGTTTTCAAAATACCTTACTACCTGAATATACAGATGTCTCATTTCTGTTAAAAACTCAGCTGCTGCATTTTCACCCCTGTAGATAACAGGTTCTGAATGAAGACCGTCTGACCTAACAATAATGTATCCAAAAGAACACACCACTTGGTCACTCAATTTTATAGTCTTTGGTAATGACTCTGGAACAGGACCTTCATAAGGAACAACGAGTGATTCAAAATCAGCATATACTACAAACGGCAGCTTTTGCTGATTCCCATAGTTCTTAAAATACACTTGACTGCCAGGATCTGGATACTTAAGTACAGTTTGTATGTCATCAGCTGATCTGCAGTGTAAAACATGTTTGTCTGCTAATTTTATGGAGGAAAATCTTTGTAAACATTTTTTACAAACTTCCTGTTTGCCATTGTGTTTTGTTGTATGATTATGAATTAGACGTGACATATTTCTGATAATTGTGTAGTGGAAGTTATTGTTATCACCAATTAGCACCATGTCAACATGTTTATCTTCTGACTGACCATAGGTTGGGGCAATTGGGGACACTCTAATTGGCTGTAACTTATTTTCAGACTCATTATCCCACACATACACATTTACAGATATACCAGGATTTAGTTTTTCAAACAAGTCTATGTCCTCTATTTTAACAGGGAACTCAATGCCACTGAAGTTGAGTTCATTTACAAATTTGATATAGTTAGATACACGATCAGGTTTTGCTTTTACAAAATGAAGTTTAGCAAGCACACACCACATGAAACAATAGTTGTCATTGTTTTGAATATTGACTACAGCCTTTTTGTTTGCAACCTCTATTGGTAGTGGTATCCATGATCTACCTAAAATAGGATGATATCTTGACTGCTTTAGTTGTAGTTCATGTACAAGGCCTTCATGCCAGCCAGACCCTTGCATTTCTGCTCTGTCAATTGCTTCATGGAAGTCAGGCAACAATCTTTCTCTAAACACTTTTTCTAGTTCTCTTCTCGAATTAACTGTGTGCTGCCTTGTCGAGATATACGTTACAATAACTTTACCAACATCTCTGACAAATTCTATTTTTGCAACAATCTGAATCTTTACACTATCAGAAAGAAGGTTATTTTGTATGACTAAAAAAGATCTTTCTATTGATTCATAGACATTGTAAATATTATATATAGGTAAGTCAGTTGTGTGAAACACGTTTCTTAATCTTTGATGGTTGTCCATCTTTTTTATTTGTCCGACAAAAAAATAAATAGAAAATTATATAGTGTAAAATGGCACTTTATTGACAAAAACCTATATAATAGACAAAATTAATTACCAACAAATAAGCCACTTTCCTGGTATGTCTTCTGTTGTATCATGTTCAATCTTTTGCATGTGTAATATTGTTTTATTAACAGTAATAAATTTAACATTTTTATTTTCTTTTTTTATTTGATGGTGTATTTGTAAACACATAATCTTAAACCAGTCAGATTTAGCATCATAAACTAAAAAATCATTTGTCCTATTATTATAACATGGAAAAGTATTAGAATATCCAAGATAAAAACTATATGTCATGTGTATCTTCATCGGTGTTGGGAGTTTTAAAAAAGGGCGTCTAACTTGTGTTTTTAAGTCACTAATAAGCATAAAATCCCTGAAACTCGATGTAATATTCATGAATTTACCAATAGGCCAATTTTGATCCTCTTGTCCGTCTGTCATTTTTATAGACAAACCAAAAAGATAAATTAATTTACTAACCCATACCCTGTGGGCTGATCTGTCTTTAAAATGAGCTTTAGATGCTTAGTTGATTTCAGTTTATTTTTTACATCATCCCGTTCTTGCTTATTTGGAATGACATCGTTCTCTCTGAGACAGTCTTCAAAGCTGTCACGATCCTTACAGTAAAACAAACAGATAAACTTTAACTGTTCTCGAAAATCTTTTAGTACAGCATTATATTTCTGAGTGAGAATCCAAACACTGATGTTTGCGTGTCTGCCACTGAAGGCAAGTTCTGCTAAAGTATTTCTCTTTTTGACAATGTCTTTCTCTGCAGAGCAATCATCGACAATAAATAAAGTTGACTGTCCTTCAAATTGTTTGAAAAAATACAGCAGGTAGTCATTCAGTTTTTTCTCAGGGTCGACTAAATAGATATTACTGTCAGTCCAAATGAATAAACGGTTGTGATAAGCTTTGTTGTGTTTTATTGTTGGACAAAATATTACAATGTTTTCAAAGTGGTGTATGTATCTTGTTTGTAAGAGGTTAAGTACAAATTCAGTTTTCCCACACCCTGTGGCACCACAAAACAATCCACAGTGTGGGTCGAGTGTCATTAAGCTCAGGTTCATTTTAATACACAATATAATTTTAATATATGTGTCCACTTAGTCTGCTTTCTGCAATATTGAGTTGTGCGTCATAAATTAGATACAAATATATGTTTATGGCTGCAGCAGTTTCAACCTTTTTTTGTATCTGAATTGTTATTCCATCACTACCGTTCTCGACAGTTCGTCCTGACCCATGAAGATAGTCATCATCTGTACTACGAAGGTCTAACCACAGTGCATACTTGTTTGTCAGGTATTGACCAATCCTAACATCATACAGATGTAGATCTTTGCACGCAATGTTTGCAGGTTTATCTCTAATCCTTCCACCCGCAAAATACTTTGTGATCTCATCGTAGTGTTGATAAGGTAACATTCCTGAAGCGTACACTTGATTAGGGCGGCCTTCGATTGTACAAGACAAATGTGTAATCTTAGGATTGTAGAATTTTTCTGAATCCCGTTTGTATGGAGCCGCTGGTTCAACAAACAACATAAGAATACCTTTCAGTGACCTAGCAGGTGTGTTTAAGTTTATGTTCCACATCGGGTCACTCTTGTCTTTGGGTATTAAACTATGTCTAATCACCCTGTCATAATAAATTGGTAGTCTTGACTGATACTGATTTTGAATGAGTCTGGCTAGTTCAGTGTGTGTGACAATTTCATATTCCAAGGAAATGTTAGAGATCTTGTATGTTGCATCTGTGGCAGATGATTTAATTACTTTGGAGTAGTCATTGAAGGTTAGTTCAAAACTCAGACGGTCATTCAGTGCTCCTTGATAATAAGGCAGATGAGCTGTTAGGATTTCAAACTCAAGTGGAATGTAGAATCTGGATCCATATGTTTCAGCCATTATAACTTCCTTTGGTACCCCAGTAGTTACCTTATCTGCTGCATTGATTCGAAGTTTACCAACATTATCTGGCTGTATGCCTTGGTAAATACGATCTTCTCGTTCTTCTCTTGTTAGCCAAAGGTCTTTGTAACAGTAGAATACATCTGAGTCATCAAGACTAAACACTTCCTGTCCTTCAAGTTTTACTTTAATAGTTCTAACAATTGCTCTGCCAAGATTGTCAACCAGTGTTCTGTTTACATCTGCCTCTGATGATAGTTCAATATTAAATGCAAGGCGTGCAGTGCCAGGAACAATAACGTCACTGGGACCTAGGTTTGGAAACTTGACTGTAAGTGTTTGATTCTGGTCTATGGTACTAGGATTGTTTGTGATGACTATTGTTTGTCGAATGCCCTTAACACCCAGGGGCTCACGTAGTTTTCTAAATGGGTCTAACTTTGATCCGTAAGACTGTGTCATTTTTATTATGCACAATAAAAAATAATAAATTAATAAAACAATGGCAGCGGGAGGATTTAATCATGAAGATTTTAAAATGGATGACATAAATGTCTCTGATAATAGTGTAACAGATATGTCGAGTAATACTTCTTTTTTACAACAAGAACTTTTACAAAGTAAAGTTAACTCGTTTTATGATAGTGTTAATGAGCGTCCATATCAAATAGATCCTAATCAGTTTAAATATGAAAAAGGACATTTATATTTAAAAACTATTGACAAAGGAAAAATACAATTGACTAACAAAAAAGACCCTACTAAGTTTAGAGCTTTAGGTACAATCAAAAAAGAAGGTGGTGTTGGTGCCTTGCGTCAACTTGGTGTTGGTGATAAAAGGTTGCCACCTCGAGTTGTTAGTGCTCTTCATGATGCGCAAACAAGGTTGCCAACAGGACAAGAAATTGATGTGGCACCAGTAACAAGCCTACCAGAAATAGCAAACACAGTAATACAAGAAACATCATTTACAGAAGGACAAATAAATGAGGAATTAAAAACAATTGGTGACTCTCCTTTGACAAAGAGGGAGTTAGCTGCGTTGGATAAAACACTGCAGACAATAAGAGGTGAGCTTTTGAATAATGTAGCTAAACTGGGTGAACTTGATAATCATATTGAAAAAGAAAAAGAGAAACTGGCTACTGCAGACAATGGGAATTATGACATTGAAATAAAAGAAAGAATACAACACAGATTAAAAGATTTGTATACAGAAAGATCAGCGCGACTAGAAGTGATTGAAAATGGAAAAGAAAAACTGAAAACACAGGTCAACAGAATTAGAGAAACTATTCAGAAAATACTTAATGAGGATACAACTTTGACTGAGAGATTAAAAACACTTTTCAGAGAGCAGGGTATCACTATTGCAAGTTTAGTTACTGCTCTTGGATTTATTATTAGTACTGTAGTGTTAGCTGTAACAGGTGGTGGTAGTAGTCCAGCACCTCCAGCTCCTCCAACTCCATCAGACCCAAAAGATTTACAGACGTGGGTAAAAAAACAGTTGTCTCACATATCAGACTTGCTTAAAAAATTAGCTGTAAAAGCAGCAGATGCTTTACCAGGTATTATAGGTAGTGTTGTCAGTTGGCTTATTAGTACTACAGCAAAGGTAGTAGGGTTTATGGCAGAGCATGTATGGATATTTTTGGTAACAGTAGGAGGGTTAATTATAGGATACTTAATGAAACAGGTAAAGAAGTAATATTCCTAATCCAGTAAGGCCTATTACCAATGCAGTTCTCTCTGACTCATGTGTGTTTTCTTGGTCTGTTACTGACTGTACTGGTGCTGGTTCAGGTGTCTGTGCCGATGCTTGGGCTGTTATTGACATTACTGGTTTTACTATCTGTTCAGGTGGTGGTGTTGATATTTGTGTTACTGGTGGTGTTACTGGTTGTATGTGAGAGGTTGTTGGACTCAAGTTTACAGATTGATTAAGTCCTAATTTCTGATTACTCCCTGCAACAACTATTTCATTATTATAATTTGTTATTACTCCAATTTGTAGTTGAAGATCAGAAGGCAACATGTATAACCCAATGCCTACTACAAAGTCAACTTTTGATCTGGCATATCTGAGAACGTTTTGGTAACGTTGTATGCTAGATGGAAGATCAACAACTGAGTTAATAGAATCTTCTAAATTTGCTAAAAACTGTTTTTGTGCTTCAAATTTACCACTTCCATTCAAAATGTTTGATTTTGTTAGTGATTGTGCTCCTAGTAAACACCAGACATATGTTCTGATAGACTCATTGACGCGCTCGACTCCTGCTTGAGTAAACCCGTCAGATTTATCTAAAATAAATGTGGTCCACGCATTAGTCTGCTTCTGCTCTATTGATCCTAACCAGACTTGTGATTTTGATGAGAATGAAGTGTAACCAGGGTAGTAATCTTGTGGGTATTGTCTGTGACTCATAGCATAATACAATGTTCCCATACCATTGTGATCATCAAGTTTTTGTGTAAAGTCATACTTTGTACTGATGTTAAATTCATTACAGATCCGTTCAAATGCTTTCAAATCCATGGGATTGTTAAACTGATTAAAACTGGATTCAGTTGGTAGTGGTGTATGCAGTTCTGACAGAATACGTCTTAATTGGTAATATGTGTGGAAACGATACACAGACCTAATCAGTTTGTTTGAGTGATTCAAATGGTCTGTAAAAGAAACACCACAGCCTGTAGTTGAGCATAGTATAGCAAAGTTGAGTTGGTTTTGAAACATCTGTAGTGGACTTGAAGACCACTTTCTTGCAGTTGAGTCGTCTGTTATTGGAGGGTTTAGGTAATGATCAAACGGATTGGGTACTTTGACTTGAAATAGATCTTGTTCGCTTACAAGCTGATTTAACTGAATTATTTTCTGTTCATAAGTAGGTGCAACATTATATTTGGCATTCACATTGAATTGAAATGCGTTTGTAGTGGTAATGGTTGGTGATTTAAATTCCATCCTTTTTTTTTTATGTGATAATAAAAATGTTTATAACCTTAACAAATATTGACACAAGCAAACCAATGTGGCTAACTAATGGGATTGATAATCGTGATGGTAGCAAGGCTGTAGCTATCCATGAAATGTTTTATACAGTAAAGTGGTTTAATGTAACGGATAATACAAGCTTTTATATAAGTTATGTTAATGCTGGTAATAGTGGCTTGGACACTAATACACACTTTATACCATCTGGGTATTATGACTTTTGTACTTTAGCTACATGGTTTCAAAATAATTTAAAAATTAAAGCAACTTTAAATCAGGCTAACTTGTTTGTTGAATTAGAAATTCCTACAGACACTATACCTTTATTTTCAACTGAACTTGCATATTTACTTGGTTTAATAGACAGAAATACAATGCCTGTAAATTGGGTAATGGGTTTTACAGATAATGGTACTAGTGGATGGTATTATACACCAGATGTAACTAAAATAACTGGAACATATCCTGTTCATTTGTCAGTACACACATTTCTAAATGTTCATTTGAAAGAACTAAACACGACTGAAAATGTACACAATGGAAAACCATCAACTTTGTTGAGATGCTTACCAACTGGAACTGCACCCTATTGTGAAATTGTGGTTGTTAGATTTCCTAATTTACAGTTTAAGAAATTAGGTTCTAGTTTCTTTGAGTCACTGAGTATATCTGTAACTAATCAGAATGGTAAACCAGTTGTGATGCATGATTTTAGTGTTGTGTTAGAAATTAAATAATTTTATTTTTGTTTATAAAAAATGAGTGGTCTTGGTCCAAAGCCTAGAATCATACCAGTTGCATGTCCAGTAACAGAGTTGAAAGATTTGGCAGACGTACAGGATTTTGAGAAGGAAGGGGAAATTGGAGAAATATATGGTTTTGAACTTGATTCCTATGGCATGTACAAGAGAAAAGTAATTGTTGACATAAAAGACGGTGAAAAACAGATTCCTAAACTTGGTCAGCTTCGTGATGTTACTGTACCTACTCCACCTGTAAATAATGCGCCTTACAACTTAATACATGTGGGTACTAAATGGGTTGTTTCACCTGTACCGGCACCACCACCCACAATTGACTGGGACATAAAGATTGAATTTATTAGTCCTTATGTATACACTGATGATGAAGGCGCCTTAGTGTTTAGGAAGGTTGTTAATTCTGGGCCGCTTATTGTAAGCCTTGTTCCAAGTTTTGCCCTAGACAACAATAGCAGAGAAAAACTGAAAGTTGAAAATTATGAGAAACGAAGATATCTTCTTACAACTAGAAAGGGTAGATCAGATACTTCTGTTGTGTTTATGCCAGCAAGCTTAGTCGTGGCTAGAGAAGCGACAATAGTATTTGAAATTATCATGAAATCTGTTGCTACTGCAAAAGAGGCTCAAATTGCACAAGGAATTAAACTTACATGGAATGAAGCAGTAACAGAATCATCAAAGGTCTTTATTGCCATTACAAAAAATAATGATGTTATTAATGTTTCAAGCAGTATTCCAGCTGTCAAGGTGGTGGTTGACAAAACAACTTTTGTTCGTCTAACTTACATAAACCTTGAACACATTGATCTTGTTGCATTTTATTATGCTAGTAAATTGTATACTTTTGAAGAGTTGCAAAATGTAATTGCTGATTAAAAAAATATTTGTCATAAAAAATGGTGAACTTGTATCCACAAATACCACCTGAGCAGCTTGAGCGTGATAAAACATTAAAGGCAGATTCATTTCGTTTAATGAATATTACAGAAGCGTTGAAGTATTTGGAAGAAGAACAAGCAAAATACTCGAGGTGTAAACGCCGTTACAATACGGTTTTCAATTCTGTACACAACACATCAATGGCCATGGGGGTGGTTTCAGCCGGATTATCTGTAGGAGGTATAACTCTTTTTGCAACGGGGGTGGGAAGTGTTATAGGAATTGCTGTTGAAGGTATTGGTCTTGTCACAAGTCTAGCATGCTTTGGTATGGAAACCCTTAACAAAAAATTTTATATGAAGTTGCAAAAGCATGAAGCATTGAGTACGCTCGCAGCAGCTAAGCTGACGAGTATGAAACTTATTATTAGTAAGGCTTTGGAAAATAATGAAATTGATGACGAAGAATTTAAGCGAGTCCAGGATGATTTGGCTAACTATAAACAACAAAAATCTGAAATACAGAATAAGATGCGTAGTCAGGCTGTAAATGTTGAAGAGCTAAAGAAATCTTTTTTAGAACAAGGAAAAAAGATAGGCGTAGAAGAAACTATGAAAAAAGTTCGAGAACTTACAAGCAAGTAACGATAGGTTTTGGTAATCCATTATTTTTGTCATACACTTCGCAAAGAGATGTCATGCCTTTCACGTCTGCCCATCTAACACCATCTGCCCCACCACCAGACTACTATTGAGAAAAAAAAGTTTTCTTGTTGACCTTGTAACTTGAGAAATCTGTCTGAGTGTCTTATTGACTAGGGTCAAGAACTTACAAATTCTTATGTTTAGGTTCTTGTAAGAACTTGTTTTAAGTCACTTAAAAGAACTTATGACACTAACTTTAAAGTTGTAGGTATCTTTGAAGTTAGTTGGCAAGTAAAATCATGTTATTCTAGAAAGTCACATCAACAGTAACTTTCTAAGTTTACTTCCCACTCAGATTGCCCGGTAGTGTAATAGAATATTTTTTTTTATTACACAATAAGGGTGTGTGCACATAGCACCCTGGAAAGAAAGGTCTATAGTGCAAAATCTGTCCATACCTCTGTGGACGTGAAAGGGGTATTTTAAAACACCCCTTTTGAATAGGCCTGATGGATAAGCCTATTGCCAGGGTGTGTTTTTCATGTGTTCTTGTCGCTGCAAACATAAAATGGGTTTTGTCTTTCAATTTCAAATGCATCACAGGTTGGTCTGCGCCTGTTAAATAACACTCACGATGTGCTGATGTGATGTGCTTGGAGTGGAAACAACAAAATTTTCTCCACACTTTGTCAGACGAAGAAACAGAAAACAAAATTATTTTTCTACTCACTTGGCGAGACCTATTTATTTAGGAATGACCTAGTGCTCTATATTTGGAGAAAAAACCTATATTCAAGGTTTGTTCCATATTTTGGTGAACGCTCCATATTTTAAATTTGTTCTAGTGCCCTAATAACCCACTTTTGAAGCATTGACACAGAACGAAATAATTTGACCTAATATGTTTGTGTGTGCTTGTGTGTGCGAGGTGGGTGGCTGGGTGGGGTAGGGGGTCTGGGTGACAGCATTGATATTTTTAACTAGCCTTTTTTTTTCCCAGATTATTTCCCTTTGTCCAGTGATGTACTTATTTTGCTTTTTTCCCTAACATAAAAAATAGGAAAAAAATAAGAAAAAAAAAATTAAAATTAAAAAAAAATAAGAAAAAAAAGAAGAATAATTAAAAATTAACAAAGAAAAAAAAAATAGAAAAAAAAAAAAACATTGACAAAAGGGCTGCTTAGTGGCCTGTCACCTGCTTCCACAGGAATCGATGTAACCCGGGTTATCCACGTGCTAATTCACCCCCTATGGAGGGGGCTATAACCCTGGGGGTTGCACGTTCACCTTTTCCTGTGAAAGCCTCCGCGGTGGAGAGTGTCAACTGGCTCCGAGAGCGTGAAACGAACCCAGCACAGACAGAATAGCTTGCGCTAACTATTCTATCCTAACCAGCGGAAGTATCCTCTCAGCCACTCAGCAGACCCAAACAAAGGTAGATTATTTTACGTATTTATGGTTTGGCTGAAATCTTATTAAATCAGGGCTCTCCGTGATATGAATCAAAAAAGAATCTTAAGAATTTAAGCCTATAAAGACATAGGCTCCTGAGAATCTAAGTCTCTTGCAAAAGACCTCTGGTGTTTCCGTCCTCAAAGGTAGTAAGCCTAACATGCTATTATAAGATGTCCTTGGCATTGGTGAATGTCCGCTTCTCTGTCATACCTGTGTTTAAGCGTGCTCAGTACAACTCTGCCATGTCTGTGTTTAAGTGTTATGCATAGATTCAGCAATCTTTACAGTTGACTAAAACTCTATGAAATCGGTGGCTAATGAGAATCTCACACTGCTCATAAGAATCTGTGATGGCGTGGGCTACTGAAAATTAAAGCCTCTTGTAAAATAAAACATGCTTTTTCATGTTCTCAGAGGAAGGAAGTCAGATTTAATGGGGTTCCTATACTTGTTCAGTAGCGCAGAACGACTATGTGCTTCAGCTATTGTACAAAGGGCACTGTGTGTGTGTGTGTCAGTGAAATAGGATAAGTTTGTAACCCAAATAACTGTCTGAGTGGTGTGTGTGTTTTCATGTAAACATGTTATCTGTGTGTTTGAGCGTGTGTGTGTGTGTGTGTGTGTGTTTAACTGCATTTTATTTTGTATTGAAAGGTGGTGTGTTGATAGAGACAATGGTGATTAATAACTGAAGTACCTTTGCTTAAAGAAGTCAATGACAGCATTAATTATTTAGGTGTGGTGGGGGATCTGGCTTAATAATCACGGGTAGCTGATAAAAAATGCTGCTACTCTGAGAACACAACCGCACTCCAACACAAAGTAATGGAAAGATCGAGAATGTTCGTCTTCACACCCTACGAACGTCTCAACGACGCAATACTTGATCACGAGACTAGGGTCACGAGTTGACACGTGGTGTTGTTATTGGCAACATTGACGTGGGTGATGCGGAAATTATGCCTAACGGGAATTCCCACAATTGCGCAAGTAGTCATTTCCCGAAAACGGCTGATAGTAGTCAATGACAGCATTAATAATTTAGGTTAGGTGGGGGGTCTGGCTTATGATAATCGCGGGTTGGTAGCTGATCAAAAATCGTTGCTTTGAATGATTTCTGGAGTGGAACTAAAATGGCTAGGTAATAAAGTTATTGGGTGTATTGGGTGGCGATGGGTTTGTCTAAATGGCTAGTTGATTACAATAATTAGTTGATCGATGTGGCATTTATCGATTTGATTGGTTTTCAAATCTTATATTCTCATTCTAGAATTAATTATTCTGAGAATGAGAATATGAGAGCCCCAGCCTACCCCTCCCCCAAACATAGCTTGAATGATTTCTGGAGTGGAACTAAAATGGCTAGGTAATAAAGGTATTGGGTGTCTTTGTTGACGTGGGCTTGCTTAATTACCGTGTTAATTAGAATAAATATATTGTTTGGGGAGGGGTAGGCTGGGGCTCTCATATTCTCATTCTCTGCGTGCTAATTACCGGAAGTCCTCCCGGTGGCTGCGAAACCCGACGAGCGAAACCTCTTCATCGACCAGTCACAATGCATTTAGACCACGACGGCTGCGATCTCGTGCGTTTTAGGACCAGCGAAGTATGTAAGAGCTAGAAGCATGTGTTCTTGTCACCACTGCTCACTGCACGGAATCACGAGAATCCATGCCTGTGGCAGATGAAGGTGAATAGCTCAGGGTTTTGTCGATCCATCACAATGCATTTAGACCATGATGGCTATCTTCCACTGAGAAGCAGAGGTATACAAATGATTGATGAGACTGATCTCCTAGCAATATGCATAGATTCTCATCAGCCCATGCATCCTGCATGGGCTGATGAGTATCTATGCGTCTTGCAAACGGAAGTGGATAGCTGCGGGGCCTATCGATCCGTCACCATGCAAGGACCGCGATCGAACAAGAGTAATGTCATCGTAGATACATTGAACGCCTTATGACCACCTCCAGCTGTGGAGCTCGGGAATAAATGGCGGTCAGCTATGGTTACTCATGAGGCCGGCATGGGGCTCATGCAGACTTATGTCACTTATAGATGGGTGGTCTCACTGTACGCAAGGAGTGACCTGAATGAACGCTTACTTCGTTTGACAGGAATTAGGTGGGTTTTTCAAGGGAATCAAAACTGAATAGGCCCCAGGAAGGTGTTCACAATTTTCGTAATGTCCATAATATTACGTTTATTTTCGTGATCTTAATTTTTTTGTAAGTGTTGACCACTTTGAAACGATTCTGTGTACAATTTTGTTCGCCATCGTTTTAAAATTTTCCTGGGGAAGGCACGCCAATTTTCCCTCCTTGGGCAATACAGTTTGAAAAACAAAATCCCCACTGTTTTAGGCCTACACATGAAACGTCACCACAACAGGATGAATGAAGTCAACTGAGTTTGACGTGAAGTGACGCGAATCGAATGGAACTGCAGCTGCTACTTTGCTCGATGCGGAGAAAAGCAAGTGCTAAAAACTTTGAAAACTACTAAGAGTAATGCCACTGAATTTAATAGATTCATATGACTTTCATGATTCATATCAGTCATCCTTTAACCTATTGACAGTTTGTCAATAGCTCTGTCATCTTGCTTATTCTGAGATATACGAAGAAAATAAGCCACGTTATACATGTCACGAGGAAATGACAATCCATTGGCTTGTGTGCACTGACCTTTTTCGTTATTTTCACGAGGTATCGCTGAAGGGATGACCGGAGGTCGCACGTATCACCTCCTAGCGAACACCACGCGTCCACCTGCACTGATCTAAACCCAAACCCTCCCAAACCGACCATGATCATTGTCTGTATATGAAGTAATCCAAAGGTCAGTAGGTGGCTGACTGACTAAAATAAACCTATCCAGTCTCTCTTTTTCTTTTCATTTATTTCTACAATATCGACTGCAACCCCTTCCCCTCTTTTAGTAGGTTCTCTCTTAGGGTGCATGGAAATTTAGCTCTAGGTGGAGGCATAGAATGTTGTTATGATTGTGGTTGTGTTGTTCTGTGAGAGCATGCATGTGTTAATCGTAGGAAACGGTCCGATATTTATTTGAGCTATCATGGTTGCGAATCACGTACCTTTTCAGTAAGATTCTTTATCGTTCACGCAGATAGCGGAATTGGCTTTGTTATGATACGCTAAGTTTAGTCCGGAAGCTTCTAGCAAAGTCGCACGGAGAATAGCGGTCGATTTTTGTTATGCGTAGATTCGCTGAGAATAAACCAGAACGTTCGAGCAAGGTCGCGCTGTCTAGTGACCTCGTATCTGTGACATCAAAGTGACATTAAAGTGTAGAGCCGCTCTATTTTTATTTTTAGTCATAGTTGTTTTCTGTGCGCGTGAATTTAGCAGCCAGTCAGTGTGTTTTATGAAAGGTCGTGAACGGTCTGCCATACTCTTGTGTGACGTCATTACACACTGGGATTTGGGGCTAAAATTAGCAGTCGAATTTTTGTAGACTATTTTAATTTATTCTAGAAAGTTCTTTTTACTTAATATTTATGAGTTTCAGTTACGTGTTCTGTTCTGATTGGTTGCGTTGTGTGAATTCGGTGTCTGGAAAGTTGTTTTACTATAAAAGATGGTGCTAGGAAGCACGTGTGTACATTGTCATGCATTGTCAGTTGTAGGGACACACAGTTTATCGTAGGTACGTGGCCCGTATAGGGTGTACATTGTGAGAGACGCAACGTACGTTGAATGAGAAACGCATCAGTTGTGTCGCCAGTGTTGACATTTTCAAAAGAGACATTGTATCAGTGTTGGTGCATTTGGGAATGCATTGTGTGGAGATGGCATCGCTGCAATAAAATGTTTTTGAAACTGTTACTACAGTATTGTCTACAAACTTAAGCCACGTGTGACGGGTTGCAGCTGAATGAAGTTTCTTTAAAAGAACCTTACGTGCGTGCGTCTGGTGTGATATCATACTACGACTACGACTCAACACTCAGTATGCCGAATGGTGTGCTGACGAGGTCGCCGAGACCGAAACAGCTTTCCACACCGGCTAAACAATCTGGACCCCCTTTGGGGGACCTAGATCTACATTTCCATGCATCAATAGGTTGGAAATCCAGTGAATATGCGATACGCCCCCCCTTCGGGGGGGGGGGGGGGTGGGGGGGAGGGGGAGGGGGTCTTCCATCTTCATTGCTTCCAGTCACTTAAGTTACTTAGCGCACCCTTCTTTCCTATCCTTTTTATTTTTTGGGTGCTTCGACCAAACTCGATCTATGATCATTGGTCGTTACTGCACAATTCTCTCCCGTGACAGTGCTTTTACCTACTTTACTTTGTAATCTTCCTAAACCCATCCATGTTTATAGCATTCATGTAGTTGGGGCATTGAGTTGTTTGGTCGAAATTTTTAATGTAGGAAACTGTCTTAAGAAGAATACAAGCACGTTCAAGAGATAAATCGATCATGATAATTAATGGTGAAAAATAAAAACTCCGCGTTCTCTTTGCGGCTGGAACATTATAAATTGAGCTTCTTGGTTGAGGTTGTAAAATTACTTTTTTTAAATTTTATTTTATACTTTTCAAGAAAGTTTCAATTGTGCGTCGAGCATGGCAGTTGTAGGGTGGTGCAGTGGCAGATTAGTTTGGCGTCCGGAGGCGCCAAGCTATTCTGGCACCACCCTTGAACTATCATGTTGTATCCGTTTCCTGTCTTAATGTGTCATGGCTGAAATGGGTTAACTCCTCCACCATTGGACACAGACTGTGCTTTTGAAATCACTTCAATTAAACTCAACGTCGAGGATGCCCAGGCTTCAAAGGAACATAGATACACAGTGGGGTAGCAAGAGGCATAGATCCACATTAGCCCCTGCAATTACGGGGGCTTATGTGGACCTATGCCTCTTGCAACTGTGGTGCTCCCATTTTCTCGACATCGAAGGGGCTATACCGCGACTACCTACCAACTACGCCTGCATCAGGTCAATGGCCTCACCCTGCCAGGCCAAAATGAAAAGGTCTCGTACGCCGATAAGGGTTGCATTCGTTTTCCATGGAGAAAAAGTAATTTGACTTTCCTTCCCTGGCTCCTTCACTTTTAAGATCCTGTGCGGGAGATAGCTCAATGTTACAGATAGGTTGGGAGACCTATATCAATCAAGAAAGTCAGGTCAGTTCAGACCAAATCACTTTATTTATCCCACATATATAGTGAATTTTGAGGGCGAGTTTAACACAGATTTATACAGGTACAGTCATGAAAGCAATAATAATAATAATAATAATAACAATAATAATAATAATGAATAATAATAATAATAATAATGACAATGACACACCTGGCTATGCCCGTTTAGCTCGGCACTTAAGTAATCAGGCACTTCTTTTGAGGTGCCACGACAAATCTGTCATCTCAGACAGCTAACCCTGGAAATGAAATACATTGGTGTAAAATGGTTACAATGGTTCCTCTTTTTTATGAACTAACCCACTTCCCTGCCGCTGTACGTACACTGTACGTATATTTTGTTTCAGAATCTGGTCATTCAACGACCAAACGATACAACGACCAAAAGCCAACACAATCCAAGAAACATAGATACAAATTGGTCTAAGCAAGAGGCATAGATTCTCATTTGCCCACGCAGTCGCGGGGTTCATGATCTATATCTTTTGCAGCTGGATCATGTTCATTTTTTCTCGGCAGTGAAGGGGTTAACATCTGGAACAAAGATCATGAAAGCTTGCATATTGGCGTGTTTCAATGCCCCCTGAATCCACGAGTATATTCCCCCCCCCCCCCCATCCTCCCCCCCCCCCCCCCCCCCAAAAAAAAAAAAAAAAAAAAAAAAAAAAGAAGGCACCAAAATCAAAATAATTTGTGTATTTTTTTAAAATAAAGACGCATTTTTACCCCTCAAATATGTATGTAACTTAGCAAATAGTAGCTCAATTTGTACATGCAATTTTTCAAATGAACAATATCGATTTCCTGTATCGACCCCTTTGAGGGCGACTATACATTTTTTTTTAAATTCTGTATGACCGGTCGATAACCTGCTGAATGAGGTTGCGTGACAAACGTCTGTCTTGCTGTAAATGCTACAACAAATACACACAACAAACAATATAATTCAAGGGTAGTATCTGATTAGTTTGGCACCCGCAGGCCACAAGCTAATCGGACACTTCCCTCGAACTGTCATGGTTGACTGCTCTAGAAATTTAGCGTGTACGATCGATGTTTGACTGAATTAGGTTGCATTGCACATTTCTTGCTGCAAAGGTCATCCCCAAAATATAGTCTCGTCGCCAAATTTGCTTCAACTTGACAGTTCAAGGTAGTGCGTGAGTAGTTTGGCGCCAGGCGGCCACCAGCAAGTAGACGCAAGTAAAACGCGGCAACTTGACAGCACAAGGGCAGTGCCTACTTAGCGTGGTGTCGCGTTGTCTGTTAGTGTATGAGCTCTGCTGGCCGACAGACACACCAAACGCGCAATACAAGGTCAACGAGATGGCAGGTCTCATTAGTCTCTCGAAAACAGGAATAGGACAAAATCAACAAAACTGATCGAAGAAAAGGAACGGAGAGAGACGATGGCAAAACAAACATAGAGAACAAAGCACACACACAAAAAAAAAAAACCCAGTGAAAGGACTGGAGTGTTAGAAGGAAGAATGGAATAACATTGACGAACCCCTTCAACAAACGAACGAATGAGTGAAGACTAAAGATGGAGTAAAAAAGAAAAAAAAAAAAAAAAAGCCCAGTAAAAGAACTGGATTGTTAGAAGGAATAATGGAATAAAATTAACGAACCCCATCAACAAACGAACGAATGAGTGAAAGGAATTGTAAAATAACCAAGTAAGCAAGAAACAAAGACAGGAGTGATGAGGAACGAGTAATGTTCTAAGAGAGAGAGAGAGAGAGAGCGAGAGGGAGGTGCAGTGGAGGGGGAGGGGGGGGGGAGAGGAAGCAGTGTGTGTGTGGAAGGGGGAGGGGGGTTCTTCAGTGAGTCCCAAGAATTTTTTTGGGGGAATGCGGGGGTGGGGGGGGGGGGGCGTGGGGGGTGGGTGGGGGGGGGGGGGGTCAAACGTTTGCATTGCAGAGACCTCTCTCCAATCAGTCTATGGATTCCACTACATTCATTCAGACAATCTAAACAGAATAACCCAGTAAGCAGAGGCTTTCGGGCCCACGACGGCCGCGTTGGGCCCGCGCACGACTGTGCGGGGGCTAGCTGCGGCCATCGTGGTCCCGAAGACGTTTTGCTACTGGGGAACAAACTCAATCTTACTGATCACAAAACAAATCAACCTGCCCGCTTGCTTTTGATTCAGTCACAGATTAAGAATCCCAATGACCTCGTCATTGCGAGGGGAGAAGATGCAAATGAAAACATGCTGATCTCTAGAAGCACGAGGCGTATGTTCTTATGAGCTCATGCGGCTGCAGACGCGTGGAACATGGATATCTGCGCCTCTGCGGAAGATCGGAGATTTCTTTTCTGACTTTCTCGCCAGTCACAGACTAGGAAACCCGATAGTTTCTTCAGTGTAAGGTGCATAGGTGCAAATGTTTTCTGCCAAGCAAAAGGCATAGAACCCCTGCGGCTGTAGGGACTCATGAGAATCTACGCTTTACGCAGATATTGGTTTATTTTTCATAAAGCTTCCTTGTGGGTTTCCTATCTAAATTCTCAAGCGGTGTGTATTCAGAGACAGGCGATGTCATTTTGGACTTCAGCTCCTGATGACCGCTTTAGTTCGCAAAACACAAGCGTAAATAAAACCAGCAAGAGTCATAGATCCGCATAAGCCTCTGCAATTGCAGTGGCTCATGAGGATCTATGCCTCTTGCAGATGGCAGACTTTTTTGCTGCAGAAGTGATCGATTTTATTCTAGTTTCTCCTATCTCCCCAAACGGTCTCCGTCACGAAATTTCGACATAGTTATTCTGACAAGAAGAGAAACTGATTCTTGCACAAACAGCCAATCGAATGCAGCATTCTTGAAAAAAAAAAATATAGGATCCTTAATGATTTGTCTTTTCTTGAACACACAAAATCGCTGTAATGTCTCGTCATGTCCTGTCTTCCTGGGTTTAATGACATAAAAATCACTCCAAATTAAGGGAGGGTGGGAGGGTAAACGGAGGGAGGTGGGGTGGGGTGTGGGACCGCTGTGTTAAGGATAGTTAGATGTTGGGGTGTTAACGAAAAAAGTGCTGAAATTTTCATCTCTCTCTGATCATGTGCCATTTTGAAGATCTTTCATGCTTGTTTTGTGCCTATAAAGGTTTTTGCAAAGTGTCTAGAACTCTCAGTCATTATTATCATCATTGTCATCATGATTATTATCATTATTACAAATATTTCGATTTATGCATAATGCCTAGCGAGATTATAAATTATTTGTAGCAAGGGTTTGCTACAAGGACCCTTGTAGGCTTGAGGGAAGTAATAATAATAATAATAATAATAATAATAATAATAATAATAATAATAATAATAATAATAATAATAATAATGTATACTTTTAAGGCGCCTATACTTTCGATAGAAAAGCTCTAGGCGCCGTTCAGATGACATACTAACATACATACACCTTGCATCCTACAACACATATATATATTCCCTAACATACACACTCACGCAACAAGATATACAAGGAAAATAAGCTTAGCAGAGTGAACACACCAACAAGAAATGCTCACACACACCAAAGACATTCCTGTACCATAAAACTAATAACGGATACACTAGGCAGTTGTCACTGACAAAAACAAATATAACGGTGAATGCACGTTTAAATGAATAAATGCGTCTTTGAAGACTGCCGGAAACTATTGGCTGATTCAACATATATGAGGGACTGTGGGAGTTTATTAAAAAAAAAATGGTCCTTGGTATGAGAAAGACCTCTCGCCAAAAGACTTAGTTCTCACAGTCGGAAAGAGTAATAGTTTAATGAAGACCCGAAGGCCTGAGGGGTACAATGGTTACTTTGACCTCCCTCAGGCCTAATCGGGTCCGTGTCCCAAATCCCCGCTACCAATAGCGTATTTGTTTTCATTCCTCCTTTATAATTGTAAAGAAATCAAGCTGAAATCTTTCTGGATCACACCAGACATGACTGACGTCAAAACAATATACATGTATACATAATACGTTTATGACGTAATAAAAGATCTTTCATCACGTTGCCGTCTGCATTATTTGGGGGTTCTTTCTCCGGGTACTCCGGTTCTTCCACCCCCCCCCCCCCACGCACACCCCACCCCCGTTGGTACCGGTTTCAGGCCACTTTACAAATTTCAAATACAAGCGATAAAAAAATCTCTGTAACTTCAGTAGCTGAACTGGCCCTTCGTCTGTCTTGTACTGTGTTTGTCTTAAACGGCGTAAATCCGTGTCTGTTACGTGAGTGTGCGTGTTGGGTTTCAGTTCGTGGCGCTTTGAGTCGATTTGCCCAAAAATTGAGAAAAAGCGCCTATATAATAACGGTATTATTATTATTATTATTATTATTATTATTATTATTATTATTATTATTATTTTGAACAACACTAAGTAACTTCGTATTTTAGAACGTTTTGGTGCTCTTTTATGAACTAAAACTTCCATCCAAGACGCGTCACAAAGAGGGCTACAAGAAGTCCGCCATTAGTCGCCACAATTGGGAGTTTTGTAGCGAGGTCACATGGTACGGGTCGTGCTAAAAATATTGGTCGTGTGACGTAGGGATAAAAACAAAATGTTTTCTCCTTTGGCGAACGTTCTATTTTGCACTCCAGCGCAGGAAGCTATGTAGGGAGTATAACACCTTCGCTTCATCATGAAGCAGCGCTAAGAAGCTCCAGAAAAGACAATAGATTTTGGGATCAGCATCTTTTTAGGCATTAACTTGGCAGTCTCCAGAGATTGTATGTCCAAGACGTTGCTTAGGGAACACAGTTAAGATAGCGTGCGTCACCAGGTTTTGCTTAGCGACAACAAATAACTTGAACCAGTTTTAGAAATAGTTCTCAATCTGAGAATGCTTATTAATGATAGCATGAGGCATAGATTCTTATGAGCCCCTACAGCCGCGGTGGGTCTTGAGAATCTATACCTCTTGCACTGAGAATGACGGGACATTCAGATTTCAGAGACACAGGTGTAAATTGAATTGATGTTGGTTACTGTGTCCTGCGGTAACCGTACGATAGGGCTTTGTGTCGTTCTTGCCAAAGGCTGTCCGGCCCTTGCTAAATGCGTGAGACATTTTGAAATGTCAAATCCAACGTTAACCCAGTTTGGAAGATTAGATGTGGAAATCAGTGGCTACATTTTCCTGGGCCTTTTATTTTTGTTTCAAAAATTCCTTTTTCTTGCTTGCCTGTTTAGCTGGCTGGCAGATTACTTGGACTGTGTGCAAGCGATATTTCTAAAACCGGTGGTCGTGTTTTATTGAGAAAATTAGAAGATCATATTTTCATCATCATCATCATCATCATCAGTCCCTTGCCCGAACTGGGCGTTGGGGGGACTGAAAGGCAGCAGCAACAGACAGTGCTCTCCACTGAGTTCTATTTTGGGCGGTGGCAAGCAAGTCTGACATCTCGAGTTCGGTCCATTCTTTTATGTTTGCGACCCAACTCTTTCTCTGACGACCTCGCCGACGACTTCCTTCGAGAGTGCCTTGGAGGATAGTCTTGGACAAGGTGTTGTGTCGGGTCACGTGGCCAAACCAAGCAAGCTTGCGCCGTTTCACGGTTGCCAGAAGGGGTTCATGTGGGCCCACCAGGGAAGTGACGATGCTCCGTACATATTCGTTGGTCTTGTGCTCGCGGTATGAGATGCGGAGCAACTTCCTCAGGCACTTGTTCTCAAAGGCCTGGATTTTCTTTTCTGAGTCTGCAAGCAGTGTCCAAGTCTCACAGCCGTAGAGTAGAATAGACACTATGAGGGACTTGTAAAGCCTGTACTTGATGGTGAAGCTGATGGAGTTACTTCGCCATATCCTGTCCAGCCTGGCCATTGCGGATGTTGCTGTACCTATCCTGATACGGATCTCTGCTATGCAACTACCGTCTTTGGACAGGGTGGCTCCCAAGTACTTGAAGCTATTGACCTCTTCTAGCTTTTGGCCATTCATGTGAATGTTGCTGCTGCTGTCGCTTGTGGTGTTGATCATCACTTTGCTTTTATCCGTACTGATCTCCATGCCATAAGACCCTGCGCTACTTGAAAGTTTGTCTGTCAGGTTTTGGAGCTCACTATTGCTGCCTGCCATGAGGTCAATGTCGTCTGCGAATCGAAGATTGCACAGGGATCTGCCACCAATAGAGATTGAAGTATGGTGGTCGTGGAGGGTTTCCTGCATGATCTTCTCCAGGAATATGTTGAAAAGGACAGGAGAGAGCAGGCATCCTTGACGGACACCGATCGTCGTCCTGAAGAACTCGCCTGACTGATTGTTAAGTAGAACCGCGCTGCAGGCGTTCTTGTAAAGCGCTTCTATCATTTGGATCAGTCCCTCCTCTATGTTGAACGATCTCATGACTTGCCAGAGTCCGTATTTTACCAACCAACAAAATATCATAAACTTTAATTAGGACGGTAGCAAAACGCTTTCGGGCCCACGACGGCCGTAGTAGGCCCGCGCACGGACGTGCGCGGGCCCACTGCGGCCGTCGCGGACCCGAGGACCTTTTCCCTGCTTGAATGGCATGTTAGCCATGCACATTAGTTCGAACCTGTTTGCAGGCAAAGACAGTATACTGTCTTTGGTGCAGGTGACTGCTCTCAAACTGTCCGCGTATTTTATCCACATCATTGCTTTGTTGATATTCTACCTCCATGTAGATGCGTTAGGTAAAGAGAGGTATGTAACAGGAGGGAGGGAGGGAGGGATGGAGGGAGGGAGGGAGAGAGAGAGAGAGAGAGAGAGGGGGGGGGGGGGTTGGTGTCAGTCTTAAAGAAATGTGGAGAAGGCACTTTTGAACCTTTCAAACATTCGAGGTCGAGTGCCGCTTCCGCCGCGTACCCGAATGCAGCTCGTAAGTCTCGAATGTGTTAACCCCGGCCAGTCCGAGGGAAACTGAACACAATCCAACTGCGAGCGACACAGATCCTCATGAGCCCCCCTCCCCCGCCCGCAATTGCTAGGGGTTCATGAGGATATATGCTTCTTGGTGACAACACTATGAATCCATGTTCCTTGGACGGCTGATTTCAGAAACACAATCTGCGCTCACTGGCAGCGACTGCAATTTCTGGAACCCTCTCCTCGACTTCTCCTGTGCCCGGGAAATTAGTTCTTAGAGAATTAAAAACAACAACAACATAAACAACAAAACGACACAATAACGACACAAAACGACACAACAACGACACAACGATATCACAACAACGACAACACAATAACTACAACACAATAACAACAAAAACAGAACAACAAAAACAGCACAATACAATAACAGCACAACAACACAACACTACAATAGCACAACATCACCACCAACTGACACCTTCCTCTACATTTGTCTGGACGGCATTGTACTCTGCCCCCGCCCCCCCCCTCCTCCCCATCTCCTTCTCTCAACATATTTCATTGCCTACAAATCAATTTCATTTGCAGCACTTTGGCGTGTGAACGTGACAGCCAGTAATTGGCAATTTCTTGCAAGGCCTGTTCTCAATAGGAGATGAACGATAAGGATTTTCTTTACATTTTTTAAAAACTCTTTTCTTTCTTCATCAAGAGATTCAAAAGACAAGTGTGTTGGATTCATCAAATACAATTTTTTTAAAATTTATTTTAAATTAGTTTTTATTTTCTGATTTGATCTTGTATTTTTCAGTCAGAAATTAAAATTTGCAATTTTATCCCTTTCACTGCCGAGAAAAAGTTTACAAGATCCAACTGCAAGAGACATAGATCCTCTTGAGCCCCCGCGACTGCGGAGGATCATGCGGATCTATGACTCTTGATGAGACCAAATTGTATCCATGTTTCTTGGACGGTTGTGGCTTTTGGTCATTGAATAAACAAAGATTTCAGAAACAGAAATGTACGTACAGTGGCGGGGAAGGGGTTTAGTACACTGTATATCGTCATCATTATATGAATTATGATATTTCGCCGTCCGCAAATTACGCTTTTCACAAAAATGAACGTACTGTTTTTGGCATTTCTTTGGGCAGAATGGACGTATGCAAACAAGCAAAAATTGTAAAGAAAAGACGAATGTTAACCCTTTGCGTGTCGTTAGCGGTCTTTGTCGCGATGATTCCTATTCAATAGGGATAATAAAGAGACGTTGCCAAACTAGTTCCAACAATATCGTATCTCCATTTTCATAAGAGTAATGAGGTGATCCCAAACTGAGTCGACAGACTAGTCTACTAATCTTGCCGAAAAATAACCCCCCGGTATTGCTTGGAAACATCGCTAATCTTTGCTTGAAAAACAAGCCACCTTTATCTTCTCGGACGAATCACCATGCGCCTGTAGCGATTACATGTACGTTTACGTAATCCTCGGCATGGCAATGTATCTGATGTTTCCGGCTGATAATCAGCGTGTTTGTGTGGTGTTCTTTCCCTTCAAATTCAGTGGCACCGCTGACGCACAGACTCCAACCCAGACGACATTCTCCGTATGAAGAACGAGGAGTAATCAGGGTTAAACTGGACCAAGATCTTGTCGGCAAGAGGCATAGATTCTCATGAGCCCCTGCGGATGCAGGGGCTCATGAGAATCTATGCCTCTTGCAGATGTAAAGATTTTGAATGAAGGATGAAGAATTAGTCCAGTATGAAGGATTATTTCAGTGTCTTACCATTTACAGTCAAATTGTTGCAATGTCTTATCAGCAAGAGGCATAGATTCTCATGTGCCCCTGCGGATGCATGGACACATGAGAATCTATGCCTCTTGCAGGCGTTACGAGTTTGGATGCAGAAGTGTTCCAGTGGTTGGTTGGTTAGTTCGGGGTTTAACGTCCACGGCACCGAAGTGATAATGGACGGCCCCGACGGGCGGGTTTTGCGGGACAGGAAAATCTATTGCCTATGGAGTACGACCTGAACACTGATCAATTCAGGCGCACTGCAACTGTGAAAGTTTGATTTACCAGGACATTTCAACGGACATGCTATGGAACAAGCCCGTCTTTTTTCCCTGGATTGCGAGTCCAGCTACCGGGGCCGGGACGGGGACTCGAACCCACGCCCCGACGATTCTCTTCGCTCTCTTGCTCCGACGCTTAACCGCCTGAGCTATTTTGGACTCTTAAAGTGTTCCAGTGTTTGACCGTTTGGGTTATAAGCAGCTGTGCTTAATCACATCCCCTTGGTCGAGTAGAAAGGGCATCTAGATAAGCCGGAACGGCGGAGATCGAACGTCGGATGACCTTTCCTGGGGGAAGGCACAGACAGATCCTCATGAGATTATACGCAAGAGGCATAGATCCTCATGAGCCCTAGCGGCAAAGCTTCTTGTTGACGGATGTTGTTCCGTTCAGACGGCCGCACAAACATCAAAGATGAACGTGCCAACAATGGAATCTACGATCTGCAAAACATATCGAGTTTGATTCGCTGATGATAACTCAGAGCATGACGAAAGGACGTGGCATACTGATTTGAAACAAAACAATTACTTCCAGAAAGAAACAATTGGATTTGGATCACAGCACCGAGCACACAGAGAAGTGGTTGCGGAGGCTCGTGAGGAGATAATTATGCCTCTTGCGCTGGCAAATGGGAGACGGTGTTTTGCAGGAGAGGAAGAAAAGGTCATCGGGCCGACGTCGGTCGCAGTGGGCCACTCGGTCGACGTCGGCCCGAGGGCCTTTCGCTTACTGGGTGGGATCTGAGTGAATGGTCTAGAAAACCGTCAGACTACACAACAAACACTGGAATCACATTACAGCGGCTGTGTGATTTTCCAGCAGAAATGGCAATCGGCTGAGCAAAAGGTCATCGGGCGGACGTTGTTCGATCCCGGCCTGCTCACTGGACACGTTGGGCTCAAGTGGACTCGACAGCACCATTAATTTTTAGACTTTAGTCCGGTGTCTTGACGAGATACAGGAGATTAAAGAGAAGGAATTAATGGACAGGAAAAACAGATGTAAGCAACAAAAACAAAAAAACAAAAACAAAAAAAAAACTATGTTGTAAAACAAACTGTGGAATCGAATTTCTCTCGTGTCACTTGAAGCACGAATGGCTGCACTTGTAAGCTGATGAGGATCTACACGTCTTAGACGTGAAACGTGTTTGCCTTTGTCTTTGATCACTGGAGATGGGCGGTTCAAGTGGGAACGCAAAATGACGAACGTAAAACAACTTGGCAACGTTAAAAAAAACCCGCACGAAACCAACAACCATTAAGCGGAATCACATCATGAGGTATTAAATTCAACGTGGAAAATACCTGGCCCTCAAAAGAACAAGTATACAGGGTAGTTTAAGCAAGAGGCATAGATCCTTATGAGCCCCCGCAAATGCGGGGGCTCATGAGGATCTATACCTCTTGCTGTTGGGTTGTGTACATTTTTCTCGGCAGAGGATCTTGTAGAGGACCTTGCCGCTGGAGGCGTGGACAAAAGGATTTGGACAAACGATCATTTTCATACTCTGGACAATGGGTTTCCTAAACCCTTCAGAAACAGTTAATCCAGTGCGAGTTTTTTTTTTTTTTTTTACGCAGTCTTAAAACTCATCTTTTTCTAACTTTTGATTTGACGATTGTCAGTGTTCACGTATTTGGTCGTATGAAACGTTACTGTAATTTTCATGCGGTTTTTTGTTTTTCACTTTAGAAATTAATTCTTCGTTCGTGTTGTTCGGCGCCTAGAGTATTTTGCCATGTATAGGCTCCTTATAAACCCCTTTAATATTATTACATTATTATTATATTATTATTATTAGTATTATTATTATTATTAGTATTATTATTATTATCATCATCATCATCATCATTAAATTATATGTCTACGCTTGATTTGATACAGACAGTGAAAACGTTGCACAGCTGGTATAATCAAGCCAATTACCTGAACACAGAGTAGGATACCGATATTCAATATCTATACTTCTGGTTCAACTGATTTGGCTGTTGCTTAGCAACTGCTTGGAGCGAGTAAATTAACGCGCCGAAATTGCACTTTTTGAGACCACTGTAAAAGCAACGTCAAAGACCTCCAGCCGTAGAAGGAACGTGGATACAAAGTGGTTTGACCAAGAGGCATAGATCCTCATGAGCCCCCGCAAATCTATGATTTTTGCAGATGAGTTGTGTTCAATTTTTTTTCGGCAGTGAAGGCGTTAAGTGACTGTGGACGAGAAGTTTCACGAGATTCCAGTGCCAAGACACGATGAAGGATCTAGGAGTCCAATTCTATCGGGCCGGACATCTTGACACTGCTAAGGTCGGCTAAGTACCGCAGGGCATTTGGCTTTGGCTACACGCCACTATGAAAGATGCTTGTTGTACCTATTTTCTGAACTCTTCTATGAAAGATACTTATATAGTACCTATTTTCTGCACGTATTTCACAGTAGTAGCGGTTATAGATTACGCTGATGATTTTTCTCTGAACAATCAGAATCAGAATTTGTACTGGTGATATGTGAGTAAAAAAAGGGACACATTACAATAATACATGTATTATTATTAACTCCTTCAGCCCGACGCACGTATTTCCCAAATTTTTTTGGGGGGGGGGTCATCTAACGACTATGCACCTGTTGCAGGTATCACTCAGCCGTTTTAAGGATCGCTTAATCCACGTGTTTAAATGGTCTAACACGTTCTTGGGGATTCTGGAGCACGTATCTCCTTTCAAATCGCTACTGCATGAACACAAGAAGCATCGCCAATCAGGCTGACCTATACGTGTCAATTATTTGTACGATCAGAAATAGGTGCAGACTCGCTTATCTGAGAGGTACGGTGGCTGAGGACACTAATCAGGCTTCCGTCATGCCAAACTCATGTACCTCTCTGAACATCACATACAACAACTAATCACACAACAGCTAACATCACGAACTAACCAAAACAACGTTTAACGCTGACAATCAAAGCACATTACGAATTACAACAGGATCATTCACACTTCAAGCATTCTCAGACATAAGGGGAGAGTGAAGGAGTTTACATCACCATATTTACTTCTGACATTTGATACAATGAAAATTTAAGTCAACTCACCCAACAATGCGAGGCGTTGTCTTGAAAACATGGTAATGGTCGGTGCGCTGTCTAGAGGGTACCACAACGTGTCACTTCAGCAACGGGGCCCGCGAAATGCCCACCGACCATTCCTTATATACATCTGCCTAATTCAACTTTTACTTCTACTTATCCACAGTCCCACATTATTTTTACCACGTGGACCCTCCATACCCATGCCTAGACACTTAAACATTTATTAATGTCTATTTGACATATTCTCTCACAAGACACTCCTGACTTCTTCCGGCCTTTTGGACACCTTGACATATACCGATGTCCATTTAACCTGGCTCACACATTATTCTACCGACGTACGCCGGGATTCCCTTTTAGCGTGCCCATTTATCACGCGCCTGGGCTTTGACCCCACATGTTAACCCTAATCAGTAATTTAACCCTGACCAGGCACTCTGTGACATCACTCCCCTCCCTCTAAAATGAGTCTCCCGACTCATTATACACTTACACAAATGTACACCATCATTACAAAAGAATAGGTGAGCAGACCATCCAATACATTGTCCAAAACTCAATTAAAATAACAGACATCATTCATATCAAAGTCCGGTCTAGTATAATAATATATAATAATAAAAAAAAATTCATACGCAACAACAGTAGCGGGCTGCACTGTGCGAGACCTCTCCGCCGAGATATGTGGGGAAAGAGGGGGCAGGGGGGGGGGGGTTAACACGGAACACGTAGCAACCCCAAGCTAACCTGGCAGACGTGACGACCAGACTCTGGTTTAGAGTAGGCGACGTGCTATTGTTTTCCTGCCGATGTCAAGTGATCTGCAGTTTCACGAGACCAACGGCTCCCTTTTGGGAACGGAATCGAATACTATTTATTTCAATTTCAAATTCATTTTCAACAAACTTTATGTCGACGAACACTCGCCCCTAGAGTAGTCTTTATAAGTCTGGCGTCGATCTTCATGTGTGGTCATTGGACCCACAAGGAATCAGTGGACGTGATCCTGATTCGATCCGTCGTAGAACTGATTCTTATCGTATCTGCCCATTTGTACGTTACCGTAAGTCAGCTGGCTGCTCTGTGTTTTATCATGGGGAATGGTTTGGTTGGAATAGAGGACATCAGGACCCTCCGCGGAATTGCCTCACACCTTCGCACACCCAGTGTATGTCATTTATATGCTGCGTGACACTTGAATTGACCACTCCGATCCCAGTGTCCTATCATCAAATCCAATGTAACAAAAATACATATAAAAACCTCAATATTATAAAAATCCAACCACCACCAAAACAATCCATCAAGATAGCATACACCCTTCACCAATTCCCAATATAAAACCAATACAACCATTTCCAACCAACTTTCTTATCCGTATTCAATATACCGTAGACCCGCTCTCGGAGCTACAACCTCCCAGACATTAACGGTTGGCAGACATTAAAAAAAATAAAAAATGAACTTAAAACGACCGTACCATTAACATCACATCTTATCTCCTCATCTCGATACATATTCAAATCATATAATAAAACAACAACATATCAACTCAACTCAAAAATATTCCACAACATTATCTGAGCACAACTTGTGCCGTACAGTTTACATTATTTATAGCAATACCAACCAACAAAAATCAACATATCCAAATTAAAATGAATGCACTATACCCATCATACAACACATAGTGCACGTTACATCATATTCTCAACTGTACACACGAACAACGTATCCAATGCTCTAAATCACATCATTCATTCTTTCACCTTCGCCACAAAGCGATGGCGGGTAGATGGGCGCATATGTGGTTAAAGGTTCTAAGTACACGTTATCATCGGTCACACCGGGGGCCGATGGAGCAATTGGGCTGATTACAGCCTGTGTGTTTGCGCCCTGCTTGTTCAGATACGTAGCCTCTTGACCATGTACTAGCTTTAAATGCGTGGTATAGGTTCCCTTCTTGATCATGTGTTTAAATTGCCATATCTGAATAACAGAGAGAGGAATTACTCTCGGTAATGGAACAGACACTCCAGTGTTCATACTGACTAGTTCAAAGTTTGGCCATTGAAGGTGGAGTTCTCCACGCAAACAGTCTTTTTGAACCAAATTAACATGCCGAACCCAGGATCGGAGGCTCGTAACGTAACGTGCAGGACACAGAGCCACTGAGGCTACATAGAAATTTAGGCAAGTACCGCTCAAGGAGGACATCTCCAGGAACACCCGAGTGGAATTCTGTGACATCATCGAATTCCGCACAGTGTTCATGGTAATAACCACTATGTATACTAACACAGGAATGTGCATAAACATCAAGGCATTGTCATATCGTCCGGTACAGTAGTCAGTGTGATCGTTGGTAGTCACGTCAGTCGTTCGTGCCGAAGCAATCGGACTGTCGTGTATTTTTGCCCAATCGAGTGCAGGGGGAATCTGGGCATGAGCAGCATTGATGGCTCCCAGCATTAGCAAAATTGTACGTAACTTTTGTGCCGTAACAAATAACGCGATGGAGAGAAGGACTACTAATCCAGATGTAACATAACTAAGAATGTGAGGGATAGACCATGTTTCGTCAGGTTGTGTCCATGACCATTTCGAAATTGCTTCGCCAATGGCCTGTCGATAAACCGTTTGGCCGGTCTTCATTTTGTCAACAATCACCGTCAAGTCAGTCTTCAGTTTTGTGTCCAGGGATACCTTATCGTCAAACTCGTCGGATGCTATGAGCAGGGGTGGGATTTTATATTGAAAAGGCGTCGAGAAAAGCTTTTCCGAGGTAAGTTGATTAAGAAAGCTGTCGTTAAAGAAAGCTTGTAACACCGCTAGGTTGACACCGTGCTGCTGCGTAATTTCGATCTGTTGTTGGCATTGAGAAATTCTCGGTGGAATCAAATAATTATCCACTAAAACAGTGCATCCGCATGGAACCTTGAATGTACAAAATGTACATCCTTTCTGCTTCGCCACTTGGTGGTTACAAGTCAAAATCAATTCACTTATTTGTGTAAGCAGCACCACGCCGTCACCCAGGTCAGTAATAGACGACTCAACCGGCGCTTCCAGAAAGAGAAACGAACACCGCGAACGAACGTTTTGCCGTAAAAACATCGCTGCCGCACAGGTTGGAACATTTATAGACCTTTGTGCAAACGGGACATCGCATTGTTTAACATGTGTGCTGTGACATTGAAGACAATCCTGTGAGGATAGTTCAATGAACGACGATTGATCCACCGGAAACGCAATAAAATCCGGCACATTTTTAACTAAAGTAGCGTGTCGCGCAGACTCATTAAACGGAACTGGAAAGGTTTTGACCGCATAAATATTAAACATGGCGTTCCCAGTGGTGATGGGGATTTGGACTGTTATCAATATTGTTTCTGCCTGCGCTGTATAAAACACCGACTTTGACTGATAATAGTACAACGGGTGCATGTATGCAATTCTAAGGTCCGGATGTTGAGATTTTAGCCGTTCATTTACCCATAGAAGTGTTTGTTTAAGCGAATGCGCATCTATCAACAACGGAGACAGCCTACGCTGTGCAAGTGATGTTACTCCTACCATAAAATCTTCCAACTGGCGCTCTAGGCGCATCGCATTTGTAGCTTTTGTAACAAATGCTGGTATCAAATAAAAGATTGCTTTTTGCACTGCTAGCATTTCACTGTGCTCAGCGTTTATCCCTGCTGCCAAACGATGAATAGCATGATTATCTGATTGAATCATTTCCATTAAGTTGTTCATGCGTTTGTTGGAAGTTTTTATGAAGGATTCTAATTTTGACACGATTTCTACATCCGACAGTGACTGTTTCATTTGAATATTCCACAGCTTATCGATATGCCGAGCTAAGTCCTGTACCTGACCTTCCGTAGCCGTCCCAAATAGCGATGAACTAAGATCCCCTACGAATGAAAAGAGTGCCCGTTTTGTTCGCGAGTCAGAACGTTTCCCGTTAAACTGTTCACCCCCAAGCATACTCCTAGCCTTATCAAACGTATCCCTAACTTCTGTAGACATGTTCCGAGCTAAATAATTCAAATGATTGATGACCGTATCTTTAAACCAACAGTAGAACGCCGTTTCATTTTTACATGGAGATTTTGGAATATCCGGATATTCAATTGGTGGCAATTTTAGCTCAAAAGTGTGGAGCCAGTACTGCATGGTGTTGTCAATCTTCCCTTGGTAGGTGAAGACGGTTCCTAAGTTAAGCCTTGGCTCCGGTGAGACGTGGAGGCCCCCTGAAGGTGTGACCCTTGTTGCCCATATCAGCAACAAACAGAACCTCAAGCAACCTGCATCATATTACAAATCATTAGCACTCTTACAACCATCTCACACACATTAAATAAAATACTAATTCAAAATACATTCATTTTAATAACAATACATAGTACTATATGGCGCCCTTCTCATATGTATAACATAACTCAATGCACAAAAAAATATCACACAATGTTATTTTACTAGGTGCTACGTTTGAGCACCTGTACCATCGCGTGCTTTCGTTCACAACTGTGTCCGCCAACGTATTGCCAATATCATGCCCGTATGCGGTATTCATACTGAGTCTTTCTAAAGACCTCATTTCTACTATAATCTTTCATCACATCGAGTTTTTACCGTCCTCATAAAAAAAAAATAATAATACTGTACCATCTCTACGTGGTGTACTTCATTTGTCACCTTACTTCTTGACAGCTGACTTTGTGAACGTGACGTTCCTTTATATACGACTTACCGTGATGACTGCCCGCGGCTGAACCTACCGTTATGCAAACCTCACCAAGCGTCATGAGGGTGAATGAGTGGAGGGATGAACTTTCCGAGCCTTTTTACCAATAGTAATTAACTAAAAAAAAACTACCAAGTATAGTGGAGGCTCGGAAAGCCATCCCCACATCAGGCCAAGGAAGGCCAGAACACTCATAGAGCCTGTAAACAAACAAAGAGCATAATTAACAATAATAAATGGATCCGTTCCCCAGAGCGTCCCCTGGTTCCCGGAATGATAAATAGATCCGTTCCTCAGGGCGTCCCCTGGTTCCCGGAAATAAGATTCTGACATTAACACGGCAGGTTCACCGCTGGCAACCGATGTGTCGAATCATCACAGATAGTCGTTATCGTACCCATGGGCCCACGGGATATATTTTTCTTTTCCATGTTTAGGGTCCTATAACACCCATATAATTATACGCTTCACACGTATCCTGCCGGCGTTCCGTTTTTTCTAAGTTCATTTCATTACGCATCAGGAGGAGTCCTGAACACAGTCGACTCCTCCCCCAACCTTACACGGTGGACGGCGACCCGTAGTCCCGGTGCGTCGCTGCCATTTATTCGATTTGCCTCATCCCTCGTCTGGGGTTATATCTCATATTTCCACATACATTTCTCATATAACACATATTACCTATCCTCAGTGTACCTTGTTACGCATCAGGAGGAGTCCTGAACACAGCCGACTCCTCCCCCAGCCTTACACGGCGGACGGCGACCCGCAGTCCCGGTGCGTCTTTGTCAGGTGCCCCGCTCAGAGGCGACTCCCGACCCGCAATACGGCATCTTTAGCAACCATCATTAACTCTCATGCTCAATAACACGCAATCTCGTATTGTTCGTCAACCGCACCGTCTGCTTACGGTGTCGCTCAAACTCGACCTGTAGCCGAGTGTACATCAATATAATGACCACAATCCTTACTTATCTACAAATATGTACAGTGTTCAGGGTATATCTGATCAGGTGGCTCCCCTAAGTACGCTTCTTCCCTCTTTTCTTTTTACGTGTATAACCTTGGACTGTTTTGTCAATATGAAACTGTTGCGTCACCTCTTCCGGTAGGTTACATCCTGGCTCCCAGGAGTTTTCAGAGACACCATATCCCTTCCACTTAACTAGATAATGCTTCTTCCCGTTTATCGATTTGCATTTCACAATCCGTTCTATCTCGTACAGTTCATCATCATCCGATTTAGCCTTGTCTGTTTCGTCTGTCAGTGAATGTGCGCCCTGGTCGTGTGCTTTTGACACGGCTGGGCACTTATTTTCGTTATCAGTGTCTGTTGCATCATTATCATCCGAGTCCTCACTCTCTAGCGTGAAGGACGGTGGAGGGTTGGTGGGGCGATCGGCCGGCGAAAAGTATGGCTTTAATCTGATCGCGTGGACCGGTACCTTCAGTTGGACATTGTCCTCGCAGCGGCGTAACACGTATGTGTGAAACGGCTTCACTAAGGTGATATAATACGGCCCGTTCCACAATGGCTGCAACTTCGGTGAGACACCCTTTTTCTTGCCTGTGTTGTATAGCCAGACTTTCTGTCCGAGGCGATAGGTCGGCAGCTGAGCACGCTTGTCATACTCCCTCTTGTATTTGGTTTGGGCTCGTTGAATATTCTCCTCCACTATTTTCTGCGTGGTCTCTGCACTATGAAGTATGTCGTTGAGTTGTTCCTCACCTCCAGCGGGGACATCTTCTTCGGACCTCAAAACGACGTCAATTGGCATCCTGCACTCCTTTTTGAACAGTAGGAAGTACGGTGAAAACTGCGTTGATTCCGTACATGGCGTAGTACGTAGCGCCATCACGATTCCCGGCAGGAATTTCGGCCACTTTGTGGGCTCATTCTCGCAGTACACTCTCATCATTTGCTTGAGATTTTGGATTTGCCTTTCCGCTGTACTGTTCGACTGCGGATGGTAGGATGAGGTGTGTAGTCTCGTTATATGAAAGGTTCTACACAGTTCTTGCACTAGTTTGGCCAAAAAATTTGTTCCTCTGTCTGACAGAATCTGTTCCGGTGCACCATAACGACATATGATTTCGGAATAGAGTACCCACGCAATGTCGGCAGCGGTGACCGTCTTCATGGGAAAGGCCTCTACCCACCGAGAGAAACTGCACACCACAATCAATAAGTACTTTTCTCCGTTTTCTGACGGAGTCATTGGGCCGGCTATATCAACATGCACTCGTTTGAAGAGAGATTCAATCGGTAGCGGACTCAATGGGGGCTTCTTAGGGTGAATCACTCTCTTAGCTTTTTGACAGCCGATGCACGACTTGACATATTCTAGCGTGTCGGCATACAGCCCGATCCAGAAGTACCTGTGTAGAATGGCATGGTATGTTCTGTCCAACGCAAAGTGTCCTCCAACCAATGAACTGTGAAATGCTTCCAATACTTCGTGCCGAAGCGGGTGAGGAACGACCAACTGTCGTATTACCCGTTCCGCCTTGGTGCCTTTACCCTTAGGGTACCACAAATGAAACAGCAGCCCATCGTGCATAACATAATCCTGAGCTTCCAAGATAAGCCGTCGTGCTATCTTATCCTCCGGGGGCAGTGCTCCTGAGGTGAGATAGTCAATGAAGGGTCCCGACTGCGGGTCCTTCTTTTGCATGGACTTTATGTCGTCTGGGTTTATGCATTCCAATGACGCAATGACTGGTTCATCCCCTTCACCTGCAGCCTGTATCACTTGTTGTTTAGGCACTTTATCATCAGTGTCGCGAGGCGTTTTTCTGATTGACTGTTGCTGCGCCGGGCGCCGCGTCCATGCATACTGGGCAGACCACAACTTCTCCCTCCACTTAGTCTGAGGTCTCGTCACTTTCCGGGCCTGGTATGCGACTTAAGGCGTCTGCGTTCGAGTGAATCCTTCCAGGTCGGTGAACAATATCGAACTGAAAGCCTTGCAGATACAGACTCCATCTTCCCAACCGTCCGACCAAATCCTTTTTCTCCAGCAGATATTTCACCGCCGCGTGATCTGTAACGACCTGAAATCGGGCGTGTGAGAGGTATACCCGGAAGTGTTTTATGGCGTCGATTAGGGCCATACTTTCTCTCTCTGTTGTCGAATATCCTCGTTCGGCCTTTGTCAGGATTCTGCTCCGATATGCAATGGCTCTCTCTCTTCCTTCGTCGTCTTTTTGCGCCAAGACTGATCCAATAGCGTCATTGCTGGCATCGGATATGACGATGAAAGTTTTGTTGAAGTCCGGGTAGACCAAGATCGGAGCGGACGTCAGTGCCTTTTTCAACTGTTCGAACGCTGCCTGGCATTGCGGAGTCCAATCAAACTTGACATTTTTCTCTAGAAGTCTTGTCAGCGGTGCTGTCACCTGCGCGTAGTTTTCGATGAATCTCCTGTAGTAGCCTGACAATCCCAAAAGAACACGAATGTGATTCTGTGTCGTAGGGACTGGAAATTCGTCCACGGCTTGCGTTTTGTCTGTCTGCACTTCTATCCCTTTTGCGGATATCACGTGACCCAAAAAATCTACCTTCTTTGCCGCAAAACGACACTTTGGAGGTTTAAGTTTCAAACCCGCTGAACGCAGTCGTCCAAAAACAGCGGAGAGATGGTCCAGGTGCTCCTCGATACTTTTCGAGAACACAATGATGTCGTCGATGTAGATCAGCGCAAACTGGAACCCTTGGAAGCAAGCTGCCATTGTGCATTGGAAAGCTGCTGGAGCGTTTTTCAGACCGAAGGGAATTCGGTTGAATTGGAAGTTTCCCAGATGTGTGGTAAATGTTGTTTTGTGAGCATCTTCCGGGGCCAAATTCATTTGCCAGTATCCCGAAAACAGATCCATCGTGGAAAAAATCGTTGCTCCCGACAGCTTATCAAGGACGTCGTCCACTCTCGGGAGATTGAAATACATCGGTTTCGTGACGCTGTTCAACTTTCTGTAATCGATGGCAAATCGAAACTCCGGTTCCGCGTCAGGTGAAAGTTGCTTTTTCCTTACCAACACCACGGGCGATGCCCAGGGTGAGGCAGGCGCTGGGGAGATGATTCCATGCTCAAGCATCTTAGAGACTTGCTTTTCAATTTCCTTTTGTGCCGAGGGGGATGCTCTGTAAGGCCGTTGTCGAATCGGGGCTGCGTGACCAGTGTCTATTTCATGATAGTGCAGATTGGTGCTGCCTATTTCGGACAAGTCAGTAGCAAAAACATCCTGGTGTTCCGCCAGAAATGCTGTGAACCTGTCTTTCTCTTCCGGTGTCAACTGTGCTTCTGCTAAATTGATTCCCAACTTTTGAACTATTTCCGCTGCCTGGGACTGAGTCATTGCTGCAGTCCTATCTTTGTGACGTGGCTGGGCAAACGTTGGAATTTCTCCTTGAACTGAATCTACTGGTGAAAACCTTCCAATGTCCTCCTTTTCCAGAATTCGGACAGTCTCATCCGAATGGTTCATAAGTCGACATACTGCCTGTCCATTCTTAATCGACACCAGTGAGCGTCCCACCATCACGCTTCCTTGGTTCCCTGCTGCCGCTTCTATCACTCCCAGCGAATCTGATCTTCCCGGAATAATCACTGGCACTACTGCCTCCGACCTGGGAGGTATGGCGACGTCCGACAAAACCTGAGCGGAACTAGGAACGTTTTCTGTATCTCTAACCAACTTGGCACGAACCTGACCATTCCCCAGAACTAATTCCATGGTGGGAAATGAGACATCCGCCCTGTGTTCCCTCAAGAAGTCTGTACCAAGTATGACTGGTATCTGTAGATTGTGCAGCACCCTAAACTTCTGCACCACCGTGAGATTTTCGATAGAAATCGGCAAGTCCACTTCTCCGCTAATTTGACAGTGGCCACTAACTCCCTTGATAGACCTGACACTTGGACCTTGAACGGAAACTGGAAGAGTTTTTCTAATCTGACCCAACAACTTTTCGTCTATACAAGAAATGTCTGCACCCGAATCTACGACTGCTAAACACACAAACTTACCTAGTCTAACCTTGTTGCTAACGTACCACAGCGAATGGACCCTTGGTTGTCTTCCCTTTGCTCGTGGTCGTGTTCTATTTACCCCCTTGCCGCCTGATCTCTTTACGATGCTCCTGCGCCGTCTGGCCCTGAATCCGGGCGACACAGGTGCGTATCCCTATGCTGAGGGCCCTTGAATCGGACGCGACCTACACACGCGGGCAATGTGACCAATCCGGCCACAGTTCCTGCACTGCGTGGTCTTGAACTTGCAGGAATTTGACGGGTGATTATCCCCACAGTAGTTGCAGTACCTGCGTGCACCGTTGAACGGGTTTCTTGAATACCCCGGCGAGTCGTGTCGCCATTCCTCAGGACGTCGATCGTTGTATGAGTGGCGTGACGGGTTACCATAGTTTGGAGGGGGGCGTGGAGGCTGCATGGGACGGAATCTCGGTCCCGGATGCTGGTTAATGAATGGCGGCGACGCAACCTGTCGTCGGACATCCTCTAGGGTGGCCCCTATCTGACTAATCCTGTTGCTAAGCTCGGCTATGTGGACTCCCGCACTATCCCCTGGTGTATTTTCCAAAACTTGGGCGGTGAGTGCTAAGTCGAGAGCCTCTACAATCGTCCGTGGGGACCGCAACATGACAAACTTGGAAATCTGTGGAAGCAGACCCCCGACTATGTTTTCCATAATGTCTTTTTCCGATTTTTCCAACTCCCGTCCTAGCTTCCGCTGCTCTGCAAAAAAATCTTCCACCGATTCGCTCGGCAACTGCCGTCTATCGTTGAACTGTCGGAGGCGTACCCACTTGAGTGAAGGATGCGGGAGGTACTGTTGCAAAAAGGCGTCCCGTAGTGCTGCAAAACTCGATCTATTTTCGGCTGGAAGGTCTTCGTACCACTGCCTGGCCTTCTCACGCAGAAAAAGGGGAAACGAACCTCTCCGTGTCTCCTCACTCCATCCTTTCACCATGGCAAACTGGTCGAAACATTTCAACCACAGGTTAGCATCTTCGCTCGCTCGGCCGTGGAATGCCTCGGGCGCCAGCGAGTTGGGAATGCTGTCCGCCATCCTGTGTGTTGCTCCGGTGTTGTTTGAAAAGAAGGGTGTGTCACCACGGGACTCAATACCAGCGCCGACGAAACGTCCTGATCGGGACACGGATGGGGTGTTGACTGCCGTCGTCGGGTTAGCGGCCGTTACGGAGATTAATTCCTGGTGAAGTGGGTGGTGAATGGATATTGGTTGCTCAGCTACCTTTCCTCTTATCGACGCGTCCCCAGGGCTCACCCGGACTCCAGTAGTCCACGTAGTTATATGGTTCCTTCAGTGCGAGGAGCGCTATATTGCACTTGCGGGATTCCTGTGACCAGCGGTGTAGTAGCGATGAGATCCTTCCCCCAATCTGAATCAGAGTCGGAGGACTCGTTGGTTGCCAATCGATCGTCCAAAGCGTGACGTGGGTTCGTAACATCAACAATCAATCGTCGAGGCGTATACACCTGCTGCGAATTCTCGGATTGGAGCGGAAAAGGAGTTGGTCTTGCTCGCGAACGTGCGCCCGAACTTAACGCAAAGTGGTTTTCGGATTGCGGTGGGGACAGATAAGACGGAAATGGAAGGCCCTTACCCGAGAGACTTTGATCATCTGAATTGAGACTGACTTGAGTATCTAAGCTCTTAGCAAATGCTCTAGTTATCGCCCTAGTAATTTCGCTTAACCCCTCGTCTGTATTCAATGGTTGCGGAATAGACTTGGACATAATTGCCAAACTAAAATAAAAACTTCTTCCCTTTGCTCCCCACCTTTGTTTCCTATCTATCGGTGAAATCCCATTTACGTACTACTCATCAACCATTTCCTTCCCAAGCGTTTCTATCTCTGCGTCAACCTCATCTGTGTATTCTAACCACTGTCGTTGTTCTCTCCCCCTCAAAACTCCTCCTTTATTTCTGAATCTTCCCACTCGACCGCTGCTACCCTTTCCTACATCTAACCCTTACTTAAGTCTAACCCTTCAAACTACCCAGAACACATAGCATCGACTTCAATTGTACAAAAACTTTCAGCCACTAGTTCAATGTAAATGCATTAAAACAATCACAACCAACCACCATCACGAAAGAAAAATAGAACTTTTAAAAGTATTCTAACTCACACTTTCAACCCAGGGAAATCACAAACAGCACTTACCTTTTTAGTCGCGTTGTACCCTAGAAGAAAATTTTCATTACACAACACGGCTACCCTATACACAAGAACTGTGAATACTACTGCGCTCTCATAACATTTCAGACGCAGTACCCCGCATCTCCACCAATATCACTCAGCCGTTTTAAGGATCGCTTAATCCACGTGTTTAAATGGTCTAACACGTTCTTGGGTCTGGAGCACGTATCTCCTTTCAAATCGCTACTGCATGAACACAAGAAGCATCGCCAATCAGGCTGACCTATACGTGTCAATTATTTGTACGATCAGAAATAGGTGCAGACTCGCTTATCTGAGAGGTACGGTGGCTGAGGACACTAATCAGGCTTCCGTCATGCCAAACTCATGTACCTCTCTGAACATCACATACAACAACTAATCACACAACAGCTAACATCACAACAACTAACCAAAACAACGTTTAACGCTGACAATCAAAGCACATTACGAATTACAACAGGATCATTCACACTTCAAGCATTCTCAGACATAAGGGGAGAGTGAAGGAGTTTACATCACCATATTTACTTCTGACATTTGATACAATGAAAATTTAAGTCAACTCACCCAACAATGCGAGGCGTTGTCTTGAAAACATGGTAATGGTCGGTGCGCTGTCTAGAGGGTACCACAAGTGTCACTTCAGCAACGGGGCCCGCGAAACGCCCACCGACCATTCCTTATATACATCTGCCTAATTCAACTTTTACTTCTACTTATCCACAGTCCCACATTATTTTTACCACGTGGACCCTCCATACCCATGCCTAGACACTTAAACATTTATTAATGTCTATTTGACATATTCTCTCACAAGACACTCCTGACTTCTTCCGGCCTTTTGGACACCTTGACATATACCGATGTCCATTTAACCTGGCTCACACATTATTCTACCGACGTACGCCGGGATTCCCTTTTAGCGTGCCCATTTATCACGCGCCTGGGCTTTGACCCCACATGTTAACCCTAATCAGTAATTTAACCCTGACCAGGCACTCTGTGACACAGGAGATGGACCGACCATGATAATTCAAGGGTAGTGCCAGATTAGCTTAGCCAAGCTAATCTGGCACTACCCTTGAATTATCATTGTCGACCCATCTCCAGCTGTAGTGCGTCAGGGCTGAATGGTTTAAGAAAAGTAATAATTAACAACTATATAAATATTATAATGTTAAATGGAGAAGAAAAAAAAACCGCGTTACCCCAATAGATTGTTTAAAGTGTTTATCGCCAGGCACTGCCGTCAAGTTATCTCAAGTGATTAATCTCCATCTCCTGCAGTTGGCGCTGAAAGAAAAAAGACAGATCAACATAGCGTCTTTTTTCTGCGGGTAGCATCTTTAAGCTTATTTTCCCCCTCGCCAACACTTAACCTTCTTGTGCACGCAACCACTGGGCTGTATGCGCGAGGCGGTTAACCCTTTGACTGTCGGTAGCGCGGCAGGAATCATCGCGACAAAAAGCACTACCGACAGCCAAAGGGTTGACTGATTGAATTTACTGGGCACTTGAACTTTTCAATTATTCACAGACCGTGCCAATGCAAAAGGGACGGTGTCATGGCTGTCAGACTGAGTGGCTTAATTGTCCTGAGCAGTTCGTCTTTGTCTTTTCCTTTTTCCCCCTTCTTTTCAACAGTACCTATTTTTTGACATCCCAAAGATATAACATGGGCAGCCTTGGACTGAGTTTCTGATTTAACCCCTTCACTGCCAGTGTACGCAGGTTGTGTTTTTGAAATCTTTATCAATTGAAGTCAAAGATCTTTAGAGGTCAAGGGAACGTGGATCATACAAAGAGATTTCAGCAGGAGGCACAGATCCTCATAAGCCCTCGCGACTGCGGGGGTTTATGAGGATCTATACCCCTTGCAATAAAGTGGTGTTCAATATTTATCGACAGTGAAGGGGTTAACACGTTCAGCTTTGGGAAAAATACAATGAGAGGTGGGTCGATTGCAATATTTCAAGAGTTCAAGCATTTATTAGTTCAAGCAACAGATTAAGGGTAATGACGGATTAGCCTGTATAGCGACTGCAAAAGGCGCCGAGCACTTTTTGAATTCGCTGTCCTTCAACCGTGATGGCCCAGCAATCTCTAAATGCACAGCGCCAAGATAATCTAGCACTTCTGCTGAACTAAACTAACATATGCAAAAGGCGCCGTGCACTATTTGTAATACACTGTCTGTCAATCATATTGGCTCGGCAATCTCAAAACGCACAGCGCCAAGATACTTCTGCTGAACTAAAGTAACATATTTCGGCCGACCTATCTTCTGCAACACGATTAATTGGCTTGCGGACCAGAGCTAAGTTGCATGAAGAGAGCAAAACGCATGCGCAAGCAACTAAGCAAGGTGCTCTGCTATCGCAGAACACTGACCTTGCGCAGTTGCTTGCGCAGGATTTTTAGCTCTTTTATGCAGTCGGTCCATTTGTGTAAAAAGTGAAATGTTCATTGAATTACATTGAAAATCTCGCTTTTTATTGTTTTACTGTCTTTTGTACAGAATTCTTTTTGCCAGATATTTTGTCGGTAGGTTTATTATTAATCCATGTCATTCTGACACACCAAGTGCTTGAATTTTTTTTACTATGACAGTTCAAGGGTGGTGCCAGAATAGCTTGGCCCCTCAGGCGCTAAACTATTCTGGCACCACCTTTAAACTAACACAGTTGATCTATCGCCTAATCTGAAATGTAGCCTTCATAGGACAATAAGCAATTTAAAAAAAAAATCAGCCTCAGTATGTAATGGGTTAATTATTTAGGTCAGTCAGTCTTAACCCTTTGGCTATCGCCGAGCACTTTGCGTAGTTGCTTGCGCATTATTTTTGCTCTTTCAATCAACTCGGTCCTAGTTGATATAGTCAGAGTGTAAAGCGACCTACTCCAGGCAGAAAAGAGTTGATAGATCGCTCAAAGCCTGGAGAGAAGCAGAGCAGATCTCTTTAAGTCGGCATTTTACGGTCACTCTGTGTACTTCTCTATCTAGGTTCACCCCCGTGCGCGAAGGGCCATCGGGCCGGCGTCGGCCACCGTTGGCCCGCGCACGACCGTGCGCGGGCCAACAACGGCCGACGTCGGCCCGACGGCCTTTTGTGTGTATGGGGATCCTATAAAATTCATAATAAATCCACTGTTCGAATATCTTCTCTGGGAAAGGCAAAAACAAAGTAAGCCGATTTCTTTTGAAAAGCGAGACTTTCTTTGAAATTCGAACAGCATTTTGCTTTTCACAAAAATGGACATGCATTGTTTCCCCTTCACAGAGCAGAAACAACGTGAAAAAAAAAAAAAACAAGAAAAACCGGCATCTGTCAATATACGAGGCTTTGGACACGTGAAACGGGTCTAGCCAGATGTACTTTAGATACCCGGGCCTCTTGACGTCAATTTGGGAGACTTTATAGCCAAGCGCTGGACCAGATCTCGGACAAAAGAACGCATCCTTTCGACTGAGATCCGATCCAGCTTTTCATATTTATCCTATGCAAATAAAGAACAGGTGGTGGGCAGGAACACAGGGGGGAATAAACCGAAGTTGTAGCAGTCATGTGAAGAGTTGTGCCCCTGACTCGGAGCGTCACAGGTAAGAGTATTCTATATACCTGTGACGCTCAGTCAGGGGCACAAATCTTCACATGAATAATAATAATAATAATAATAATAATACCAACAATACGTTATTATATAGGCGCTTTTTCTCAATTTTGGGCGGATCGACTCAAAGCGCCGCGAACTGAAACCCAACACGCACACTCACGTAACAGACACGGATTTACGCCATTTAAGACAAACACAGTACAAGACAGACGAAGGGCCAGTTCAGCTACTGAAGTTACAGAGATTTTTGATCGCTTTTAATTTACAATTTGTAAAGTGGCCTGAAACCGGTACCAAAACTCGGAACACTTGAATTTCGAAGTATGGGCATTGTGTCATGCATCAGCAGACAAAATCACAGATCTATGCAAAAGAAAGTAACATCACTGTCCCACGAATGCTTGAGAAAGAAATCAGACAGGAAGAAAGAGAGAGAACAAGAGATGCAAACATCCATGATGCAATGAAGAAGGACATCACCCTTCCAGAACTGAAGATAGCCATCAAACAGCTGAAGAAGAAAAAATCTCCAGGTCCAGACAGCATCTCAAACGAGATGTTACAACACCTTGGCAACACTGCATTAATGAAGCTACTGGACATTTTTAATCACAGCTGGAGAGGAGGACAGGTACCCCAGTGCTAGAAGGAAACCAGGATGATCCCAATTTTAAAGAAACGGAAGAATAAGTCCAAAGCCCTGAGTTATTGCCCCATCAGCCTGACAAGTTGTGTGTGCAAGACCATGGAGCGCATCATCAACAAGCGCCTGCAGTGGTACTTGGACTCCGAGAGCATTATCATGCCAGAGCAAGCCGGCTTCAGAAGCTACAAGAGTACAGAAGACCAGACAACACACCTTGCACAGGTCATAGAAGATGCCTTTCAAGATCAGAAGGTGACATTAGCTGCCTTCATTGACCTACAGAAGGCTTTCGACAAGGTGTGGAAGGATGGTCTCCTTGTGAAACTCCTTCGCAGTGGCATCCAAGGGAACATGTACCGGTGGACCAAGTCATACCTGCACAATCGCAGAGCCCGTGTGACAGTGGATGGGTACTGCGGCCAAAAAGTGCTGCTGCGTCAGGGGGTGCCACAGGAGGGAGTCCTGTCACCGACCCTGTTCATACTCTTCATCAACGACCTTGTGCCAGAGCTACCAAAAGGAGTCCACGCAGCCCTGTACGCAGATGACCTCGTACTCTGGTGCACAGAAGAGTATACAACAACTGCTACATACAGGATGCAGCTAGCCCTGGACAGGCTGACAGACTGGACCAACACTGGTGTGTGACCATCAACACAGAAAAATCATCAGCCACACTCTTCTCTCTCTCTCCAACAAAGCAAAGGCAGGCAACCTAACACTGGGCAACACCCCACTGCGGTATGAAGACCAACAGACATACCTGGGAGTCACCCTTGACAAGAGGTTGACGTGGAAGCCGCATATCTGGAACACAGAAGCGAAAGCTAGAAGAAAGCTGAAAATCATGAGGAAGCTGGCTGGAACACAATGGGGAGCCAATGAAAAGATCCTCAAAAATGTATATCAAGGCACAGTGAGACCACACCTTGAGTACGGATCCAGTGCGTGGTTGACGGCAGCCCAGTCACACCAGCAGACCATTGACAGAGTTCAGAACCAGGCACTGCGTATCATCACCGGCGCAATGAGATCCACACCAATTGAAAAGATGGAAGAGACAACAGGCATCCACCCCTGCGAATGAGAAGAGATTGCAAAGCCTTGATACAGTTCACAAAGGTCAAGTCTTCCAAGACCATCCTATGAACGCCAGGATGAAACAACCAACCTCAGGGAGACTGAAAAGATCTAGCTTTGTAAAGGAGACGAGAGCACTGCAGAGAAAACACCAGGAAAAGCTCCCTGTGCAGGTAGAGGCTCTGAATCCTGCTAGCGACCTTCCACCCTGGGAAAGTATGAGCCAGAAAATATCACCATCTCTTCCACGGTACCCTACATCACCACCAAAGATGAGCACAGCACTGTGAGCAAGAAAGCCCTGACACTGGCCATGCTCGAAGAAAGGTATCCCCAGGAAGCATGGATACGGGCATACACCGATGGATCAGCCACAGATGCAGTTCAGAATGGAGGGGCTGGGGTGTACATTCAGTACCCAAACGGAAAATGGCAGGCAGAGGCAGTAACAACAGGCTTTCACTGCACACATTACAGAGCTGAGGTGGAAGCCCTGGTCCGCGCTGCAAACACCCTTAGTGGCACTGCAGACCCTGATGCCCAGATTGTCTTCCTGACTGATGCCATGTCTGTCCTTGAGGCAGCAACAGCAAGCAAATTGCCACGTCTACAAGAGGCAATGCAAGACATCAAGTGCACCAGACTGGTGCTGCAGTGGATCCCTTCACACTGTGGCATCTACGGCAATGAAGAAGCTGACAGAATGGCAAAAGTGGGCGCAGAGAAAGAACAAGACGAAAATGGAGTCAGCTTCACAGAGATGAAGACCATCATTAATTCTGTGTACAGACCACCACAACGGCCCCTAGACAGTTACCATCACCTGTCCAGACAAGAGCAGGTGACCATCTTCCGTCTGAGGACCGGGCACAACCGACTCAATTTCCACCTGCACAGACGCTTCCACATCGTGCTATCTACCCTGTGCCCTTGTTGAAAAGAAGAGCAGACCACAGAGGACATCCTCCAGGACTGTGGGAAGCACCAGCTGCTGAAGGAGGAGATATGGCCGAAGCCCGCGACTCTACAAGAGAAACTGTACGGGCCTGTGGAGGCGCTATAGAAGACCACAGATTTCATTTTGAGAGCCAAACTCAAAGTGTGACGGCGTTCGAGAAAAAGAAGAAGAAGCAGACAAAATCACTGTGGCAACTGACTTTACCCATTGTAATCAGACACTTGGTGAGTTAACTCGTCCGTTTTAATTTAAGCCGCGTATCCGGATGCGGCATGCATGTCTCGAGTGTGTTTAATCCTTTCAGCTCCACGGGTTCATTTAGAGGTGTTGCTTAACGACTATGTACCAGCTGCGGGAAGTGGATTGACTGACCATGCTAATTGAAGGGTAGTGCCAAATTAGCTTGGCGCCTTCAGGTGCCAAGCTAATCTGTCACTACTCTTGAATTATCATGGTCAGTCAATCTCCTGCTGTAAGGTGTTGGGGCTAAATGGGTTAAAGGTCAGCTACAACTAGCCCGGCATCAAACGGCGATTAATAGTAACTATCCGACTCGGAGAAAAGGTTCAGTACGGCTGCGTCCATGCCATGCAGCGCAAGGTACCAAAAGGACGCCCATGATACAATACAGATTAGGCTTCTTCGGCTGAATCTTTGCAATCCCGGTACAACTTGACCCCGACAAAGTCAGACCATTCTTTCATTGAGTGTCGAAGATACGTGTGTCATGGTGTGGGAGACTGATCAGCGGGCCTGTTGCAGATGCCTTCTCCAGTAAGCAAAAGATCCACGGGCCGACGTCGGCCGCAGTGGGCCCGCGCACAGCCGTGCACAGGCCCATTGCGGCCGACATCGGCCCAAGTATCTTTGCTTTCTTGTCCCCTTTTAGATGCGGGCCTGGAACAGCCGGCTTTGGGGACACGGTCAGGTCCCCAAGCAATCGGCACAGGTGAACAGAGAAGAGACTACACGATTACCAGTGGTCCAACGAGCTCTCTACAGTGTCTTTCCGTCTGTAAGAGGCAAAGATTCTCATGAGCTCCTGCGGTTGCAGGAGCCCATGAGAATCTGTGCATCTTGCCGGCAAAGGATGGGCTGACATCCTCAGACTCAGGTAGGCATCCCGGGTTAAACTCTTCAGGTTTCTGTGGGTAAAGGGCGCTATTGTCTGTTAATATGTCTGGGACAATGGTCGTAACTTAGCGATTGTATTGTTTCCCCTTCAGCGCCAAACGTGGGAGACAGATCGACCGTGGTAGTCAAGGGTAGTGTTCGATTTACGTTGGCGTCTTATCCAGGACCCGCGCGACAGATCAATAAAAAAAAAAATAACATAACCCATTACATCCTGACTGAATGTTTTATATTTGCTTATTGTCTATGAAGGCGACATTACAGATTAGGAGATATATCAACCATTTCAGTTCAAGGGTGGTACCAGAATAGCTTGGTGCCAAGCTATCTGGCACCACACTTTAGCTGTCATAGCCGAAGGGTCTCGTAGTCAATTTTATTTCAAGCACTAGTGTATCAAGATGAAAATGGTAACTATCTGACTCTTGGACTTCGGTATGGTACGTCAAGTTGATCGGTGGACCCAATGCACTAGCAGGGAGGGAGTTACGCTGTGTTTAACTTATAGATTTCGTCTGACTTTCTTGGAAGCTGAGGAGCCATCTCTTAGCTGACTACAACATGCGAAATTACCACTTTCCCCTAGGCCCCCCCCCCCCCCTCCGTTCTTCTTCCTCTTTTGCTCTGCGCTCAAAAAGCTATCTATCCTGGCGCCATCCTTGAACTACCATGGTCAGTAATCTGTCTCGAAAGCTTTAATGTGGTCTTTATAGAACGACTCCCAAATTAGCGACTTTCAAGTCAACGCCAGGGTGCAATGTCTTAAGCGGAGTAACTTCCACATTAAAAAAATAATCGACCTCGCAGAAAGCCTTGCTATATCCAACCTTTGTTGTATCCGACGTTATAAGAAGCAAGGTCAGCTGTTATTCACATGCTACTAATATTACAAGTTTTGCGACCAGCGAACGAAGACCTACATGCGGCCATCAAAGACTGAGCAGTTGCAGAGGCAAAACTCCTTCTCACTCTGAGGAAGTACATGTGGACAACGTTATGCCAGCAAGAGTTATAGATGCTCATGAACCCCTGCGGCTGCAGAGGCTAATGAGAATCTATGCCTCTTGCACATGGTTTGACTTTTATAGGAAGGTAAAACAAAGCTAAGTACGGTAGTGGGTCAATTGAATCAGGACCATGAACAGGGAAAGCCCGCGTACAGCACACGTCAACTGTAAGAGAAGCAGGGCCCAAGTGCAGGAAACCTTTCACCAGTAGGTAAGAATGAAGTATTCACCGGAAAGATAAGACGCGGAAAGTCTAATGAGAATGTATGTGTGCCGATCTGTGATTTTATTTAAACCTTACCCAGGAGCCGTAGTGTCCAGAACTGATCGCTGACCTGCATAAGAGCACGTGCTTGCCTCTTGCTGGCAGAAATTCACTTGGTGGGATAATTATCTGATTCGAGGACTTCCACTAGAAGAAGAGAACGTAAGGAAAAAACTGTCGTTCACTTACATTCCTCCTATTCTGACAATGAAATCCAGCGGTTTGACCAATATACCCTTGAAAGACTACGACAGGATGTGATATCGTTCGACCATGATATTTCAAGGTTGGTGTCAGAATGCTTGGCGCCTCTAGGCTCCAAGCTATTCTGACACCAACCTTGAAATATCATCTTCGGTCTGCCTCCAGAACTGTGATATCCACAAAGAGCATATCCACAAATATTTGATAATTTCGTCCTCGGGGCATAAGGAGTTAAGCTTGTGATTGGAACAGAGAAACCCACGGTGCCAGTGGAGCTATCAGTGTTTGTTTATTGGCTTGCCTTCCAGTGTTTCTTCCGTCAAAAGCCCAGATCCTCGCCTCGGGCCCAAAACCGCGCATCCCCTTATTCTTCACCACCCCCTTCCCAAACCCGCAACATTACAAACAAACGTAAACCGCCACGTCTGACGATATATAATAGCCATGCATATAAATCAACTGGTCTTTCATTTGGTCATACTCCTTGCGCTAGGTATAGCGGCACACATATACCACTTGGTCTCCGTCCGGGTTAGTCGCCGCTACGATGAAGAATCGATGTTTTCTCTGAAACCTCATATCTGTTAATCTTGGAGTGTAAAAGAATAAGGATCTCAGGTAGAATTTTCGTTATCGGATGGCAACTGAAAGTCGCATCACACTGTGTGTGCACTAACCCATCCTTCTCATTGACAAGAGGAATATAATTCATGAGGCCCTGCAGCTGCAAGGGCTCTTGAGAGTCTATACCTCTTGCTGCAGAGCTCGCCTTTATTGACGACATTTTCACGCTCCGCAGCGAGAGAACTTCATCTGACTGCCGTTTCCCAGTGTGTGTACTTACTTTGATTAGCACCGGTGGGGCTAGAAAGGGACGACTTGGTTTCATAAGTAAGGTTGGGTTTAACAGGGTGAGAAGGGGAATGGAATGGACTAGTCCTTTCAGCGGCAAAACTGACTGGCTTGTCTCCGATCACTACACGTGCAAGGGGGACATAAAAAGGAATAACTAACTAGGTTGAGTGGTGCCAAAGAGGGAGCTACTGAAGGTGTTCACAGTCGCAGAACCGCAACTGTCTCCATGTTGTACTGTTTGCAGGGACAGGGACTCAAATACCACTTTTAAGAATTTATTAAACTGCCGAGAAAAGGCGAACGCGATCTATCTACAAGAGGCATAGATCTTCATGAGCCCAGCGACTGCGGGGGCTTACGAGGATCTATGCCTCTTGCTGAGACCACTTTGTGTCCATGTTCTTTGAACAATGTCTTTTGGTCGTTTAGTGAACACAAAGTTCATACGAGAATGTACGTCCGTTCATTACCAATACACTTACGAAAACAGTCAGTTCTGCCGCACCGTCGCGTCGAATGGGGAGCTGGGAGGCTCGGTGGTAGAGCGTTCGACTGTCGTACGAAATGTACCGAATTTCAGAATTTGCTCAGGCCGGACCCTATTCGGTGCTCTGTTTTTTTTAAAATCATCTTCGTGGTGAACAATAGACGTTAATCCCTAAAGACTTCCTCACACGGAGACAAGAAACGGAACATTTCGTCGGAGCGCATTTCAGATATTTCTCCAACATTTCACCGCGTCTCACGAAATGCGAAACGGCACATTTCGAGCAATAGAACCTGTCTCTATTCCCGAAACATTTCGCTGAAACATTCCTACTCGCTGCCCAATCAGTGTCGTTCGCTCAGTCACGTGTTAATCTAACGCCATTCAAGCCAAAACACTCAAGATGGCGGGTAAAGCGATGGCGTGGAGGAGGGTCTATTATGGCTAAAACGCGTGATGTGGCGCACAATTCTGTAAGATTTAAGCGGGAGGACTCATTTTCGAAATGGAATCTGTAAAGAATCATTACTAAAGTACCACGAAAATATGATTTTAGGTCAGTTTTCTGAACCCCATTTTCATCGGCGTTCGCTGAGAAGCCTACAAGATGGCGGCTATCGCTTCGAGAGACGGCGCGGCGGCTCGATTCACTTGAACCATCCCTGTTTACGTATTCAAAAGCTCTTATGTTTATTTGAAATGGTAGGGAATTCACTTGTATTGTGTAAGCGAAGGCACACATGTCTTATATGTTTAATGTTAAGCGTCAGTAGTCAGAAATATGACCCGATATTCACCGATACAACCAGACCATGAGTCTGTCTGTACCATGTACCTCCCCTTTGCCAATCGAAATGAATTTTCACCGCGTTTCTGCGTGTGCGGAGGAGACATTTCGATGCAATGAAAATGTTTCGTTTCTTGTGTATTTCGTTTCTCCGTGTAGGGAAGCCTTTAACGTTTAACGTTTTCGTCGCATCGAACGTATTTGTTAGTGATATAAAAAGACACTGATTTGATTCAAAGTCAGGAAAAACATAACTTTCGTATCTTGTCGATTTTTTATGTTTAGCCTACGAAAAAAAAAAGACGATTTACACACGCAATGCAAGAATCGTCTGCTGTCAAAATATGTGGACAGTGTTGTGATACGTTCAAATTTAAACACTAGTTTGCGAGGAATCGAATCGATGCTATTCTAAATTTATTATTCTGCAGCTACGCTCTGTCAGTCTTAATGGAACAGACCTTCGATTGTGCAGAACGCAGGTAGTATTCATTCTGTATTTGACGGGAAACATTCTTTAGAAATTCACATTGATTACTCTGGTCACAACATGAGACGGATGAAGTGCAAATAACGCAGTTCTTTTTCTATAGGTTTACAAAGTGCGATGCTCTTGGAGGCAACATGATATGCCGAAAGCCTTCTCATCCATTGTCAGATTCTTTTAGTTTTTCTCCTAGCAATACCGAGACTCATTCTCTTTTGTGTGGCCCGCAGTAGCCCTGAGCCATGCATCCTAATAGCTTCCTGCTAGACAAAACCCATCTTGTTTAGATACTCACAAACCAGATAGGTGAGGCTTGCGCTGGCAGAATTGTTCAACAAACCAAGGGGAATCACTCAGCGCTGGACAGACGAACAGTTAGATCCCCTGCCCCCGCCTATCAGGCACCCATTCGCCAGCCTATACCTGCATATATTCGCAGTTCTATACCTGCGTATTTCTCTGTGGGCTGGCGAATGGGTGCCTGATAGGCGGGGGCAGGGGATCTAACTGTTCGTCTGTCCAGCGCTGAGTGATTCCCCTTGGTTTGTTGAACATCTTGTTTAGAGCATCAGCTCCCTTATTTTTGTCAAATTCATACACAGTCCATTTCCTAATTCCACATAAATGCAAGAGACATAGATTCTCTTGAGCCCCTCCGGTAGCAGGGGCTCAAGATAATTTGTGTCTCTTGCTTGTGAAGATCGATCGCACATCTATACTTAGAAGGCGAAGGCCATCGCGGATGAAACCGGTTACCTTATTTCTGACACGCAAAGTTATATACACCAGGCAAAATTTTAAGTTCACTCGGTACACTTTTCAGCAGAAAGAATGAAACCTCGGAAGAAAAGCACTGACCAGACCAAGCAAACATTTATACTTTCGATTCTTGCCGTGCGGACGCAAAGATAAATACGCACGTGCAGGACGCGCGAGCGAACGCACGCACGCACGCACGCACACCACACACGCACGCACGCACGCACGCACACCACACACGCACACCACACACGCACGCACATACATACACCATCACACACACACACCACCACACACACACCATCACACACACACCAACACACACACACACACCATCACACACAGATACCATCACACACACACCCACACACATATACACCATCACACATACCCACACCCACCCACCCACCCACCCACCCACCCACACACACACACACACACACACACACACACGCACGCACGCACGCACGCACGCACACACACACACACACACACACACACACACACACACCATTCGTTCGCGTGGGCAATGTGGTTCCAGATGACGGATGAAAACATGTTAACCCTTTCACTGCAGAGAAAAGGTGAGCACCACCGAACTGCAAGAGGTATAGATCTTCATGAGCCCCCGCATTTGCGGGGACTCATAAGGATCTATGCCTCTTGCTGAGACCAATTTGTGTCCATGTTTCTTGGGTGGTTGTGGCTTCTGCTCGTTGAATGAACACCGAGGTCCAAAACAAGATGTACGTCCTCTGGCAAGGGAAGGGGTTATATGTTGCGTATGATTTACGTAGGCGCTCCGAATACATCGCTGTAGCAATCACTGACTACAGCCAACCGTTCTCAAAAGATACACAAATTTCGACCGATCTTCTTGCGTTTTGGAAGCGTTCGTCGAGAACATGTCATGAATCTAAGCACCGGTCTCTTAAACGCTTTGAGTAACCGAGAATTTGATGAACTCAGCGTAAACCTAAGAACATAGAGGTAAGGCGATTCAGCATGAAAAATAAATTCTCGTGAGCCCCCGCACGTGCTGGGGCTCATGAGAATCTATGTCTCTTGCAGATGTAGGGCTGTTCGTGCCTGTGCTATCGGTGCAGGGTTCTCCGCCGCGTTATAGACAGGAAACCAGACGAAGAAAATGCGTTTTATTTCCCAGCGAGTTTACACGCACACTTTTCATTACCCCTTGAGAACAATACGACATGAACGTAGATTTTTTTCAGAGAAGTATCCACTTAAGCTTTTGCCATCCATTTCCGTTTTATGTGACAGGCTAAAGGACAACGTGCACTCCAGAATCCTGAGATGCATGTGGAATGCGGCAAAACAGCTTCCAGCAAGGCCCTACATTCTCTCCCTTTCATCTGGAGCGAAGTGGTTTACATCTCAGAACTGTAGGTGAGGCAAGCGTAGGTCGGTACAGTATACTTATTCTACTCACAATAAGTTAAGCTCCGCCCTGGAATATGGTCATGATTTTAAATAAGCGCAACTCGGTCAAATTTCAAGATTTTAACAAAAGATTGTAGGTCTTGTTAGAAAAATCCAAGACAAAATCCCCAAATTTAACAGTTGTCAGATTTCAAGATTTATTTCTTCGAATTTTAGAACAAACAAGGATGCAGACTATTATAAAGCGTTGTTACAAATTCCAAGACAAAATCTTGAAAATTTGACAGAGTTGTTAGTCTACAGTCTTGTTACAAATTCCCGAGACACAATCTTGCGCTCATTTGAAATCCTAACAATGGTCCTTAACTTATTGTGAATATTATACTAAAGGAAACCATGAAACGGTGGACAAAAAAGGAAGAAAAAGAGTTAGTTCGGCCCTGGCTTGACCCCTTTCTTAGTGGTACCCTATCAGCCAGGACAATAATTTACCTCTATGTTTCTTCAACGATAAGAGGTGTGGGGTCTATAGGTTCTATACTGTGATGATCCCTACTTGATCCAAAACCTTCTGCCTTCACGTGTTCCCATTCCTGGCAAGGTCAAGCCTTGGTGTACGTAGAGAATAGGAAATAGTAGGCAAAAAGTCTTCGGGCCGACTTGGGCGTGAGTTGACCAGCGCACGGCGGTGCGCTGGTCAACTCAGGCTCAAGTCGGCCATAGAAGCCGTGCGCAGATCCGCTTAGGCGGAGGTGGGCCCAAGGACCTTTTGCAGAATATCCTTGGGGATTTTCTCGTCTGGGAAAGCAAAGATCATCATGTAGACTCCTTCATAATAAGAAAGATGACTGCACACTGGTTGTCTCCCTCGATTCGCTACCGCGGACCGCGGTAGCAAATCGAGGGAGACAACCAGTGTGACATGAATGGGGACGGCAAAAGGCATACTGATTCTCCCGGGAAACTGGTATGCTTCTATCAACCTGCATTATAAAATGTTCAGTGGCCACGAGCGATTTTCATGGTCTGAATCACAAGCGTTCCCCGGTAAATCAGTAGTTGACTTGAGAACGTTCACGCCTCACGAACTGAAACTTTCCCTGACTGTCATTCATTCCCTTTACTAAAGGTCTCGGGACGAGAAGCAAGACCGCTCTCATATGACTCGCCCTCGAAAACTCTTTGAGTGAAAGGTTTGTCCGTTTGTCCACATATAAAGGAATGACGGAGGGGCTGAGTTCAGAGCACTCTGAAAAGATTCACCAAGGGTATCACAGAGGGATCGATTTTCAGGACGCGAGGTAAGAGCGCTCTTTATAGAATCACCCTCGACGGCCCTAGCGTGGCTAGCATGGAAGCGTATTATGTCTCGATCTCCTCTTCATCTCCATCTCCCACAAGCGGAAAAATTAGGTCAGAGGATCACGTGATCTAATCCCGCGCACGCGCCGTTCGGTGCACGTGCTCGCTGAGGCGGGAAAATCCTCAAGCATTCGATCGTCTGGGCTGTCAGGCGCGTGAATGAAGGGATAATGGCAGTGGAACGGCCATGCGGCCTTAGAAAAACACAACGATGTTCAAGTTGGGCTGGCCTGTGATTTCGGACCTTATGGCTCTGGGATCCGTAAGGTCCAAAATCACAGACCAGCACACACTGGCTTCAACGTTCTGATCAAAGTCGGACCTTTTCTCCGTTGCTTCACGTTTTGAAGGACTGAGTTTACGATTTTTATGTTTGATGGGCAGATGTCAAAATTTTCCATTTAGAAGGTTTTGTTTGACTTCGCAGAGGTAATTCAGGTGTGCGTGTACTACTGAATCGGAAACCGAAACGGGTATTATGGAAATTGTCTCCCCTTGTACTACCCGGTCTAATGCTTGTATTTTTGAAGTTCTAGGTTTGTACACACGGATCGCGTGCGAAATGACGCCAAGACCAGGTCCGAACAAACACGCGCGTCTGGAGTCATGATCCTGTCAGTCAATGGTACACCCATGGGAAATATGCTGTAACCATTTGGCTGTCGGTAGCGCTTTTTGTCGAGGTGATTCGTATCGACAGCCAAAGGATAAAAATCTGTTACAATCTTTCTCTGGAACAAAGGTACTATACAGGCAGTGCCTGTAGGAATCACCTCGACAAAAGCGCTACCGACAGTCGAATGGTTAATTACAGTGGCATATCGTCTCCTAGGGTTTGGGGCTCTCGAGAAGAACTCTTGAGGATGTCAGCACAATAATTACATTGTGTTAATTGTAAACCACGGGAGAAGGAGGCTAAGGAGGCACGACCATCTAGCTATCACGATCCACCTCCAGCCACTGCCGCTCGATCGTGTTTTCTTGCAATCCCTTCGGGTGTCGGTAGCGATTTTAGCCGAGGTGATTCGTATCGACAGCCAAAGGATAAAAATCTGTTACATATCTTTCTCTGGCCGGAAACAAAGGTACTAAACAGGCAGTGCCTATACTGCGTCCGAGTCGGCCAGTGCTGGTGGTCAGTCAGGCCGAAGTCTCCCCCAAGGACTGTTGCTCACCGTGACATTTGCATGTTTGTGCATGCGGTTTTGTGTGCAGATGCGTAATTATCTGGAAAACAATTTTATGGAGATTTGATGCAAAATATTGATTCCCACTTTGAAAGAACAGAAACGGGACTCAGAACTATAATCCCAAATCGGATTATGTGGCTTTTATGTTTTGCGCTGGGACAGTTTTATTGTCTGTATCTCCGAAGCGTGCAAATAATGTAATCTTCTCACGGACTGAATACAGGCAGGCCATGTCTGTGTTTACGGATACAGAGAAATCGTTTCGCAGGACACAAGGAAGCAATATCTGTTTTTATGGATACAGCAAAATCGTTTAGCAGAGTACAAGCGAACAATAAGTGTCTCTAGAAATTCAGAGAAAAGGGCCGATCATTCTCTCATCCGGTACCTCCCATGAGCAAGAGACATACATGTTCACATTAGACGCAACAGGAGATGATGAGAGTCTATGCCACTTGTGTAGGACAGACAAAGTCATCTTAGATTAGTTCTACAACTTGAGAAGAATCCCGTTTCACAGAATAAAAACAGTTAACCCATTCAGCCCTGACGCATTACAGCAGGAGATGGGTCGACCATGATAATTCAAGGGTAGTGCCAGATTAGCTTGGCGCCTATCGGTGCCAAGCTAATCTGGCACTACCTTGAATTATCATGGTCGATCCATCTCCTGCAACAGGTGCATAGTCGTTAGATGACGCCTCCAAAATTTGGGAAATTTGTGCGCCGAGCTGAATGAGTTAACCTGTTTTCGGGCCTTTAGGGAGGAGGAGGCAGTGAAAGATTTCACTGCCGACAAAAGGGTGATCTCGATCACACTGCAAGAGACATAGATCCTCATGAGCATCCTCATGAGCACCCGCAGTCGCATGTGGATCTATGCCTCTTGGTGATTCTACTTTGTATCCATGTTTACTGGACGGATGAGATTCTTTGGCGTTGAATTAACAAAGTTTAAAAGAAACAACATAATCTACGTCCTCTGGCAGCGATCGGGTTATTGAAATCGTTTCAAAGAAAACAAGCGGCCAATATTTGTTATTGGAAACATCTTTCGTTTCCACTTCTAAAAACGGATATTGGCTGCCAGTATTCTGTAAAACGCGTTCGTTAGATCTGTTGATCTCTTTGTCGTTCGCAGAGATATAGAAAAAAATCTACGGACCCAAAACAATACTTAGCATACAGAAGAAATAATTCCATTAAACACTTTTCAAAGACGAAATTAAAAGATCTAGATTTAACTGTATATTGCGCCTACTGGTATGTTTGTGCAGCAACAAAGGTCCTCCGTATCTGGTGTACATTGGTCGTAAATCAGCCTTCACAATAAGAAAAGATGCTATGTCGTTTCTTGTCATCAATATGTTCCAGTGCAGTTCATCCGGGGATTGTGAGTTTGTGTGAAAAGGTGCTTCCGGTCAAACAGACCGGTCTTTCTTGGTCAGCGTCAACGTGTCATCACTGTGTTCCGGTGCAATTTCATCCGGGGATTTTAAGTTTTAACCCATTAACCCCAAGACCACATTTCGCCGATTCTGGAGGTACTACATAAGGACTATGTACCTGCTGAAGGAGATGGATCGACCATGATAATTCAAGGCTAGTGCCAGATGAGCTTGGCTCCTTCAGGCGCCAAGCTCATCTGGCACTGCCCTTGAATTATCATGGCACCAAGCTCATCTGGCACTCCCCTTGAATTATCATGGTCAATCTATCTCCTGCTGTAGGGCATTGGGCTAAATGGGTTTAAAAAAAGGTGCTTCTGTAGACGGGTAGACCTGTCTATCGGTGCTGAGCCATGCATAGTGTAAACTGTGCTTTACTCTAGTGAGAGCTATGTAGCATGGGTAGATTGTCGACGTTGTCGGATACATAACAGGTTAGTCGCAATTTACGTGCCGCACTGTAACGACACCAACAGACCGGTCACACGAAGTCTTTCGGCAACTGACGTGGCCTGTTGTTCGTTGTTACGGGTTTGCCGTTTATATTATTAATTGATTTTACAAAATGCATAAGATATGTCGGAAATATTAGTCGAAATAGGTCATGTTGTAATAATAACACAAGCTAATGATTCTGTGACCTGCTAGTACGTAATTGTCACTCGGGCGTGAGTTCGTGATACGCTTTGTCACAACTGCTGGTTGTTGGTTGGTTCAGTCCCGTTAAAATACATGTATAGCTGTTTGACATGGGAATGCATAACGTTTTTCCCAAATGTCTCCGCAAAGAAACACTTTTCTGTACCACTTTAAGAACAAATATCATTTAGAGCCAATTGATCTAATATGGAACACTTTTCTTGAACTAGTCTATGATTTGTCGATTTTGCTGTACAGTCGTAAAATTTGGGTGAAAAGACAAGAACAAGTCAGTCACAATACCCTAAATAGAACCCCGTCATCTATAAACATCGAAGTCAAGCATGCAGACTTCATGTATTCCTGTGCTGTGTCAGGGTTGAAAACAATTCACGTGACAATGGATCTTTCTTATACTGGGCTCAATGTATCTTGGGCATATGTAGGGATGTAAAATCAGTTTCATGACAAAATTCCGAATTGTTACGACTGTACAGCAAAACGGACACATTATTCGAGTTTCTTAGAAGTAAATCGTATTAAGTCAACTGTCACTGAATGATATTTTGTTCTAAGGTTGGTATGGAAAAGTGGTCCTTTGCGGGTATATTAGTGAAAAACGTTGTGCGCTCCGATGTCGAACGACCTATATGAAACATAACGATTCGATAGTAATAGAAATGTGCATTTTAGTTTAATGAGTATGTTTTACACAACATATTTTATGGTGAACAAAGCAGCACTGTAAACTTGTATTGCGATGATATCTTGCTTGAATTTTAGACGTAATAAACATGTTACTGTAATAAAGATTCAGTTTGGTGTTACACTTCCGGCACAAGAGACCGGCCTTTCTGAGTCAGCGTCATTCTGGTCCACGAGTCAGTCTAGGTGAATGGGCAAGCCAAAGAGGGACACGCGTTAGTAGTGGAAATACGCGTGCACGAGTCATCCAATACACTGCACAGAGAACATTAGAAGCAGGTAAAAAAACAGAATTGAGCAGCTGAATGTCTTTTGACGAAATCCTTGGATTAAAAGCCCGGAAAACATACAATATTATTAGTTGTATAGCGAGTTAGGCTTTCTCAGTGGTTCTTGTCGCTTCTCGGGTCCGGTCGGGGGGGGGGGGGGGGGAGGGGGGGGGGGGGGGCAGTGTCGGAGGTAAGAGTCGAGGGCTTGAAATTCGAACAACTTTGGGCTGTGGTCCCATCTTGTTGTTTCTTCGCCGTTTCGAATGCGGTCAGCACGTGATAGGGCCTTCGCTTCAGTTAAATGGGGCGGTCCGTGGCGCAGTGGTTAAGGCGCCTGCCACCAATGCTAAAGGTGCGAGGTTCGATTCCGGGTTCCGGCGTCGGATTTTTCTCCTCTAGTAAGTGTCACCGTTAATTCGGGCGGACCGTCGGGGGTTCTTTCTCCGGGTACTCCGGCTCTTCCTCCCCCGTCACTTTGGTATCAGTTTCAGCCAACTTAATAAAATTTCAAATACAAAACGATTTCCAAATACCGTGTAGCTCGCTTGAGCTTGCCCTTAGCACCACGTGAATGTTCTGTGTTTACGTACAGTGTGTGAGTGAATGCGTGTGATTCATGTGAGCGTGCTTGTTGGGTTCAGTTCGCGGCTACATTCTGCGCATTGAGTTATATTATAAATATGAGAAATGCGCCATATAAATGCTATGCATTATTAAATGTTCCTGTCGTTGATATCATCTAACTTATCCAATTCTTCAGTTATGCTTTGTATGAAGCTGGTACCAGCGGTATCACAGAACACATACATATACGGTTCTTTTTGTTGTGTAGCCCCCAAAATCATTTATTTAGTGGCATATTTTTGTTCAGAGGTTTAACTGAATGAAGTTTAGGTTATGTTTGTACCGAGTAATGTGATTGGCCAAAATGTGATTGGCCAAATATTTATTGGGGGGGGGGGGGGGACGCTTTGCTCAGCGAGTAACGTTGTCATCATAACATTTAATAAGGAAACCTACTTACTACATGTTACCTTGTTAACATGGAACTCCCGTTGCCTTTAGACCGGACGACCAGGGAATAAAACTCACAGAACCGGGCCAATGAGAAAAAAATTATAAAGAGACTGAAAGAAAATACATTTTGGCAGGGCTTCAAATCTGTTTTCGTCGAAACAATTGCAGATAGGACCTACTTATGATTTTCGATCAATGTCTATTAGCGATGCGATATTTGCTTTGAATGTAAATTGTGGACGGTCAAGATATTTATTTATTATAATCTGTTTGACCTACTCGTTCTTCAGCTTATCCAGTTCATTTTTAATCTCGTGTCTCAATGAGGTGACCTCATAGCTTTTCTGTGTTGATGTTTTGGAACGTGTGAATATGATCACACACACACACACACACACACACACACACACACACACACACACACACACACACACACACACACACACACACACACACACACACACACACACACACACACACACACACACACGCACACAATACATGATAAAAACAGTTTCATACATGGAGAGAACAAGTTCATTTACTTCACGACGATGCAACAGACTTCACATACACTGACTGTCCAATGGAGCTTGAATGTGACTTCAGAAAAAACGTGTCAGTACAATGAAAAAGTGAAACAAAATCTTCATCGCATGCTCTCCAACGAGACTTGAAAATCACGGAACAATGGAAAATCCTTTTGACAATAAAAGAAATGGTTGCAGAACTTGAAGTGAGTTACAAGTTTCAACACAAATCACATCAGACACTTTTTGTTGCTTGAACATTCCTTAGCAGTATAAGGACACACAAAATGAATGCTAGACATTCCTTCAAAGATATGGGAAAAAAATCATATAACACATACAGGATTCTGTGGAAATTCTAGTAGTTACTTTGTACACATACAGATCAACAGGTAGAGTCTGACACAGAAGTGAATCGAAATTCAGGCCCATTCACAACATAAATGTGAGACGGACAAAAGGTAAATGAATTTCCTCGCGCAGTGGCGTCAGTCTTTGTCTCAGTCAGATTCTGTGGAATCCAGAGTTTTCTTATATACACAAAATCATGCTGAGACAAAGGAATTTCTTTCCATTTGTAAACCTACGCACAATAATTACTGTGTATTTCTACAAATGTCATGCAGAACCGTATTTCCTGCAGACTCATCTGCACATCCTGTGCACTTGAAAACCTCCGGAATCCTGTGGCTGTTAGTAGTGCGTTTGTTTGTCGAGGTGATTTTTGCAAGAATCATCTCGAAGTAAAGCGCCACCCGAGTTAAAGAGTTAACCCTTTGCGTGTCGGTAGCGGTTTTTGTCGCGATGAATCCGACAGGAATCATCGCGACAAAAACCGCTACCGACACGCAAAGGGTTAAACAGTCTTAGGGTCCGCATTGTACAGCTTAATCACAGGAGGCTTTCACAGCTGAGTAATAGAACTTCTCATCTCACACATTTTTTTTGTTTTGTTTTTGTTTTGTTTTGGTGTGGTGGTGGTGGTGGTGATGGGGGGGGGGGGGGGATACTGGAATCATCATTGTTTTTACATGAGCATTACTGCCATACATTGGCAAAAGGTGACACATCCACTTTTGCGAAGAGCGAGATTTCCAATGAAATAAGTGAAACATCTCGCTTTTCAAGAAAAGAGACGTACTGAGATTGCCAAACCAGGGCAGATCGCATAACCATACATTTTTGTTAAAGGTTCACACAGTTTTCTTTGTACGGAATACTGACAAACATTACAGAATAGAGAACACAAGCCTAGGTCGAGGTGCGTGTTTATAAAGGCTGTTATCGATTTAAAGTATCTATCTTTTCTGTCTGTGTGTGGACAGAGCTCATAGATAAATGTAATTTTCAGCAAAACGCGTTTCTCATGCGAAGCCTATGTTGGAGGGAAAAAAAGAAAGGGAGATATTCTGTTCGTTTAAGATGGCAAGATTGCTAACAACAAACCGTGACATGACTCCAAGCAATCTCAAGGGAAGTGAAAATGTACAATGTCCTAGGTGGTAGGAGAAACTCAAACCAGACACACATGAGGAAACCGCATTTTTTACCCCGTTAATTAGAAGACATAATATCAAACGTATCTTGTGCATATGTACATGCAGTTTTGAGTGTGTGTCTGTCACATATTTTCGACAGAATGAAGTTCTGACAAATGGCGGGAGAACCCGGAGGGGGTGGGGGGGGGGGGGGGGGTTGGGGGGTTGAGGACGAGGGCTGGATGAGAGAGAACACGCGAGATATTTGAATTTCCTATAACATGCCGCACGAGTTTTCCGATAAATGTCTGTAGCAGTTTCGTCGACATTCGTAGTGTGCTGGTCTGTGATTTGGGATCTTACGGCCTTTGGCCGTAAGGTCCTAAATCACAGATCAGCACACATTTGCTTGTTGGGTTAAATTTCACTAACCAGAGACCACAGTTTTGACACTACAGCAGCACTTGTTTTAAATGATCACCCGTCGTTACAGATCAACATCTGGGTGGCTGTAGCCACCTCAATGATGGTCTTTAATGACCGGTAACACTTTTGCCCCTCAATACTTCTCCTGAGAGAGCACCTGTCTCGTAAGACCACATGTTTTTTTGCATAATAGGTGTTTTGCTCAAAACACGGGTTCTACTGTATAACTAAATTTCCTTTTCACAACCTATAGTTTGTAATAGAAAATGGAAGAGAGCAACCCTAACACCCCCCCCCCCCCAAAAAAAAAAAAAAAAAAAAAAAAAAAAAATACAAAAACAAAACAAAACAAAAACAAAAAAAAAATAATAATAAATACAAAACAAAACAAAAAAATGCGAAAGTTAAAAAAAAGCCAAAGAAGAAACAATCAGATAGTGCAGATCTGTAATTTCGAACCTTACGACCTAGAGCCGAAGGTTCAAGATCACACACCACTATACACGTGTACCGTAATTCGATTGCCAGCATTGAAGAAAATGGTTACATACAGTGACGGTCTATACAGGAGTGATAGACTATCCGCTGATCAGTGATGTCGGGCCTTACGGCGAACAACCACCATGCCCCATATCACAGACCGGCGTACACGTTTACATACATAGGCGAATCAGTGTTGAAAATACAAATCAGACATTGGTCTAACACAGTAGTAAGGTATAAATTCCCGCGCTCACGCAGCCAACCGGTTCTGCAAGCCGCACTGCAAATGAACCGTACCGGTGGCTGCATGCACAGGTGATTAACCCATGCGAGGCATCCGGCATCAATAACTGCGGAAGTGTCGTATAGCGTTGCCTGCGGTAACGCTACACGACGATTCCGCAGCTATTGCTACGAGGTTCCTCGAACGAATTAAGGTAAACAAATAAACCACGACAATCGGGAACGGGGACAAACCACAGAATGAATATCATTCCTTCTCAGACTCCGACTCCTCGAGCAGACGACATTTTTTGTTGTTTGTTTTCGACAAGCAACCTCCAATAGATTCAGACTGCAAGTTTTTTGTTGTTGTTGTTGTTTTGTTTAATACTACTTGCTTCGAGCAATCACCGTTTCTTTTACAAGAAAAAAAAATCTTAACCCGGTCAGTGTCGAGAAACATTGAACACCACCCAACTGCAAGAGGTATAGATCCGCATGAGCCCCCGCAGTTGCGGGTGCTCATGAGGATCTATGCCTCTTGCTAAGGTCACGTTGTGTCCATGTTCTTTGGACAATTGCGGCTTTTGGTCGTTCGGTGAACAAATTTCAGATAAAAAATGTACGTCTGTTGGCAGGGAAGGGGTTAAAGACGTGCTTTCTCAAGAGAAGTCTATATTTGCAAAAAGCATCATCTGTTATCGCAGGCACATACATGATGGTCTTTAACGACAGGTGATTTCTAAAAAGAGTGGTCGCTCAAAACAGGTTCTACCGTATTGCTCTCCAGGTGGCAGTTAACGCACTGGAGACGTGCCGTATACGGATACGCGGCTATTCGCCGTGTATCCGTTTTCGACACGTCCCCAGTGAGTTAACTTGCAGAAACTGATGCCGCTAAAATGTAAGCAAATAACTGAAAACTGTGCTAGATTATTATTTTACAACCTAATACATGCATTTCTAGATAACATACTGATGCTATTAACAACAGTAATATGACGTATTCTCCTTTGACGTCATCATTGAGGATTACGTCAAACTGCTGTTGATGATTGCGTCAGAGTGTATATATATATATATATATATATATATATATATATATATATATATATATATATATATATATATATATATATATATATATATATATATATATATATATATATATATATATATATATATATATAGTATTCCTTGACATTTTGGCGTGCATTTATCACAATAGCATTTAGAAATTGTTGAAAAGAGAATGTTTTTCTCAAATTACAGATTTAAGGTTTTTATTAGTCTAACACTAGTAAAACGTATTCGACAGTTTAGTGGACTCGCTGAGAATTCAAATCCCCCTTTTAATCTTTTCGACAAAGTAAAGTTCAGGTCGTCCCCAAATCAGGGGTAGGTAAACATTTGCATGGACTGATATATTGAGGAACAAAAGGAATGCGACAGTTCTGGAATCATCCGAAACACTAGTGTTTCCGATGATTCCAAAAATGTCGCATTTATTTTGCTCGTCAGGGTACATTCAGTGGATTGAGCCACCCCGCTCGATCAGCAAGAGCTGTATATTAGCGTGAGCACCTGCCCTAAATCTATGCGTCTTGCACGCAAGGAGTTGCTTCATTTACATCCGAGGTACTTTACTTATTAGGTTTTAACAGTACGACTACTATAAAGACGCATGCCGCAGTGTGATCTTAGCGATCCAGAGACACTGCCCCTTTATTACTGCGCGCACTATAAAGGTGCACAACCTACTGTCATTTCTCTCTATGAAGGGCCTGATGTTACATACTTTTACTTACTGGAAAAAGTGGAATAACCTCTTGTGCCATGCTGCCTCCAAGACTGTTAACACTTTGGCAGCCGGTAGCGCTTTTAGTCGATGATTCCTGTAGGAGTCACCTCGACTAAAAGCGCTACCGACGACCAAAGGGTTAACAGTTTTGGTGACAACATGCACAGGAGTGTTAAGTGTGGGACCAGAACAATCTGTAAGAACAAAATAACAATTATATAGACAAAAGGAATCACAGAAATTAATGGAAACATTTTTTTTCATTAAAAGACACTCTGAAAACCTAACCCCAAGTAAACCATGCAGTTAATGCGCGTGACGTATCAGAAAACCTATAACCGTTTGTTTTGATTTCATATTACATGAAAAGACCACACCAGTCTGATTCAGTAGAAAATGATACAAATATACGCTAAGGATGAATCCATAACAAAATTTTCCCTTCTTAACCACAGGACACCGGACAGGCATAACTGCTGGTTTTGAAATCAAAACAAAATGATGCCGTGCGATAATTTCACATTTGTTTTTAAAATGCCCCTGTAACATTCATCACTCTACATGTCCAACCAAACTCGGTCACTTTAAACGGTTTTTGACAATTAGTGCGGGGCGGGAAAAAAAGTAAATGCTGATGACGTCACTCGATGACGTAATGCCCGTGGGCTTAGGGCAAAGTGACGTCAATGTGACGTCAGTGAACACAACATGTGACAGACCATGACTAGCAGGTAGCAGCGGAGGAGGAGAACCAGAACTTCGTCGACTCGAATCCAGACGATCTCTTCCGTTAGAGGAACCCAGGAGTAAGCACGGCCGGAGGATCGTAGGCAAGAGGCATCGATCCTCATGAGCCCCTGAAAAACAGGGGCTCATGAGGGTCTATGCCTCTTGCAGGTGGCTGAAGTTTGTCCAGGAGAATCAGTAGAGCTGGGAGCGTGGAATGGGAAGAATCCTCACAATTGTTCTGTCATAGTACCGTGTCGAAAAGTGACATCCCTTTTATTATAATCTCGTCCTGTAATGACAGAAAGGAAGACCTGCAATGTTCACTGCTACTGACGTAAATGCGTGTCTTTTTCGTCGAACGGTATCATCAGTAGCAGGGGAGAGCATTGTGGGGTGTTAATGTGTCAAATTCACAGTGAAACGTCTCTCTGCATATTTTATACAATGCCTCCCTCACTTTCAGACTCGTTCAGTTCGTTTTCAGTTGTTATGTCACAATCCCCCCCCCCCCCACACACTCCCAACTTTCAAACACATTTTTCAGTAATAAAATCAAATCTTCGTTGGAAGTCTATGTTAAAAAAAAATCATTCATTTGCTGTAAGATGTACCCATACATTATTTTGTCCTTAGCCACTGTACAGTTTCTGACAAACAAGAGAAACTTAAATCATTTAGTTATAGCTTTGTATTATGTGCTCGGTGGACTCGAGGTGGAACGATCAATATTCAGTTCAAAGGTCAGGGAGCACTTTGTACACTAATCCCCATCTCAAATCTGCATAATGGTAATAGGAAAAAATAAACCGCTTTCTTTCCAGACTTAACCCCTCTAGTGCCGAGAAAAAGTTGACACGACCCAGCTGCAAGAAGTATAGATCCTCATGAGCCCCCGCAGTTGCGGGGGGCTCATGAGAATCTGTGCCTCTAGCTGACACCCCTTTGTTTTTCATGTTTCTTGAACGGGCTGGGGTTCTTTGTGTCAAATTTACGATTTCAGTGTGGCTTCAACTGGCAGCAAAATGGGTTAATTAGGGGTTAAAGCCGTGAAGCTGTCTTATCCTGGACGCTTACCCTTCGACATGTGTCCATAAACTCCTCCACTGATATCACACCGTCACGATTGAGATCCATTTTCTGAAAGCAAAGAATGCAAAAAAAAAAAAAAGGTAAGACTCCGTGCTAGAGGTCATTCTTAAATAAGACATGGGTCTAGACTTTTTACACGTTCGGTGGATTAATTTATCCAGACCGCACCAGCTGCAAGAGGCGTATATTCTCACGAGCCCTGCTGTCACAGGGCCTCATGAAAATATATGCCCCTTGCTGAAATTAGTTGCCTGAGTGACACCCACAGTATCACTATGAGGTAGTGGACTTGTCTGACAGTGCAACTGCTGCGAGAACGCACGCCACAGTGATCGGTGCGATCGAGCGAAACAGTTTCTTCAAGATTAAAGATACCTTTGTTTACCATATATAGACAATATAAGTTATTGAATAGCAGGGGTTTGCTACACGGACCCTTGTAGGCCTGAGGAAGGTCAAAGGAACCATTGTACCCCTAAGGCTGAAGGCCTACAAGGGTCGTTGCAGCAAGCCCCTGCTACCAATAAAGTAGTTGTTTACATTCCTTCACAATTTTTGTAAAAGAAATCAAGAAGAAATCTTCCGACCTGACTAATTACGCCAGACATGACTGACGTCAAAGGAATATACATTTACACATAATAGACTTATGACGTAATTTAAAATATTTCATGACGTTGCCATCTCCAGTAGTGTGCTTGTTGTTTCGAACAATAAGTAACTTTTTACTTTAGAACGTTTTGATGATCTTTTATAGAACATAACTCGCATCCAAGAAGCGTCACGAAGAGGGCTACAAGAAGTCCGCCATTTGTCGCTACAAGAGATTTTGTTTTCATCCCTACGTCTCGCAGCCAATCTCTTAAGCGCAAACTGTGTCACATGAGCTAGCTACAAAAAACCCTTGTAGCGACAAATGGCGGACGTTTGTAGCACTCTTTCTGACGTGTCTTGGATGCCAATTTTGTTCTATAAAAGAGCACCAAACGTTCTAAAGTACAAAGTTACTTAGTGTTGTTCGAAACCACAGGCACACTACTGGAGACGGCAACGTCATGAAAGATTTTAAAATACGCCATAAGTCTATTATGTATAAATATGTATTCCTTTTACGTCAGTCATGTCTGGCGCGATCCAGGTCGGCAGATTTCTTCTTGATTTCTTTTACGAAAATAGTGGAGGAATGAAAACAAATACGTTATTGGTAGCAGGGGCCTGCTGCACGGACCCTTGTAGGCCTTCGGGAGGTCAAAGGAACCATTGTACCCTTCGGCCTTCGGGGTACAATGGTTTTTTTAAACCTCCCTCAGGCCTACAAGGGTCCGTGTAGCAAACCCTTGCGACACAGTTTGCGCTAAAGGGATTGGTCGTGTGACGTAGGGATGAAAACAATGTCAATTAGGATTGTCTCCTGGAGCTGAACACACACACTAACAACCGTTCAACAAAATACATAAAATGCACATAAATAATAATTCAATGTCTTTCAAAAAAACAACCGACTAAATGAGATCAGACTATAAAGAGGCACAACCTACTGTTTTCCCTTACAATGAAGGAGCTCAACCTACTGCCCTTGACCTGATTCAAGATGGAACAACTCTTACTCAGCTAAGCAACTCGAACAGAACCCCATGTATCAATGTGTCCATCAGATGACAAAATCTAAAATAATGAAAATACTTGCCTAACATAATTATGAGAAACGGAACAGGTGTAACAGCAAATTTAAAAAGAGAAAGTACAGCAACCCTCCAAAGAAAAAAAGAGGAGGGGGGGGGGGCGTTCTATATAAGTCATTCTCGCATAATTATGCCTGTGTATTTCTGCGGACAGGATGCTCGCTCTCCCCAGTTCCCATCCCTCCTCCCCCATTTCGTCCCTTCCTTTTCTTCGCACCAGTTCCAGCATGGGCAAGAGCTGTCTATATCTCGACCCTAAATTCAGCCATCCCCAGCTCCCGACACCTCCTACACAAAATAGCCTGCAGCTAACACGCCATATTACAAGCTGTCAAGGGCTGCTCCACACTGGTTGTCTCCCTCCATTCGCCAGGGTGTGGGCTGAGTAACTGGTGCACTTCTCCGCACTGAACAGAATAAGACTACCTCTGGCACATGGATGCATCCGGCGCCGACAACATTATTCTGCAGTCACTACCCAGTGCGCAAAAGTCGTCGGCCCGATGGTCTTTGGCACATTGGGTACACAAAACAGCCTGCAGCTAACACGCCATATTACAAGATGTCAAGGGCTGTTCCATACTGATTGTCTCTCTGGTGATTCGGCCTGGTGTGTGTGGGCTAAATACATTGCGCATTCTCCACTCTGAGAGGACGCGGCTGCTCTGGTGCATACATGCACCCGCTGACAATGTTATTCTGCAACCACCATGCATCTTCGACTGACAGCAACATGACTTCTGCGTCAGAGGAGCAAGAGTTATAACCGGACCAACAGAAGGCACAGATCCCCATAAGTCCCAGCATGTGAAGGGCTGTTTGTGTCACATGACGTGATCTTCACCCGTGGCCTTTGTTATTTCGTAACCCCTAACCTTCCAAACAAACATGACTTTATCCGCTGAGAAACACTGATGCAAACTGAAAACAAGCAAGAAGCATAGATCCTCACGAGCCCCGCAAATTCGGGGCTCATGAGGATCTATGCCTCTTGCAGATGGTTTTCTATTCGTTCTCTGCGTCACAGTAATATATTTTTCTCTTTATCATTATTTTCTTGGCAACATGCCATTTCAAAGCATTCCGAGCCTGGAATAGTAGTTAAGGACGCTGTGTACATGGGCAAACTCTATATATTCTTATTACTTGTTTTCCACAGATTCAAACCACAAGGGCATTTTCTACACCTGGGCGCAGGAGAATCGTGGCTCTAGTAGGAAGACGGCGTTTTACTGCACAGATACAGAATCAAAAAGGGCAGTTACAGACCGAATTTGATTAAGCGGAAGACATCTCGTCGATGCTAATTTAGTTTCCAGCCATTGATTTGCCTGAGGGTGCCATTAAGCCTACATCCGCACATTAACAAATAAAGTACATGCCATGTATTGCAATAGATAAAAAGTGCATATATTCATGCAGATGGAAAAGACACGCATGGACGCGCCCACAAATGCAAATAGCTAAAAACATGCTTGATAGCACGCGCCTTTTCGCGCGTACACACACACACACACACACACACACACACACACACACACACACACACACACACACACACACACTTTTTTAAAGACAAAAATATTGATCGCGACTGGCAGAAAAACGCATAAAACTCTTTTTTTTCCCTTCGTCTTTGTAAACAGGAAAAACAACGACGCCCCGTTTCTGCATAAAAAGCTTGAATCGATTCGGTTCCTACGACGACTATACCCGATGAGCAAACTATCTTCGGGACGACGACGGCCGCAGTTGACCCGCGCACGTTCATGCGCGGACCAACTGCGGCCGACGTCGGCACGAGGACCTTTGCTTCTAGGGATGTAGGCGATTCTTTACATTTTTTTTTTCTTTCTTCTCTGCTCGATGTTCGTTTTCTGTGTTGGCGTGCTGGTCTGTTTCTTGTGGCCTTGAAAAAAATGATCCATACTACCCTGTGAAGGCAAAACCCAGTACGCATAAGGCTATCGTGTGTATATAATCATTTAAATAATACATGGTATTTATATAGCGCATTTCTCATATTTATAATATAACTCAATGCGCAGACGAAAACGACACACAAACACAAACACACACACACACACAGAGTCTGCAGGGTGTGTGTACAGAAATACCGTAGAGATTACACGAAAGTCTGCGAGAAAAAGTAATTTTTTTAACTTTGCTTTGAACTGCGTAAGGGTGGAGGCGTTTCTCAGCTCAGTCGGTCAGGAATTCCAAATTAAAAGAGCAGTACATCTAAAGAGCGTTCACCGGCAGATTTGAGATGGAACTTTGGAACTTTGAGAAGTTTCTCTCCCGATGAACGCAGTGAGCGAGAGGGCTGGTAAGTAATTAGACTGGAGGAAAGGTATGACGGAAGCCATCAAAGTGGCGGTATGCAAGGGTCGCTATCGTAAACTTTATGCGGGACTGGATTGGAAGCCAGTGAAGGTCTTTCAGTATAGGGGTTACGTGGTCTCGTTTTCGCCTGCGCTTCACAAGCCTTGCGGCATTATTTTGAACTCGCTGAAGGCGGTTAATCTGCTCAGATGGAAGACCAAAAAGCAGAGATTTGCAGTAGTCAAGACGGCTCGTGACTAAAGCATTCAATAACTTTGCAGTGGCAGATTAAGAAAGACTGTCGGACAGAGGCAATGCGTCTCAGAGTATGAAGCACCACGACAGATTTCACCGACGTGATCCTGCATACTCAAAATCTTATCGAGCTTGACACCAAGATATTTGACCGAAGACTAAAATGGAATATCAGTGTTATCCATGCGTAAAGACTCAGTGTGAATTTGTTGAAGCCCGGATGCTGAGCCAACGGGCAGTAACTGTTTTTTTTTCTGGGTTTAACATAAGTTTGTTACTGTCCAACCATGTCGTGACATCGTCAACACAAGACTTGATGCCCGCAGTTTCAACAGCCTGAAATTCCCCAGGTGGGCTACTCTGAGAGATTTCAGCGTCATCGGCATACTTATGATAAGAACACTGATGGCTGGATATAACACCTGACAGCGGTTGTGAATACAACGTAAACAATGCAGGGCCTAAGACAGAGCCTTGAGACACTCCAAACTTCAGAATGGAAGGTTTAGAGACACTGTCTTTTGCCCCTACAAACTGATACCGATCTGAAACGTAAGATTCAAACCAAGAGAGAACCGTTTCACGCAGGCCTAAGGTGATTTCAAGCCTCTTCAGGATAATGGAATGGTCCGGCGTCTCGAAAGCAGCGCTGAGATCCAACAGGGCCACAAGGGAGACAAGTCTCTCATTTGCTTTACAAAGCAAGTCATTTAGAACACCCAGCACCGCTGTCTCCACGCTGTGACCTTTCCTGCAGACGGACGTATACTTTGTAAAGCGTTCCGAACCTGCGCAAGTGGGGAAGGACGCTATAGAAAAGTGCTGTGTTATTATTTTCTTACCTGAAATACCCGCTCGACATGGTCTTTGGCCGTGTTCTCGTCAATGGAAGGCTCGGTGTAGCGACCCATCATCTCGTAGATCGCCGTCACAATGTCAAGCATCTCGTCCTTGGTGATGATGCCGTCGCCGTTGATGTCGTACAGGCTGAAGGCCCACTGCAGCCGTTCCTGCAGGCTCCCCCGCGACAGCACAGACAGCCCCATCACAAACTCCTGGAGAAAAGGTGCAGAAAAATACCACAAGTTGAAACCTCTTCACGACCGAAAAAAAAAAAAAAAAAATGCGAACACCGCCCAACTGCAAGAGGCAAAGAACCTCATGACCCCCCGCATCTGCGGTGGCTCATGATGTTCTTTTACCTCTTGCTGACCCATAATTCATATCTATGTCCCTTGGATCGAGGGGATTATTCTGTGTTCAAGTTGTCTTGATTTCAAAGACACAATTTTGCTTCCATTCTCAGTGAAGGGATACAGCTCACGTCGTATTTTGCCGTCACAAACGTTATTTGAAAGGCGGGGCACCGAAATGGGTTTTGAGCAAAGTTTGACACCACCTGACTTCGAAGCCACGACCTTTCGGACGCAGGTAAAGAGGCAGAAATGAAGGCAACAAATTGTCCAGAGGGAAAAGCGCTCGTATGTGTTGTACCAAGTAGGCAATGGTCTACTGTGCGCGGGCCCACTGCTGCCGACGTTGGCCCGAGGGTCCTTTGCTAAAGCTAAATGGGGACTATTTCATCGACGAAGGCGACTTACACACACAGACAAGACAGACACTAGAACTATTCATTTGTCTAACCATCTACCCGACAATCCACATATCAATCATTTCGTCCATCCGTCAGTCCCTCTGTCCGTCAATCCGTCCATCCGTGCATGCATCCATCCGTCCGTCCGTCCATCCATCCACCCATCCAACAATCATTGAACTAACCGTGTAGCCGTCCAGCTAGCAATCCATCCAATCAATCAAAAATTTTGGGGTACCGACCCCCAAAAATGTTGACTGACTGGATGGATTACTAGCTGGATGGCCACATGGATGGTAGAAGATTTTAAGTACGGGTTTTCACATGACGGCATGGCAATCTGGCACCACCCTTAAATCAGTTTCCCCGTTATATAGTGTCGTACGAGTGAATGTTTCAAGTGTTTAACTTATCGAATCGAATGAGTTTAACAATATTAATAAACTGTTTTTCCTTGTACTTCCATAGCAGAGTTGCCTTCTTTGTTGGCTATTTTCATAATTATTATTTTACTCGTTGGCTACGTTACAAGTATCAGGTGAGTCAAAAATATAAATAATTTGCCTGTGGACATGAAATGGTTATGCGCTGTAACAGTGACAGCCCACACGTCTTCTCATTAGAACTGGCCACCCACAAAAAAAGTCGCATTCCGCTTTTGCCGGCAGCATCGAACACAACAACCGCGTCCCCATCAGAAACTCCTGCGCGGACGACAACGAACAGCTAGGATTGCCTATTATGAAACCTTCACTCCAGATCCCAACAACTCGCATTTGCAATCATCCCAAAATTGAATACTGCGTACAACTGCGCGAGAAACTGATCAGCCGTGAGAAGTGGAGGGTAGCGCCAGATTAGCTTGGCGCCTTTTCAAGCGCCAAGCTAATCTGGCGCGACCCTCGAGCTCACACGTTCCCTCCGTCCCCTACGTTTGGCGATGGAACGGCGCATTAAGGACAGAAGCACGCTGCCTAGCAACGGATGAAAAAAAAATCACTGCCGCTGGCGACAAGGAAAAATCGATGAGTGTCCACGTAAGGAACCCCCCCCCCCCCCCTCATCTTCTCGTTTCCTCCTGTGCTTTTTTAAGTTGACAAGGGGAGATTAAAATTGTCTCGCAAATGGGGCATTCTCTCTGAAGATGGCACACACAACATTGTGCGAGAAATAAGCGATATGGTCTATAAATGGCATTCCTCGGGCAAGACTCAGATGTCGTGTTCGATTTAAATTTACAACGTAACACGTCCTACATGCAATGCCTCATGATTCCTCTAAAAAAAAAAAAAGAAGAAAAAAAAAACCTCATTCTAGGCGCCCCTCATCAATGGCTGAGAAAGCGTCGCATAACGTTGCCGCTGGCAACGCTATACGACACTTTCGCAGCTATAGTTCGCAATATTTCCTTTTAAATTGCTCTTAGTGTCTTGCAATAATGCTGGACGGAAGGGCCGACTTAAATTGCTCTTAGTGTGTCTTGCAATAATGCTGGACGGAAGGGCCGACTTAAATTGCTCTTAGTGTGTCTTGCAATAATGCTGGACGGAAGGGCCGACTTAAATTGCTCTTAGTGTGTCTTGCAATAATGCTGGACGGAATGGCCGACTTAAATTGCTCTTAGTGTGTCTTGCAATAATGCTGGACGGAAGGGCCGACTTAAATTGCTCTTAGTGTGTCTTGCAATAATGCTGGACGAAAGGGCCGACTTAAATTGCTCTTAGTGTGTCTTGCAATAATGCTGGACGGAAGGGCCGACTTAAATTGCTCTTAGTGTGTCTTGCAATAATGCTGGACGGAAGGGCCGACTTAAAATATGACGTTCGAATGCCGTAAAATGTTCTGCTCGTCTTCTCCTTTGTACGCTCCGACAAAAGGCAATAGAAAAACTATGTAACGTGTGCCTATTTAAATTAAATGTGAAAAGAAGTGTAGTAAAGTCTTAGTCGAGGCGAGACAACATTGAGAACCCGTGGTATCGGCGAGTTTTAGCAACCAAAGCCTGCCATGGAGCAGATGGCATTAACTCATTAATCCCGACGGCCGTATTCCCCAAATTGTGGAGGCGTGATCTAATGACGATGCACCAGTTGCAGAAGATGGATCGACCATGATAATTCAAGGGCAGTGCTATATTAGCTTGGCGCCGACAGGCGCCAAGCTAATCTGGCACTGCCCTTGAATTATTATGGTCGACCCGTCTCCTGCTGTAGTGCGTCAGAGCTGAATGGTTTAAATTAATGCTGTTTTTCCAAGAATGTAAAATGTCCTTTAATGAAATGTCGAGGGACGACTTCTTTTTGTAAAAGAATGATGAAGAATGTCCATTGGATACATTCTAGGAGGAAACGCTACACATTAGGATGACTTTCGATATTAACCCATTCAGTCCTGACGCACTACAGCAGGAGATGGGTCGACCATTATAATTCAAGGGTAGTGCCAGATTAGCTTGGCGCCTATCGGCGCCAAGCTAATCTGGCACTGCCCTTGAATTATCATGGTCGATCCATCTCAGTCCTGCAACTGGTGCATAGTCATTAGATTACACCTCTAAAATGTGGGAAAGGAGGCCGCCGGGATGAATGATTTAATCCAGTTTTTCCAAGAATGTAAAATGTCCTTCATGGAATGCCGAGGGACGATTTCTTTTTGTAAAAGAATGACGAAGAATGTCCATTGGTTACATTCTAGGAGGAAACGCTACACATTAGGATGACTTTCGATATTAAACTTTCTTAGCATGTTCTACACAAAGTGTCTCACGGTATTCTCTACAGGGATGATCAAAATCTTTAACGGCTGCAGTCTAGGGAAAGCAAACGCTCTATACAAATATTAACACATTCGTGAAGCCGCGTATTCGGATGCGGCGCGTCTCAGATGAGCTTAAATGTCCTTAGAACTTCATTATTCGGGAATAGAGACAGAGAGAGCTTGCGTGTGAGATAACGTGCCTCTTCTTCAACGATCCTGACTGTAACGCCTGACTGATCTTTTTCAATGTCTAAAGTCGATCTTGTGTAGTTTTGATTGCTTTCGTTCTTCCCTTGACGTGAACAGATCTAAATATTAACCCTTTGGCTGTCGGTAGCAGTTTTAATCGCGACTGTTCGTGTAGGAATCATCACGACTAAAATCGCTGTCGACAGCCAAAGGTTTAAGGCGAGCGACCCATAAACACGAATCCGATACGAACTCCATCCGAATCCGAAGCGGGTCCGAAACAGAAAGGTTCGTGCAAGTCCGTTTCATGTTTGTGTGTTTCCATGTACCCGATGCAGAAACGAATTCGCATCAGGCGTCGAACGAAAATGACGCAATTTATTAAAAAAAAAACACCAACCAACATTGCATTACCGCATCGGATTCGGATGGTATCAGATTATGCTTATGGAACCGTAGCTTAAGAGGGGTGTCGGGTGTATTTTTGTAAGATACAAGCAAATGTGTCGACTAGACAAGAAGAAATATAGACAAAGACAAACGCATACGGTTGCACGAGTACATAGAACTATGGTGGCACACACACAAAAATAACACCCCCCTCACAATCCCCCCCCCCCTTTCACATACACCAACAATTCATCTCACTCCTCTTTCTGTTGTCTGGAACTCACTACCCATAGGCATTAGACATTCTCTCTCATTCACTGCCTTTAAATCTGCCCTTAACCCATATCATACTGAGCCTAAAAGCTTCAAATTTGTACACTGCCATATGCAAGCTACATTATTGTACTTACACATAAGGATATAGACCAATGGCTTTAGTTCCAGGGTAGCACTACCCTTGAACTATTTTAGTCAAACTTATTTCACACACTGGTGTATTCCGAATGATAAGGGTTAAGACCCACCTGTTCGATACCCCAATGTAGCTCAGTTCTTTGTGATTATGTACATGTGTGTGTGTGTGTGTGTGTGTGTGTGTGTGTGTGTGTGTGTGTGTGTGTGTGTGTGTGTGTGTGTGTGTGCGCGCGTGTATTGCAGAATCCTTTGTTTCTCTGGCTGTATGACCCCCTCCACCCCGTTTATCTGTAAAACGCTTGAGCTTATTGTAGGATAAGCGCTATGTAAGTAGCCATAATTATTATTATTTCAAAACGCACACGTGCCGTACCTCAAAACTGATGGAGCCATTGTGGTCGTGATCAAACGTGTTGAAGACGTAGTGAGCGTAGGCCGTAGCGTCTGTGGTACAAACAGAAACAGTCGTCAGCGCATTCATCAGAACACAGTTTCTCACGTCAAATCTCACTACTACAGAGCAAGAGATATAAAATCAAATGCACTTCTCACATAAATGATCAATACTTCCCTGGCAAGTCAAATAAACAATGAAAATCTCGATTTTCACAAAAACGAACCTACCGTCTTTTGTCTTCACAGGGCGGAACAGAACACGTCAAATCGAACCCATATTCCCTACTGAAAGTGCACCAGAAAATTGCGTCACACGCCTAACAAGAAAGGAGAGGCAAGTAATCGGTAGGATTAGACTCTGCTAAGGGAGAGAATTAATGCCGTTCGTAGACCTAATCCTAGCTTGCTTTGGATCTAAGCGCTAGCAGTAAGACCTTAACTTTGACTTTTTATTTTTTTATGTTTTTTTTTTTTAAATCTCTTAAAAAAAATAACCTCATTAAATCCTGAGGATGAAATTATCCATTTTCTATTATATCCTTCGAGGTTTACGTCTCAGTTCTTGAGACTGATCGACCATGACAGTTCAAGGGTGGTGTCGGAATAGCTTGGCGCCTACAGGTGCCAAGCTATTCCGACAACACCCTTGAACTCTCATGGTCGACCCGTAGCAAGTCAGGGTTAATAAAACACACACGCACGCACGCATGCAAATTCAAAGTACTTTATATTTCTGCTAAATACTATGCCCCTCACGCATAAATTTGCTTTTCATATTTACTAATTGTCATCCAGGCGAGGCACAGATGGCGTCTCCAGCTGTGTTTCCTTTTCTGTTACTGACGCAATCCCCTAGACAGCTGTATCCACCGGCAAGAGACGGAGACTTCACGAGCGCCAAAAACCGCAGGGGCTCATCACAATCTATGCCTCTTGCCAGCAGACCCCAGCCCCTTCTACATCACCGGCATGAGGGTCTCATGTGTGTGCATTCTCTCCGTTATGTACACAGCGATAACACCGATCAAGAGAACACACTCACATGACAAGGGCGATACATCAACGAAGCGGGAAGTGTGGACAAAATTGCAATGTATTTACAGAATTATTTGCACAGCATCAATCTTTCTAGCTCCCGTGGGGGTATTTCTTGCCTAGACTGATATGTTCCCTGCAGAAATAACAGTAAATAGCCCCCCAGCCAGACGTCAAAATCTGTCATCTCAAGGCCCAAGTGGAGAAGCTGGACGGATCGCGATTGTTCAAGAGTGGCACCAGATTAGCTTGGCGACTGAAGGAGATCATGATTATTCAAGGAGAACGTCAGATTAGCTTGGCGCCTGAAGGAGATGGAGAGATTATAATGGTTCAAGGGTGGCATCAAATCGGTTGGCACCTTTAGGAGATCATGATTGTTCAAAGGAGACAACAGATTAGGTTAGCGCCTGAAGGATATGGACAGGTCATAGCTTGGCGTCTAAAGGAGATCGTGATTGTTCAAGGGTGGCACCAGATTAGCTTGGCGCCTGGTTGAGACGGACATATGGTTTAAGGGGGTCACAGATGGACAGATAATGATGGTTCAAAAAGAGAGAGAGAGGGGGGGGGGGGGGTACAAGATTAGATTGGCGCCTGAAGGAGATGGACGGATCATGATGGTTTAAGGGGGGCACAGATGGATAGATCATGATGATGGTTCAAGGGGGCACCAGGTTAGCTTGGCGCCTGCAGGAGATGGACATAGGATGGTTTAAGGGGGGGTACAGATGGACAGATAATGATGGTTCAAGGGGGCACCAGGTTAGCTTGGCGCTTCAAGGAAATGGACAGATCATGATGGTTTAAGGGGGGGTGAGGCACAGGTGGACAGGTCATGATAGTTCAAGGAAGGTACCAGATTAATTGGCGTCTAAAGGAGATCATGATTGTTCAAGGGTGGCACCAGATTAGATTGGCGCCTGAAGGAGATGGACTGGTCATGATGGTTTAAGGGGGGCACAGATTGATAGATCACGATGGTTCAAGGTTGGCACCAGATTAACTTGGCGCTTGAAAAAGATGGACGGATCATGATGGTTCAAGGGTAAAACCAGATTAGCTTCGCGCCTGAAGAAGACGGATATCTTACGATTGTTTAACGGTAGCACCAGATTAGCTTGGCGCACGAAGGAGATGCAAAGGTCATGTTCGCTTAAGGGAGGCACCAGAAAAGCTTGGCACCTAAAGGCGATGAACAAATCATATTGGTTTAAAGGGGGCACCAGATTACCTAAGCGCTTGAAGGAGATAGACGCATCATAATAGTTTAAGGGGAGTAAGGGGGGGGGGGGGCGCACCAGATTAGATTGGCGCTTGAAAGAGATGGACAGATCATGATTGTTCAAGGGTAGAACTAGATTAACTTAACTCATTTAGACCGACGGCCGTATTTCGCAAATTTTGGAGGCGTCATCTAATAACTATGCACCACTAGGAGATGGATCGACCATGACAATTCAAGGGCAGTGCCAGATTAGCTTGGCGCCGACAGGCGCCAAGCTAATCTGGCGCTACCCTTGAATTATCATGATCGATCCATCTCCTGCTGTAATGCGTCTGGGCTGAATGGGTTAACACCTTTAGCAGAAAATCATGAATGTTCAAGGGTAGCACTAGATTTGCTTGGTGCCCTGAGATTAACAAATGACTGTGTAAAGGACACGCGTGAAAGAGGTACCGCCTTGAGGATCTCCACCCACAGACTAAATAGACGAAATTAACCCGCACCACTGAGACAGACATTCAAATGACAATTGCCTACGGAGACTCATGAAGATCTGTGCCTGTTGAAAAATGGGTGGTGTTGGCTGAAGGTGAAATAACAAAAACAAAAACTGCTCTGCATTATGAGGAAGACGGAGGACGTTTTGACATTATCGAATTCAGCAGCTGGTCTCGATTTTTTTTTTCTTAGCACTTTGGACGTATATTCCCTTTAACGCCGGCAACGCTTAAGGCCACTTTCGCAGCTATTGATGCGGGGCACTTTGAATGAGCTAACTTCTGTACACTGGAGATACCGTGAGACGGAAAAGCCATCGTTGTTGGGCGCGTGACTTCATAAATGTCACTAGTATTTGGGATCGACCGCCTTACAACGCAATAACGCGTGCGGAAGTTCTGATTCCCTAATCATGCGTATATCCTGACAACCAGACTAGGGTTGCACTCACGTAGACAGTAAACATTAAAGGAACGAGACCTTCTATTCCCTCAGAAAAAGCACACGCAGCCGATTTGCTAGAGAAGATTCACATAAGCACGGGATCTTTGGGCCACAAGCGTCCGTTAACTTGTTACCCCTCTGATCTTTTTACCATTATTGTATTTATTATGGTATTGTCTTTATTGCTATTAATATTATCAGTATTTTATTATTATTATTATTATTATTACTATCTCTCTTGGCTTGACTTCGCGAACGAAGATTCTATAGGGCTTGCCCACGTCGTCTGCAGGCATTTTCGTGGCTGCGGAGGCCAATCCTGGACAGGCAGGTACGACCGCAGTGGCTGCAGGGGAAGGTCTGTTCAGGGTTCTGAGTTACGACAGCTCTGTTTTTTCTTCTGAGCCGCTTGTCCTTAAGGTTAGCTCTGCGAGAGTCCTCAAAGGAGACGGCTGCCTTGTGAATGGTGGTGCGCCAGGTGTCACGGTCCGCAGCAAGCGAAGACCACTGGCGGTGGTCAATTTGGCAGGCACTAAGTGACTTCTTGAGACCGTCTTTGTATCTCTTCTTTGGTGCCCCTCTGTCTCGGTGTCCAGTGGCGAGCTCGCCGAACAGAGTGATCTTGGGTAGGCGATGATCCTCCATCCTGGAGACGTGCCCCGCCCAGCGAAGCTGTGTCCGCAGCAGCAAAGCCTCGATGATTATTACTATGAAGATGTTTAAGATTACTACTATTATTATGAAGATATACGTCTGTTAACTTGCATTCTTACTTCTCTTTTGTCATAATCGTTATTGTCACTATTACTATTATTATTATTGTTACTATTATTATTAACATTATTATTATTCAGTATTTCTTGTATGCATGATAGCTCATATGTGCAATGTAGATATTGCATCAGCGCAAACGAGTTATCGTGCGTACAAGGCGACTTAAAAGTCTGTAGTTCTTGAATTTTTGTTGCAGAGTCGACTATGTTCTGCAGTCAGCTCTGCGAAATTATATATTTCCCAGTTCCAAGATACCCAATAAAACCCGGCTTTGAAATGTACTGTATTGCCGGTTCTCTCTGTCTGGTACAGGTTTCAGGCCACTTTATAATTTCAAATCAAGCGATCCAAATTTCCAAAACTTCAAAAGCTGAGCTGACCTGACCCTTCGCACCACGTAAATGTCCTGTGTTTGTCTTGTACTTTGTTTGTCTGCAGGGTGAATGCGTGTTTTCACGTGAGTGGCGTGTTGGGTTCAGTTCGCTGCGCTTCGCAGAATTGGGTAAAGCGCCTATACAATGACCGGTATTATTATACTACATTTTCTTGACAATCGCAGCAGACTCCAGGGTACGCTGCGTTGTAGCCGACTGATAGTGGTTCGTTCACCTGTCCAGCTAGCGGACAAACTTATGAGAGACTGACCACCGGTGTGCCAGGTGTTATTGAGTTGCTGGGAACAGTGACAACTGATAAACTGCGCAGAACTGAATGTCAACTCTGCACACACAAACACACACATAGATTATTAAAAAAAAACTCTCATGCAGCACTTTCGGTCATTAAAGGTGCAGAGCTTTAACTCTTGTATGCTCGACAGCTTATGATGCAGGCATTTGCTTCAGCATTCATAAGCTATCGTCAGTGGCGTAGGAAGTCGGAGGGGAGGGGTCAGATTCGCTGTGGCCATTACCTCCCGGTAGACATGGTGTGGTCAGAATGTTTTGTAGTCCTTCATCCTTTTTAACGTCACAGTACGCAAAAGACTATCAGGCCGTAGTTAGCCGGAGTGGGCCCGCGCACATTCGTAGTGCGGCTAACAGGCTACAACCTGACAGCCTTTTGCGCACTGGGTTGTGGCCCAAACGTATACTTGAGATATATGCCACACCCAGGCTGAACAGCCAAATGGCTCATCTTGTTACCACAGAAAAGGCATCGTATTCATCTGTTATAAGCAGACAAATAATTATATCAAAGCGTCGTAATGCATTTGAATATCCGGCTCGCTTCCTGTTTGATTAATGTTTTGTCCCATGTTTGAATTAGCTGGATTTTTTCCAGATACCCCGCCCCCCGAAATCCATCTTTGATTTTCTAAGAGGTGGCCAATACCTCCCCTGAAAATCTTCCTACACCACAAGTCGGGCATACAAGAGTTACACCCGTATCCGTTTGCGTTGAGGAGCAAGCGAAAGACAGAGTCTTGCACGAGCAACAGCAAAGCAGACACTGCTAAAACTTAAATAATTTTGTTCGTGTGGTGAATGCTAGAACGATAATTCACCTTTAAACTTACCTCCCTGCGGGAAGAACTGGGCATAGATATCCTTGAACGTCTCCTCGTTCACGATGCCCGTGGGACACTCCTATAACATACAGAGACAGACAAACAGCATTAGTCCCTGACAGAATTAGGCTGGAGACACAGAAACAACCGCTGCTCGTGTGTGATTACGAACAGAAGAAAACCATTTGACAAATGAGGCTTGGACAAGGGCATCTTGACCCCGCAGATGGGAAAACAACCACCCAAACCAACACATGGCAATATAAGCAACTCAGAGAAAAAACAACAACGATAGACAAGGACAGAGCATATAAAAGGATCTTTTAAAACTGAGTGCAACTACCCCTTTGACATTAAAAAAGAAGCGTGTGCTCCCTTGATAAAAAGAGGACAACACATACAGCAACACACAAGACAGGGACTCAAATCATGAACATGACTGAGAAACATAGTGCAGTGATTACATCTTGGAACATTCAAAACTGAGAACAGAACCAAACCAATAACAGTAAGAAACAGATTGCTCTCAGGCTGACGTCGGTCCGGGGATCTGTTGCTTCATGAGCTGGGATCCATCATACCCAAGGCCAGGACACGCGGACAAAGCAACGGAAACCGACACGTTACAGGTATATTCATGGGATAGCCAAGTCACTTGCGACCTAGCAGACTAAGTATTCTCTTGCAGGTAGGACTCTTTGGCTGTCAGTAGCGTGTTTGGTCGAGGTGATTTCTGCAGGCACACGCTCCCGACAGCCAAAGGGTTAATCCTCTTCAATGTCACTTCCGGCGGACACAAACCATGCCTTAAAACCATGGCAAATCCAACCGACGCCAAATAACCCCTCCGTTCGAGTCAGTACCACGGATACAACTGAAATGGCACCAGCAAGAGGCAAACATGAACCCCCGCGAATGCGGGGGCTCATGAGGTTCTTTGTCTCTTGCCTTCGAGTGGTGTTCGCAGTTTCCCGGAAAACGATGAGGTAAAACACAGTTTTGTACTGAGATATGTTCAATGGAAACACTACTGCCTACAATTCTAACCACCTGCTTTTACTGTTGCTTGTTTTGCTCGTGATTCTGGGCTGAATGAACGCTCCCAGGGTCACCCAGCACGGTGAGTGGAGTGCATGTGTCGCTGCTTTCGATTACCTCGCCATGTAGGTAGCTACACTCAAGACTTCACAGGCAGCGTTCTTTGGCATGGGCTGTGCTTTCTTTGACGCATAGAACACGCACTCGGCCGTCAGAGTGTGTCAAGCAGTCGTCAGACTCAATGCAATCACATACGGCGGGGCAAAAAAATCATTGCGTCAGTGTACAACTTTTATCTCTGCTGATCGAAAGCATAGAAATATGTACGCTGATGCACGTCGTGGTACACGAGCATTTGTGTCGTCATTGGCAAAAGGGCGTGTATGTTCATTTTTGAAGAAAGCGACATTTTCAATGTTTTACAACGAGTCTCTCGCTTTTCTCAGAAATGGACATACCGGCTTTTGCCAAATGACGGCATGTTTGGTCGACATGACACCAGCTCCCCCTGCCAGCTGCCTGTCCTTGTATTCACGATGTCCAGCTCATTAGCGGAACCTTTAAACTCTTCTTTTTAAGTCTTTGAATCATCGCAAAGTGCATCAAAGCGCCACGGCTCCCCTTTCTCATGTTAGTGTGTGAATATGTGTTCAGTTGCGTAATGTGTAAGGGCTTAGAATTGATTCTAAATTAGAATAATCGTTTTATAAAGTCATTACTATTATTATTATTATTATTATTATTATTATTATTGTTAAAATTAACGCCTTTCTCTGTCACAGCCTGTGAATGCTCTCCTCAAATACGCACATGCCACTTTGCAAGATGTGTAGATTTGCATGGGCTCTTGCAATGCAGTTCTAGTGCCTCTGTGTTCCTAGTCATTAAACTGTGGCAATACGAATATCAAAAGAAAACAGACAAAGTGCCCATACGCCTCACTCCTTCCCCTCCTTCAAAAAGCAAAGAGCAACGCATTTAGTTACATACACCTTTCCATAGAAACCTTTACACCAAAATGTCAAGCCCAGCTAAAATGGTGGAATGACCTGATTTGACCCGTCAGTTCTTGAGCCGGAGCGCAGATCTAAAAATCACCATCAAGAAGCATAGATTCTCATGAGACCCCGCAATGCGGCGGCTCATGAGAATCTATGCCTCTTGCAGATGTGTGACGTCCTGCGCTCACAAGTCCACAACCCGTGTCATATAATTTTCATTCCATCAATAAAGTAAGGTTTTCATCATTTACGCCCTCGGCGGCTCGATACTCTCATTATAAGTAATAACAGCCAGTGGAGCTCGCCTTGTCATAACTTGCAATATGTGTGCGCGCTGCAAGTTTGTAACCCTTTTGGCTGTCGGTAGCCGTTTTTGTCAAAAACGCGACAAAAACGGCTACCGACAGCCAAAGGGTTCACAGTCCCGCTATTTTACCCCTTGCTGAGACGGGGCATGCTGAATACACTTCCATACGTACTCTCCCTTCTTAGCAAGGGGGAAAAGCGAACCTGTGCTTGGAGAAAAAGTTCGTCGTTCTATTGTCGCACTGAAACGTTTGCTCGAAATTCTGTCGCAAGTTTTGAGGGGGTTGTCCGATAAAAACTGCATACTTGTTCGCCCATAAAAATTGAAATGATTACGGACGGACCGTTTTGCCGTTTCCCAATTCAGGGAGCTGGGTGGTTCGGTGGTAGAGCGTTCGACTCTCTCCCGAAAGGTCCCAGGTTCGAATCCAGCTTCTGTCAAAATTTGTTCGGTGCCCCGTCTTTGAAATCATCTTTGTGATGGACAAAAGACGTTAGGCCTTAAACGTGTAACGTTTTTAAAACGTTTCTCAATTCGCCTTGTACTCATTTGGCCGTTCCATGTTTGGCCAGCTCAACGTTGTCGCCAGAGAAACTCGTCGCCTCAATCCCCGAGCGAGAAAGCACAAGAAAACTGCAGGCATGCTTTCAACTCTCAGACACGACCACAGGTCTCGCGAACATGATGGTGTGCTGGTCTGTGAGCTTAAACCTTAAGGCCGTAGGCCGTGAGGTCCAAATTCACAGACCAGCTCACACCTCCTAGAAAAGTGATTGATGGAAAATGAATGTTCTTAGCTGACCCAGATTTCCTGCTTACCCTACTGGCTCCTGTACCCTGGGGCGCCACCACACCTTCTCATTCTTTCGCGGCCCGGCTTTTTGCACGGCGCCACGTCCTGTTGCTACAACAAGAGATTGGGAAGACGTGCAGGATACCTGCACTGCAGGTTCCATCTGCACGAGGCATAGATCCTCATGAAGCCCTGCAGGCAGGGGCTCAGCAGAATTATCCATCTTGCTGTGGTTAATAAGGAAAGATATGGTATACATCTCTGCTGCTTAAAGAACAGTGAGTGAGACCAGGGTTCTTTGTCGGCAAAAGGTAGAGATTCTCGTGAGCTCTTGCAGGTTGCAGAAGCTTATTAGGATCAGGGCCTCTTTGCTGTGCAGCAGATTAACCCCTTTCAGTGACCAGATAAAAAGACGATCCAACTGCAAGAGGCATAGATCCTCATGAGCCCCCGCCAGCGGGGGCTCATGAGGATCTATGCCTCTTGCTGAGACCAGTTTCTATCCATGTTCTTTGGACGTCTGTGGCATTTGGTCGTTGAATGAAGAAATATTTCAGAAATAAAATATACGTTGGGTTGAAAGATACCAGTTATGCCTTCCTCTGCATAGCTGACAACTGGGATTAGCCTGAGGTCAGCGAGACACACACTGACGTAGCATCTTTCACATAGAAGAGCTATCGATTCCTATGACCACCTGCAGCTTGATGAGGCTAATGAAGATCTACAGATGCCCCCCCCCCCCCCCCCCCTCACGACGAGGACTGCTGTACTTTAGTCTGTTGTACTAAAGGCGAAGGACATCATCTGCCACCAAGACCGAGAAAAATATAAACTCGTCTTACTACACCAGACACGTAGATCCTAATGTCACCTTTACATACTGCAGATCATGCTCATGATTAGGAGCTCAGACACTTCTGGTTAAAATTTAAAAAAAAACCTGCGGTTTTTATGCATCTGTTTTTTTCAAGGATGAGGACGTTAACTGGGTTCGACCGAAAAGAGTGGACACGATCCAACTGCAAGAGGTATAGATCCTCATGAGCCCCCGCAGTTGCGGAAGCTCATGAGGATCTATGCCTCTTGCTGACACCACTTTGTGTCCATGTTCTTTAAACGGCTGGGGATCTTTGGTGTGAAATTAGCAAAGATGTCAGAAACACAATCCGCGTCCACTAGCAAGGAAAGGGTTAACTGCGCTTGGCTTACGAGACATTAACTCATTGTGCCCGAGGTACGAAATACCCACATTTTGGAGTTATCCTCTGAGGCCTGCTTTGCAATACAGGAGACAGGTCGACCATGATAGTTCAAGGGTGGTGGCAGAATAGCTTGGCTCCTAAAGGCGCCAAGCTATTCTGCCACCACCCTTGAACTATTATGGTCGAGCCATATCTTGCTGTGGCCGTGTGTCGCGGGCAGGAATGAGTTAACCCTCTTGTGCATGCAGCGGCCACCAGAGCAGATCCTCATCGAAATCAAACAATCAATCAAACAAACAAACAACCAACTAATTTCAGACTACATAATATCCGTACGAGCCGCCACAGGCTGTAGAAGGCCAACATTCAGTTGGTTGCTTGGCTAGTTGGGGGTTTAACGTCACCGAGGCTGATAATGGACAGCCCTAACGGGCGGGGTATGGGGGACAAGGGCAACTATTGCCTATGAAGTACCACGACCTGACTACAGCTGTGCAACGGACATCTAGGGCCAGCTCGGCTTTTTGACTCCTGCAGTAACATTCGATACGGACTTATCATAGTGACAGACAGTGATCGGCAATTTACATCTGCGTTTCCTACAAAGAAAAAAAAATTGTCGCTCACTTCAGCTCGTTAGTGCTGAAAAAACAACACAAGGCCCACAACGTCGTGCCCAGTCCGCAACAGGTCCTCGAGCCGACGTGTGTCGGCCCAAAGGCCCGCTGCGCACTGGGTGGCGATAACCGAGAAGATGGCGGAAGCAGGCTGATCAATAAGCCCCCATCACTGAGTCAATCTCCTGATTTATAAAAGATTCATCCAGGTCGGGGCTAGAACAGCCAACGGCTAAAACCCAGATGGTAGTCCTCAACCTGAGGCGGGATGCAAACACGGCGCCAATCTGTGCAATAGAAGCCGTCGCTCATCTAGCCCACTCCACCCAGCAAGGGGCATACGTTCTCATCAGCCCCTGCATCTGCGCCTCTTGCTAAATGGAATATAAGAAGGGCTGGATGAAACGGTGAGATAGGGAGAGGGGAAAGGGACAAAAATGTGCCAAAGAAGGAGGCAGAATATAAAGTTCAAATTTAAGCACTCGACTGCAACTGGCGATACATTTTCGGCGGAAAAGACGCGTAATTATGCGTCTTTTCCGCCGAAAAGGTATCGTCACTAGCAGCGAGCGAAGGGGTAAAAGAGTAGGTCCGCGTTTACGCGTCTTTCCCGCCTACAAAGGCATCGTCACCTGGAAAGCATATGCGACAAATTAACCACGCAGCACTTTTGAACTACGGGCCAAGAACTCTAGTTAGTTGCAAGATAAGAACCAAACACGGAGGTCGTTAGTACAATTGCTTTGTTCTGGGAATGAATAGCTTCCAGAGAGTTCGCAAAGTCGATGCATGTGTTGCTCTATGATATTGGACGAGTCGTTACCGCTAAGCAGTAAGGTTCAAAATCATAGATCATCGCGAATTATCAGTGTACAGCTGCGTAGTCGGAATTTCCCGCGTTAAAACAGCGTTCGCAGCTGTTTGTCCATGAGTTTCCAGCATTTAGATTAAATTCAAAAGAAATTCCCAAAAAGGCAGAAATGATTTCCTGGGAGGTCGTCTTAGCCAACGGAATTTGTTTCCAAGCATTGAGTGCAACCCGCTCATCTTTCAGCATTCAGCGTCATTCACTTCGAGTTTCCGAATTCAAGAAAATTGAAACTTCAGCAAGGCGGGTTTTTTTTTAAAGCGATGATCTAAAAAAGAGAGATTGAACAGGAGAAAGCGCTTTAATGAATTCAAGTGGAAGCGTTTAATCCCTTCAGGCAAAACTGCAAGAGGCATAGACCCTCATGAGCCCCAGGGCGGGGGCTCACGAGGATCTACGCCTCTTGCTGAGACCATATATACATACAGTTTATATTCACGTTCCTTGGACGGTTGTGGCTGTTGGTCGTTGAATGAAAACAGAATTAGAAACAAAATATGGAAAACAGAAATGGAAACAAAATATGCGTCTAGTGGCAGGAAGGGGTTAACGAAAAGAAGTTAAAGTTTCAGTTTAGGAGTTAGTTTGTTATTTGGGTTTAACGCCGAGCAGGCGACTAAGGCCATCTCACGGCGGGGTTTCAGTTTTGGAAAGTGAGAATGGTCTTGAAGGTGGGTTTTTCAAACAGAAGTGCGGTGAAACTGCGCAATACTTTGCTGTTTTGTTGTGGATGATAATATTTCTTTTCAGACTGGTGCCCGTTTATGTAGATTAACACATTCTACCCCAGGACGGAAATCCCTACATTTTGAAGTTGTCCTCTGAATGACTGTATGACAATTCTAGAGACAGATGAGGCATGATAGCTCAAGGCTGGTGCCAGAATAGCTTGGCGCCTATGGGCGCCAAGCTATTCTGGCACCAGCCTTGAACTATCATGCTCGATCCATGTCCTGTTGTGGTGTGTCGAGGCTGAACGAGTTAAAACAACAACAACAACAAGCTTAAAATTCAACTCCTTTGCAAAAACAGACAACTCTGCTGATAACACGATCGGGTACAACAAAAACAGACAACTCTGCTGATAACACGATCGGGTACAACAAAAACAGACAACTCTGCTGATAACACGATCGGGTACAACAAAAACAGACAACTCTGCTGATAACACGATCGGGTACAACAAAAACAGACAACTCTGCTGATAACACGATCGGGTACAACAAAAACAGACAACTCTGCTGATAACACGATCGGGTACAACAAAAACAGACAACTCTGCTGATAACACGATCGGGTACAACAAAAACAGACAACTCTGCTGATAACACGATCGGGTACAACAAAAAGTCGGATATTACAACAGTTTAGCAAAGCCCCTACCGCACATTTACTTCCCGGCCTTGCAAATTACTTTTACATAAACTTCGGATCTAACAGCAAACAGCTTACGATGTTATTACGTACCCCATAAAACTCACTCCCCTGAACCCCAAATACGCGACAGCATACCAAATATCCAGAAGACGGGTACCCAGTGTGACACAGAACGCAAATCCTACACGATGGAACACATCCAGACCCAATACCCACAAGAGGTCTGGACCCATGTGTACTCTCACGGACGGTTCTGCAACTGACGCTGTCACGGACGGAGGAGCCGGAATCTACATTAAGTACCCAGAAGGGAGAGAAGCAGAGATCTCTCTCCCTACCGGCAAATACGCCACCAACTACAGGTCAGAAGCAGAATCCCTGAAAATTGGTGTAAGAAAAGTGAAAAACTGCCCGGAAACATCTGACTCCATTGTGTTTCTCACTGACACCGTCTCTATCCTACAGGTCCTAAAAACACCCAAAGACAAGGACCTAAATGATCTGTTTTTGGCACTCGCCTCCCTTTGTACAACACACATGGTTGTGCTGCAGTGGACACCTGCACACTGCAAGGTGAGAGGCAATGAAACTGCAGACAGGCTAGCAAAGGAGGGATCTTCAACAACCCAAGAAGACAAAACAACGTCATATGCAGAAGCCAAGTCTATCATCAAAAACAACCAGAAAAGAAAGTTGCTGCGAGAACACCCCAGCTATAACAAAACAGATGGCTATCACTTTCTGACCAGACCGGAGCATCTTCCGACTACGCACCGGCCATAACAAACTGAACTGGCATCTCCGGCCACACCAAGTTTGGAATTGGCCAGTCAGACCAGTGCCCATGCAACTCTGGTAGCATGACAACAGACCACGTGCTACAGACCTGCCCCAGGTTCACAACCCTCAGACGGCGACACTGGCCGGAAGAGACAGGAGTGTCCCGCAAGCTCTATGGAGGCCTGGAGGACCTGCGGCGCACGGCAGCATTTATAGAGGACACCGGGCTGTCCATATAAAGAGTGTTCGAGGAAGAAGAAGAAGAAACTCACTCCCTAACGCGTTTTCTTGGAATGCTACCTCGATAGTACAAAGGTCGTTTATTATATGACAGGATATTATATGACAGAAAAGACCCCCCCCCCCCCCCCAAAGCTCACCAAAAATAAAAGTGCTTTCTGCCGGCCAAGAATAATTCTACAGATCGAGGGAATCATCTAGATAGGTTTCTAACAATCTGCAAGAAGCATAGATTCTCATGAGCCCTTGCAGTCATCAGAGTCTATGCTTTTTGCTAGTGGCGAGTTTTGTTACGTTGTTTCTCTGAAGATTGAAAAGAGAGGTGAATAAAAGGGGGCACAACAACTTGAGGAAGAAAAGTAAGAAGAACACATCCCTAGGGCCACCATGACATCGACAGGATCCGTCTTATTTCTTGCCTCTGGAGTAATATTGACTCCGGAAATTTGGGCGGGCAATCAATGTCTTTACCATAGTCGTTATCATAAAGGATAAATCAAAACGCCGCACTCTTCTGCGCTCGGCAGGAGGGCTCCCGATATTATGCCTTCCAAAGGGACAGATTCATGGCCGGGCCATTCCACATGGCAGAGGCATGGATTCCCGAGAGCCCCGCGACTGACGAGATCCGAGGAAACAACAACTTGAAGCTGACCAGACTTCTGTAGAGTTCCTCGCTTTAAATACTAAGACTCGGGAGGTCACGTTTGCGACGATCGACTCCCAACAACGAACTAGAGCTGTATCATGGCGGACAACCAGCTTGACTATAAAAAATTATAAACATAGACAACACTCCAAACATCTCCAAGAGGCATAGATCCTCAGGAGCGTATGGAAACAAACTGGTTGCCAAACGCGATTTTGCTATCGTTCGTTGTCGGTAGTCGTTTGTTGCAAACAAAACATCACTACTAAAAGCCAAATGATCGCGTTATTGACTACAACTGGCCTGGTCGAAATTTTCTTTCGAGTTAAGGTCGTTTCTCTCTATGTCGCTGTCTGTCTGTCTGTCTCGGTCTCTCTCTTCTCAGGCATTATTTGTTGAAAACGTTATCCAAAAGATACGAATCAGCCATCAACAGCATCATCATGTTCAGTCTGTGTTTATATGCGCAAAAAGACCACAGACGTTTCTGTAGAGACATTTCTATGAGAGACGTTTCTATAGCTACACAGACTCAAAACACAATCCCCGGCCCCAGAGAGCAATATTTGTTTGTATGAACTGGAGGTAAATTGTCATGCTCGCAATGTAATATCAGCTCAAATTAAAAAGTGCCGTTGACGCTGCGATTGCTATCGGAATTGCTGTTTGTAGCATTACCTCATTGTATTGCAAAAGCTGGTTTCTCTATTCAAGACACCAATGAATTTTATTGCAACATGTTCATTGCATACAGAAGAAGTGATTTGCGGTCATGTATTGCCGCAACATCACAGAAAAACACTGTGTGCTGTTCTGTGTACTGGCCACCTTAACTCCTTAACTGCAAGAACACAACACCCAAAATGCAAGAGGCATAGATCCTCATGAGCCCCCGCACTGCGGGGGCTCATGAGGATCTATACCTCTTGCTGACCCAACTTTGTATTCATGTTCTACGGACGGCTGTGGTGTTTTGGCGTTGAATGAATGATTTCAGAAACACAATCTGCGGCCACGGACAAGAAAAGGGTTTAGGCTTCAAGCCACCCTGTCCAGATCACAGACCTGGCACACATTTGAACTGTGACAGAAAGATCGTTCGCAAAGCGCAAGCGGGCACTTAATTATTAATACTGCAACGTGTTCACTCAACCATAGACACAGTGCAGGTTTCATAAACAAGTTTTCAATGCAATTCAAGCAGAATTTCCAACAACCTAGAAATAAATACCTTACACGTTACAGATAGAATTTCCAACAACCTACAAATGCAAAACCGTACATCTTGCACTTTTGGTTAAAACCTTAACCCTTTCAAAAACAAAGTTAAGGATTAATGCCATGATCTTTTGGGATATTTCACCACAGCTTACAATAGTCATCGGCTAACCCCTTTACTGCCAGTTGACACATATTGTGTTTTTTAAATCATTGTAAATTCAACGTCAAAAAGCTGTCCAAGCCGGAACATGGAAACGGTGGTTTCAGCAAGAGTTGGTTGGTTATTTGGGTTTAACGCCGAACAGGCAACTAAGGCCATCTCACGGCGGGATGTTTCAACAAGAGGCGTGAATCCTCATAAGCCCTCACACTTGCGGGGGCTCATGAGGATCTGTATCTCTTGCAGTTGGGTGGAGTTCATTTTTTCCGGCAGCGAAAGGGTTCACACTGAACTTTGCGGGGAAAAACACTCCGCGCTCAGCAGCTTCATTCAATACCTTCAGAATCCACAAAAGGGCCAAGTTTTCAATGTTATTACGGAAATTCCGCTACAGCCCATAGCACTGAACCGTCTGCGGGAACACAACGTGCTCTGTAGCTCCATTCAATCCCATTACATCACGTAAACACTGGTCGAGGGTCAAGCGCTCGATATTGGCACATCCGCCCTAAAGCCTACCATTCCATCTGCTGGAGACACATATTCTCATGCGGCCCTGTAGATGCAGGGCCGCATGAGAATCAGTGCCTCCTGCAATCACTGATCGGTCCCCATTTACGCCCATATACCACAGCAGTTACAGAAGATAAACCATTCTGTTCAGTCAAACGTTCGCACGCGGACTGACAAGTGGGCCGAACGTCCGTTATGAACAAAAGCGGGCGGCCCAGAATCATTGAGTGACAAACGCGGCGTATTGACGATACCCGGGCGGGAAAACGTTTGGAGAGCATCGATTCCCCATTTCTGCCATCGGTGTTCCTCTAGCTTTGTCGGCCTCACATCACAGGCTGCGGTTGAAGAAACGTATTTCCGCGATGGAACAGTGTACAGTGCCGACCTCTCGTGTAAGGAAGACCTCAATGCTGTACATCTTATAAACTTCGTGCCTGAAAATGCATTTTCTCGTCAAGCACTTGTGGTCGGCCTCCAGAAGCGAACTTGACATTTTAACCCACTGACTGCTAATGCGACACCGTTTAGCGGAAAAGACGCATAACCACACGTCTTTTTCATCGAGCAGTATCGTCAGTCACAGTCAGCAGGTTAACTTAAGCGAAATCTCTTGAACTTACTTAGTTATTTGGGTTTTAACGCCGAGAGCAGGCGATACAGACCATCTCACGGCGGCCCCTTGAACCGCTGTGTGTATCACAGATGTGCAAGATCTCAAGCAGAAGCCTGGGAATGGATTCTCAAGAACAGCCATAAAATGCGGCACACACAAAGACCTTAACTCATTACATCCTGAGGATGAAGCTATCAATATTTTTTAGATAATCTTTAGGGTCTACGTCACAGCCGTGTCGAAAGATTGACCATGATAGTTAAAGGGTGGTCAATGTCGGAATAGCTTGGCGCCTACAGGCGCTAAGCTATTCAGACACCACCCTTTACTATTATGGTTGGACCGCATACAGTCCAACCATAATAGTCAAGGGCTTTACGGGTTAACCTCTTGGGAATTATCAGCAGTCGACTGAGTGATACAGAGCAGTATTGCCCTGCGATGGCCAAAGGGAGTATATGTCCATGTTTATGAATAGCAAGATTTCAGTGTATAACATTGAAAATCAAGCTTTTCAAACATTGGACATGTCTTTTGCAATGGTAGGGCAGAATACCTTTTTTTTAAAGCTGCATTATTGCTGACAAGAAGGATATTTGACTGGTAAATGCAAAATTAAAAAATAAATAATAATTAATAATAATAATAATAATAATAATGATAATGATAGCGATGATAATGATGATGATGATGATAATAATAATAATAATAATAATTGTTACGATTGTGGTTGTGTTGTTCTGTGAGAGCATGCATGTGTTAATCGTAGGAAACGATCCGATATTTATTTGAGCTATCATGGTTACGTATCACGTACCTTTTCAGTGAGATTCTCTATTGTTCGCGCAGATAGCAGAAGTGGTTTTGTTTCGATACGCTAAGTTTAGTCCGGAAGCTTCTAGCAAAGTCGCACGGGGGATAGCGGTAGTAGAGCTGCTCTATATTTAGCCATAGTTGTTCTCTGTGCGCGTGAATTTAGCAGCCGTTCTTTGCGTGTTATGAAAGGTCGTGAACGGTGTGCCATACTTTTGTGTGACGTCATTACACACTAGGATTTGGGGCTGAAATGAGCAGTCAAATTTGTGTAGACTATTGTAGTTATTCTAGAAAGTTCATTTTTTCTTAACATTTATGAGTTGCAGTTACGTGCTCCGTTCTGATTGGTTGCGTTGTGTAAATTCATTAGATTTTTCTGGAAAGTCGTTTTACTATAAAAGTTGGTGCTAGGAAGCATGTGTGTACATTGTCAGGCATTGTCAGTTGTAGGGACACACAGTTTATCGTAGGTACGTGGCCCGTATAGGGTGTACATTGTGAGAGACGCAGCGTAACGGCGGTGTACGTTGTGTGAGAAACTTTGTGTCGCCAGTGTTGACATTTGCAGAAGAGACATTGTATCAGTGTTGGTGCATTTGGGAATGCATTGCGTGAAGATAGCATCGCTGAATTAAACTATTGTTGGACTGTTACTCCAGTATTGTCTACAACCTTAAGCCACGTGTGACGGGTTGCAGCTGAATGAAGTTTATTTAAAAAGAACCTTACGTGCGTGCGTCTGGTGTGTTTATCATACTACGACGACGACTCTACCACGTAACATATTGGCACCTCCGACGGGACTTCTTCAGTTGGCTCAGTGGAAAGGGTAGCCGGAGAAAACAGCCAGCAGTGAAACGCAGAGATGGCGACATCGGAAATGGAGACATTCCTGAAAATTGGAAAGGAATGTGGACTCGAAGGTGCTCAACTCCTCGAGTTTGTAAAGGAGAGAGAGAAGGAGAGATTGGAGAGAGAAAAGGAGAGACTGGAGATAGAAGAAAAGAAGAGACTGGAGAGAGAGGAGAAAGAAGAAGAAGAAGAAGAAGAAGAAGAAGAAGAAGAAGAGAGAGAGAGAGAGAGAGAGAGAGAGAGAGAGAGAGAGAGAGAGAGAGAGAGAGAGAGAGAGAGAGAGGAAGAGATTGGAGAGAGAAGAAAGAACTAAAGAACGTGAAATCAGGAAACTCGAAATCCAAGCAGAAGAAGCAGAGAAACAGCGAAGAGAGGCAGAGAAACAACGAGAAGAAGAGAGAGAAGAGGCAGAGAAACAGCGAGAAGAGGCGGAGAGGCAGCGACAACATGAAATTCATTTAAAGCAGAAGGAGATAGAAGCACAGAGCCAGAGGGCTACTGAAGCAACAGCCTTAGCCAGCAGAGAGCAAACAGCCCATGCGCCAAAACTTACACCTTTTGTTGAAAATTCAGATAAGATTGACGCTTATCTGGAGCGATTCGAGCGCTTCGCAAGCAGCAATAACTGGAGACAAGAGACTTGGGCTCTCAGGCTGAGTGCACTTCTAACTGGCAAAGCGCTTAAAAGTTACACCCGCTTGCCAAGAGAAGAAGCCGAAGATTATACGCAGTTGAAAGCCGCCCTGCTGAGACAGTACGACTTCACTGAAGAGGGTTACAGGCGACGATTTCGGAACTGCAAGCTGAAGAAGGAGAAACACCCGGCCTATTCATTGAGAGAATCAGGAGCTACCTGGAGAAATGGATAGAGCCGGCTGGTTTAAACAAAGAGTACCAGGACCTGTGTGACCTCATCATCAAAAAACAAGTCCTCAACGCATGTTTTAAGGACCTGGCCGCCCACCTCAGGGAGCAAAAAGACCAGTCCCTAAAGGCCCTGGCCCGACTTCGCTCAAAGATACCTTGACGCACACAACATGAAGTTCGGGCCCAGTAAGCCGCAGCATGTGTCTGCACCAGCAGAGGACATCCACAATGTCAGAGACACCCCGAAATACAAGCCGGTGGAGAACCTGACATGTTTTCTCTGTGGAAAGAAAGGTCACAAGGCGATACGGTGTCCTTCTAAAGATGTTCCCCGAGGCGACAACACCAGAAGATCCAACCAAGATCGCGGGATAGCAGGCAGAAGCAGTACCACGTCTCAACACAAAGCCGCCGCTGTATTAGCCAATGATATGACGTCATCCAGTGACTTTGAATCTGGAGAAACGCGAGTGACACGGAGCTGATTGAATCTTTCAGAAAGAATGGACGTATCCCAGTAGGAGATGGGGCTACATTTTTACCAGTCTCAAACATTTCGCTGCCTGAGAATGAAGTGCCGAACATGCCGGTGGTGTCAGGATTCGTCGGAAACACACCAGTGAGAGTGCTGAGAGATACCGGTTGTAGTTGCATCATCGTGAGAGAGGACCTAGTAACTGAAGACCAGAAGCTACAGGAGTGGACCACCCTCATTTTGGCCGACGGAACTGTGAGGATTATCCCCCTTGCCAATGTTAGCGTCGACACCCCGTACCTGAGAGGAGAGGTGAAGGTGCTATGCGTAAAGACCCCTGTCTACGATCTTATCATTGGAAACATTGATGGTGCCAGAAACGCAGACGATCCAGATCCAGAGTGGAAACCTGAAACATGTGCTGTTACCACAAGAAGTCAAGCAAAGAAGAGTCACCAGACCATCCCTCTAAAATTGGCGGACAACACGGAAGCAGCCGTGGTGAATAGGGAAAGGCTGGTGGAGCTACAGAAAGCCGACCCCACGCTTGACAAGTTCCGAGGTCAGACCGAGCCCGTAACGCGAAAGGGAAAAGAGATAACCTTCGAGACCAGGAAAAATATCATGTACCGGATATTCAACAGCAATAGAGATAAACCTGTGCGTCAGGTAGTAGTGCCTGAACCTTTGAGGATGCAGGTGATGAAATTGGCCCATGATTCCATATTGGGAGGACACTTGGGAATCAACAAGACCCTCGATAGGATCCGAGCCGTCTTCTACTGGCCTGATATGGGAGGCGACGTCACCCGATTCTGCAGGTCATGCGACATATGCCAGAAAACAATCTCCAAAGGAAAGGTGCCCAAGGTTCCTCTAGAGAAAATGCCACTGATCGGTATGCCTTTCAAGTGGGTGGCTGTGGACCTGGTGGGGCCAATATCCCCTCCAAGTGAAGATGGTCATCGCTACATTTTGACCCTGGTGGACTACGCTACACGTTATCCTGAGGCCATACCATTGAAAAAGATCGACACTCCAACAGTGGCAGAGGCGCTCGTTGACATGTTCAGCCGTTTGGGGATTACTGAGGAGATCCTGAGTGACCTGGGAACTCAGTTTGTCTCCGACTGCATGGAGGAAGTCAACCGGCTATTGAGCATCTGACACCTTACTACCACCCCTTATCATCCCATGTGTAATGGGCTGGTTGAAAAGTTTAATGGAACATTGAAGGCTATGCTGAAGAAACTGTGTACTGAACAGCCAAGGTTGTGGCATAGATATATCAATGCCTTGCTCTTCGCATACAGTGAAGTTCCTCAGGATTCGACAGGGTTTTCCCCTTTTGAATTACTGTACTGTAGGACTGTAAGGGAGCCCATACACACCTTGAAGGAGCTGTGGACCAAGGATATCGACACGCCTGAGGTGAAGATCAGCTACCAATACGTCTTTGACCTGAGAGAAAGGTTGGAAGATACCCTCAGGATGATGATGAATCTTTATTTATTCAGGATAAAGCTATTAGGCAACTCAATGCCTGTCTTACAAACTGTCCTGTAAACAAACAACATAACAGGAAAATAAACAGAGCATGCAAATACTAACAATAATAATAATAATAAGAAGAAGAAGAAGAGGAAGAAGAAGAGGAAGAAAAACTACGGGGGAAAAAACACAATGGAGAATTTGTAACCGCCTCCGATGCAAAAAGCAAGAGAACGAAACGCGTGCACAGCATTAATATTATACTCATCTAAGACAGTGTCATAGAATCAGCAGCATCAATAGCGTATAGTGACACAGACAAGACAATAGATGAGCAGGTAGCAAATTTAAGGAGAAAGAGAAAAATATTTGACGTTTACGTGTTATCAGCAGAATTATTTTTATATGGCAAACTGTGAAGTCACGCTGATTGGAAGTGAGTGTGCAATGCACGTTTAAAATGGGTTCTATCGCAAAATGATTTAATTTTTAATGGCAATGAGTTCCAGACAGAACTACCAGAAAATAGAAGGCTTGACTTGTAGCGATAGATCTATCCGTGGGCGGGGTAAGTGAAGCAAGTCATTCCTCGTCTGTTGTTGATGCCGAGGGCTGAAGTTAAATATCATGCGCAGATATTCCGGGGCTTGATAATGAAATATTTTGTGCATGAGGACGCATTTGTTAAATTTGAGTTGTTCCTTCAGTGTAAGCAGGCCAAGGGATTTTATTTTCTCAGCCGTGGAAATAGGGTTAGGAATAATTAACTTAACTGAACGACGATACAGCGAGTTTAGTTTTTTTAAATGAAGTTCACTGCATTCGTCCCACAAAGAGGACGCATAGTCACAGTGGCTTTTAATGTGTGCGTGAAAGAACAATGTACAGCACTTTGTACTAAGAATATGTCTAAGTTTAGATAGCAGAAATACATTCCTGGACAAGGTTTTGCACAAACTGTCGATATGTGGATGGCTCGAGAAGAACTAGGGAAGGCGCAGAACAAGGGGAAGCATTAATATGATCGTAAGGCGAAACCTCGACGATTCCAGCCAGGTGACCAGGTGTTGGTTCTTCTTCCTACCGACAACAAAAAACTTCTGATGCAGTGGAAGGGGCCCTACGTTGTCGACACGGTGGTTGGCATCAACGACTACAGAGTCAAGGTCAACAACAAGGTGAAGACTTACCATGCTAATCTGCTGAAGAAGTATATTGAGAGAGGTCGTCAAGACAAAACACAACTGGCGGCATCGGTGTGTCTTGCTGATGACGAAAGACTAGACGACGAGAACCTGTTTGATCTTAATGAAATCCGCCACAAGGAGGATGTAGAAGACATTCAGTTCGGTCAGAATCTGACCCAGACTCAGCGAGAAGAACTGCGCGTCCTGACTCAAGAATTCAAGCATCGGTTTACACCTGACCCAGGAACAACAGACACCATCCAGCACAAGGTTAATCTGACATCCAACAAGCCGGTTCGCGACGAGCCTTGTCGTCTGCTTCGAAACACAAGAGAGGGACTGAGGAAGAATGTTGGAGAGACGCCGGACTTAGGAGTCGTCAGAGATTCCAGACCGCCAGTGCTCGTCATGCTGAGACCAGAAGGATCTAATTTGATGTGTATGGACCATCATACCTTCCAAAAACCGACCGTGTTTGACCCAGGACCAGTAACCCTTGAACTGTGTGAACTGTACGCCATGATTTGGAGATGCTTCAGTAGTGAACTTTGACATTAATTTTTAGCTTAACCAAGGGTTCGCAGAACTTTGGAGCGGATTACCTGAGCAGAGCAGTTTAAAGAACATTTCTGTGTCCAGAATAGTTTAAAGAAACATTTCGGTGTTCATGACAGTTTAAAGATACATGTCTTCGCTCAGAACAGTTTAAAGGAACTGTGAGACGATTATTTTAAAGTAGTTGATTTGATTTCATTTTGATGTGAAATTCTTATTATTTGTGGTTTTGTGTAGGTTAATACAGCCACAACCGTATATTTTTGAGATTTGAAAAGAAACTGTTGTGAAATTTCATTCTAAAGAGGGGGGGGGGGGGGGGGGGGTAATGTACGATTGTGGTTGTGTTGTTCTGTGAGAGCATGCTTGTGTTAATCGTAGGAAACGATCCGATATTTATTTGAGCTATCATGGTTACGTTCTGGTTGCGCTGAGCCTTTCTTTGTGGGGATATTGCGCTATAGAAGAGTTATATATTATTATTATTATTACGTATCACGTACCTTTTCAGTGAGATTCTCTATTGTTCACACAGATAGCGGAATTGGTTTTGTTTCGATACGCTAAGTTTAGTGCCGAAGCTTATAGCAAAGTCGCACGGAGGATAGCGGTAGTAGAGCTGCTCTATTTTTAGCCATAGATGTTCTCTGTGCGCGTGAATTTAGCAGCCGTTCTTTGCGTGTTATGAAAGGTCGTGAACGGTGTGCCATACTTTTGTGTGACGTCATTACACACTAGGATTTGGGGCTGAAATGAGCAGTCAAATTTGTGTAGACTATTGTAGTTATTCTAGAAAGTTCATTTTTTTTTTATTAACATTTATGAGTTTCAGTTACGTGTTTCGTTCTGATTGGTTGCGTTGTGTAATTTCATTAGATTTTTCTGGAAAGTCGTTTTACTATAAATGTTGGTGCTAGGAAGCACGTGTGTACATTGTCAGGCATTGTCAGTTGTAGGGACACACAGTTTATCGTAGGTACGTGGCCCCTATAGGGTGTGCATTGTGAGAGACGCAGCGTAACGGCGGAGTACGTTGTGTGAGGAACTTTGTGTCGCCAGTGTTGACATTTGCAGAAGAGACATTGTATCAGTGTTGGTGCATTTGGGAATGCATTGCGTGAAGATCGCATCGCTGAATTAAACTATTGTTGGACTGTTACTCCAATATCGTCTACAACCTTAAGCCACGTGTGACGGGTTGCAGCTGAATGAAGTTTATTTAAAAAAAACTTACGTGCGTGCGTCTGGTGTGTTTATCATACTACGACTACGACTCTACCACGTAACAATAATAATAATACTAATACTAATAATAATAATAATAATAATAATAATAATAATAATAATAATAATCAATAAATACATAAAAATATATATATTTTTAAATCCACGTTTCTTTGTTTTTGTTTGCAAACCAAGGGGAATCACAGCGCTGGACAGACAACAGTTAGATCCCCTGCCCCCGCCTATCAGGCACCCAATCGCCAGCCCACAGAGAAATACGCAGGTATAGAATAAGACGATCATTTCCATCCTCAAAACGAATGGATCAGGTCTCTTATATAACCCATGTCTTTCTCCGGAACTTAGGAAGTGGGCAGGAGAAACATACATACACAAACATGAAGGTGCGCTACTATATGTGGTCGGGTAAATACCCTGATTTCCCACAGTAGATGCACAGAACATTACACAACAATGTAACGATTCAAATTTGCCTCGAGTTATAGATACTCACAAACCAGATATAGATTTCTCTGTGGGCTGGCGATTGGGTGCCTGATAGGCGGGGGCAGGGGATCTAACTGTTGTCTGTCCAGCGCTGTGATTCCCCTTGGTTTGCATACAATTCTGCCAGCGCTAGCCTCACATATCTGGTTTGTGAGTATCTATAACTTAGGAAGTGGGCAGGAGAAACATACATACACAAACATGAAGGTGCGCTACTATATGTGGTCGGGTAAATACCCTGATTTCCCACAGTAGATGCACAGAACATTACACAACAATGTAACGATACAAATTTGCCTCGAGTTATAGATACTCACAAACCAGATATAGATTTCTCTGTGGGCTGGCGATTGGGTGCCTGATAGGCGGGGGCAGGGGATCTAACTGTTGTCTGTCCAGCGCTGTGATTCCCCTTGGTTTGCATACAATTCTGCCAGCGCTAGCCTCACATATCTGGTTTGTGAGTATCTATAACTTAGGAAGTGGGCAGGAGAAACATACATACACAAACATGAAGGTGCGCTACTATATGTGGTCGGGTAAATACCCTGATTTCCCACAGTAGATGCACAGAACATTACACAACAATGTAACGATACAAATTTGCCTCGAGTTATAGATACTCACAAACCAGATATAGATTTCTCTGTGAGCTGGCGATTGGGTGCCTGATAGGCGGGGGCAGGGGATCTAACTGTTGTCTGTCCAGCGCTGTGATTCCCCTTGGTTTGCATACAATTCTGCCAGCGCTAGCCTCACCTATCTGGTTTGTGAGTATCTATAACTCGAGGCAAATTTGTATCGTTACCTTGTTGTGTAATGTTCTGTGCATCTACTGTGGGAAATCAGGGTATTTACCCGACCACATATAGTAGCGCACCTTCATGTTTGTGTATGTATGTTTCTCCTGCCCACTTCTTAAGTTCCGGAGAAAGACATGGGTTATATAAGAGACCTGATCCATTCGTTTTGAGGATGGAAATGATCGTCTTATTCTATACCTGCGTATTTCTCTGTGGGCTGGCGATTGGGTGCCTGATAGGCGGGGGCAGGGGATCTAACTGTTGTCTGTCCAGCGCTGTGATTTCCCCTTGGTTTGCATACAATTCTGCCAGCGCTAGCCTCGCCTATCTGGTTTGTGAGTATCTATAACTCGAGGCAAATTTGTATCGTTACATTGTTGTGTAATGTTCTGTGCATCTACTGTGGGAAATCAGGGTATTTACCCGACCACATATAGTAGCGCACCTTCATGTTTGTGTATGTATGTTTCTCCTGCCCACTTCCTAAGTTCCGGAGAAAGACATGGGTTATATAAGAGACCTGATCCATTCGTTTTGAGGATGGAAATGATCGTCTTATTCTATACCTGCGTATTTCTCTGTGGGCTGGCGATTGGGTGCCTGATAGGCGGGGGCAGGGGATCTAACTGTTGTCTGTCCAGCGCTGTGATTCCCCTTGGTTTGCATACAATTCTGCCAGCGCTAGCCTCACCTATCTGGTTTGTGAGTTTGTTTTTGTTGTACAACCAGAAGAAGAGCTCTGAGACACGCATGCAACAACTGACATAGTATATAGCTATGCCTGAAATGAAGGCCAGGACACCTAATAGAGAGTACGAAGAGAGAAAGAGACAGAAAAAAACAACAACAGGCTGATCAAAACAGATTGAATTCGAACGTGATATTTTAATGAGCGAGCGGAAAAACTTGAAAGTAAGTCTCTGAAAAGATATAACGATTTGAACAGCCCCACCACATCAATTTTCAAAGGCAGGCTGAATTAACATGGCGACTGCCGGTAAATGAATTCCCTTGTCCAAGGAAACCGACAGACGCAGAATCTGGAAATCGATCATTGTATGAATAATTTCTTTTCAAAACTACAGAAAATGATTCGGACGCGCACCTGATGAAGTTCGGTGACAGAGGCCATCCGCGGAGAATGAACGTTTTGAAAAGAAAAAATAAATCATTTGACGTTTCTTCCCAGTAGGCAAAAGGACCTCGGTCGGACGTCGGCCGCAGTGGGCCCGCGCACGGCCGTGCGCGGGCCCACTGTGGCCGACGTCGGCCCGAGGACCTTTTGTTTTCTTGGTAGAAAATGTGAAAAGGGGATTATGTTTATATCGTCAAGACATTCAACATAAATATGAATGTGCGGCCGTTTGTGAACCGTGGAATATTTTGTGTGTGCTGTTTTGCGGTTTTTGGAACCGTCGGTTCGAAACCGTAAGGTCAGTCTAGAATCACAGACTTACATTTATGTTACAAGGTATAGCATGGCAACAGGGAGTCAAGGCAACAAAGCACTAGAAACAGCGCCAGCATCATTTTTCTTTTTGGTTGTTGCACATCAGCCCTTTCACTGCCAGTGAACATAGGCTGTGTTTTTGAAATCGTAAATTCAACATCCAAGATCCCCAGCCCTTTAAAGGGATATGGAAGGGTGTTAGCAAGAGGCATAGATCCTCATGAGTCCCCGCAATTGCAGGGGCTCATGAGGATCTATACCTCTGCAGTTGGGTGGTGGTTTCATTTTTTCTGTTGCATATTTTTTTTTTTTTTTTTTTTTTTGGGGGGGGGGGGGGGCACTAAAAGGGGTTCACCCTTGCACTGCTGGGACTGAAACAAAGATCACCGCCGCGCGATCACATGAGGTAAAGATCGTAACGAGCCCCCCCCCCCCCCCCCCCCCCCCCCCGCCTGCCCCCCCCCCCCCCCCTCCCCGGGACGTATCACTCGGTTGCAGAGCTATAGATCCTAATGTCGACCCGAAGGCCTTTTGCTCAAGGGGTAGCTGCCTAATAGACAGCCAAGTGAATTATTCTGCTGAACATCCTGAGACCAGACTCGTGGGATTTTCAAACATTTGTGCCCGCGCGCGCCTAGTACTTGTCCTAAAACGCCGACGACTTCGCCCATTTGAGAAGACACGGAGGTAAACTGGGTAGATCCCAAACGCAAGAGTCAGCACCGCTTCCTTTTAGTATTGATCAGTCATGGCTCATGAGGATCTACGTCTCAGGCCAGATGTGCAGAAGGTGCCAGTGAGAAATAACCACTGTGCTCTCTGGACATCCTGTCGCCAATTCCAATTTTCGCAAAGGTATCTTAATCTCCCGAGAACCGTCTCTGCATAGGCAGGAGCTGGACATTTGCATCAGTTAATCCATTTAGACATAAATAGACATGCTACAACAGAAGGTCGAGTGTAAATGTAGTCCACCACCCTTGAGCTGTCAATTGTCGACATATCTCTTGAATATGTATGTTAGTTTTATAGTACGCGTATCGTGGTCTACAGTTTTACTGCACTTGTAAATAGTGTTCAGAGTGCAGTATTCTGGTACCACCCTTGATCTGTCACGGTCAGTCTATCTTCATGAGAACGTTTAAGAATTTTGACCTTTCGCCGCTTTGTGACAAAGGCTCACAATAAATAAATAACTCAAAATTTTTAATTTATTTCATCATCATCGTCATCATCGTCGTCGTCGTCGTCGTCGTAATAATAATAATAATAATAATAATAATAATAATAATAATTATTATTATTATTATAGAATTGTATTTCGTTATTTTTAAAGTTTTGTCATGTGTGTGTGTGGGGGGGGGGGGTGTAGGGTGGGGGGTGGGGGTGGGGGGGAGGGCAAACCGAAGGGGCGGGGGAGGGGGGGAGGGGCTAAAGATTTGAGCTGAGGGTCGGTGCCCTTGCGATGTATTTTCCTGTTTCGCACTTCAACCGGACAACCCGCCTCTGCTTTGACAATTTAGACCAATACTACCAATTATTCAGCCTTGCTTGACGCCGTGTTTCAGCCCCCCCGAAATGTTTAGCTCCAGTGCCAACTCTTTCATAGCGTCCCGGGAGATAGTGAAGTGTCGATGCCAGATTGGCGTCTGTTAAAACGCACGGCGTGCCCAGTCACCCTTTTCTGGCAGTGAAACCCATCCACCTGCAAGAGGCATAGATCCTCATGAGCCCCTGCCACCAGCAGGGGCTCATGAGGATTTATGCCTCGTGATGGAAAAGGTAAGGCCAGATTAAATGTATGTCTACGCAGACGAAGAAAATCTGTCCAGATAACGTCCAGCTGTGGACACCTTCCACGGGTAAAAATCAGAGACCTCCTTCAGTCCGGTTATTTTGAACCGTTCGGCTACAACCGTAATGCTCAATATCACAAACCAGTACATAGCATTTTACATTATCGCAGAAACTCGTGAGTTTCTCTGCCTCTTTGGGGGGGGGGGGGGGGGAAGGATCTGAAGGAATCATCGCGACAAAAAGCGCTACAGACAGCCAACGAGTTAAAGCGACCTTCTCCAGGCAGGAAAGGGTTAGGAGTTCGATTTCCTCTGGTCTTAGTAAGTCTCACAATAATGCTGGACAAAAGGGCCAACTTAACTCATTCAGCCCGACGGCCGTATTTCCCACATTTTAGAGGCGTCATCTAATGACTATGCACCAGTTGCAGGAGATGGGTCGACCATGATAATTCAAGGGCAGTGCCAGATTAGCTTGGCGCCGACTCGACCCATCTCCTGCTGTAGTGCGCCAGGGCTCAATGGGTTAAATTAGAAAGTTTGAATGCCGAAAAACAAACTTTTCTGCTTTTCTTCTCTTTTGTGCACAGGAGAGTTCCTTCCATTACGTTCAAAAGGCAGTGGAAAACCTGTTCTCGTTTCGTGTTCCTACTCACATGGATTGTAAAAAACCTTCTTCTTTGTCCGCTGTAAGAGCATCACATGTGTCAAAGCACAAAAGAATACAATACAAATTCTGTTAAAAAATGAATTACTGTATTGCACATCCGCAAAGCGTAGGGGGTAAAGAAAAATCGACATCTGTTACTGCGCAAGATAAACCCATTTGCATCTGTGTTTTGTTGTTTTTCCCCCAGGGGCAGACGTCACCCAGTTTCAGGAAACGCCTTTTCTTTGAAGGCTGGGCACACAGTGTGCCTGTTTGTAATCAAGCATCTTCCATCATTTGCGGCACATAATACGTACGTCCTAACGCCGATCTCGTAACGTACAACATGCTGCAAAAGACTCATGTTACTGGCAACTTGTGGCCACTTTTTCATCTCTGCTCCGCAAGCGAAGAACCCCTGAGTTCCACTCTACACGCGCGCGTCTCAATTCTCTACGGCATTGCTAGCAAGGCATGTGCGATGTCATGCATCGTGATTTTCATGCCTCCCGAGGAATGCATGTTGGTTGTTACTCAAAACATCATCTTCCCATCACGCCGGCAGTCACAAGCTGAAACCTCTATGACTTTCTCCGTTTGAGGAGACTGAGGTCTCTGATTTGCATTGCCGGAAATCAGCTATAGCACTCTGGATGGAGCAAAACCCTTTGAGACACTGACGCTCCAAGTGCAAGAGGCATAGATTCTCATACGCCCCGGCAGCCGCGGGGACTCACGCGAATCTATGCCTCTTGCTGACACCGCATCGTGCCCAAGTTCCTTGAACGGCTCTTGGGCGTTGGGAAGCCGCTTTCAAAAACACAATTTGCGTCCACTGGTAATGAACGGGATGCTGTTTATATAGGTCACCAAGAAGGCCCTGTCAGATCGCTCTTGCCGGAAATGACGTGCGGCCTTTACCAACACGAGTCACGTCATGGATTTTCACTAACCCCTTCGGCTGAAACGGTTTACGAGATTTTTCAGTAAGGCGAAGTGGGATTGGTGGTACCTACACCGAGTTGCGCACTTTAAAACGCGACAGCATCGATCAGTTCTATATGCCTCCGAATACATTTTTTTTTTCAAGTTGCTAGGTACCAAAGGGTGACCACCTGACAGCCAGAACTACCCAACTGCAAGAGGCATATAACCTCATGCGCTCCCGCTGCCGTGGAGGCTCATGAGGTTCTACGCCTCTTGCTTGCTTTATTTTGAAACCATGTTCCTCGCATGCGTGGGGTTCTTGTCCTTTATGAATTATGATTGTTTTTTATTATTACTTTTATTATTATTTATCTTATTTTTTAATTTGTAATTTATTATTATTATTATTATTATTATTATTATTATTATTATTATTATTATTATTATATTTTTAAAAATGTATTTATTATTTTATTTATTTATTTTTTGTTGATGAGGGGGGTGGTGCTTTTTAACGTGCATAACTCCAAAAGCAAAAGACAAATACAGTAAACATCGGCTATAACATATCGCCTGGAGACCCAAATGTTCTAGTTGTTATATCCGAAGTTTGTTATAAGCGAAATAATATGGTACAAAAATAGTTGGCTGTATTCTCATGACGCCCCTGCGACTGCAGGAGGATTATGAGGATTTATGCTTTTCGCAGATACAAATACGCAGTCGGAAGGACTATAGTGAAAATGTCTATGCCTCCTGCAGACAGACAGACAGACAGACAGACAGACAGAGGCACAGACAGAGACAGACAGACAGACACACACACACACACACACACACACACACACACACACATGCGAATATGAAATATCATTTGCGTCAAAAGGCCATGGACAAACAAAAACCCTGACTGAGTTACACGGGTCAATCATATGCTGTTGTCGGCTGGCGCGGAGTTATGGCGATCGATAAAAGCAACACATTTCCAACCGTTTTAGTAGGCATATGTTATGTTTGGGACATTCTGCATGCCCACGCAGTAGATCATCGCTTTCAGAGGACTGCTGCTGAAAGCCAGTATGTCCATGTTTAAGAAAAAGCGAGACTGACATTGTTATACAATGAAAATCACGCTTTTCTATTTAAAAAAATCGCCAAATAACGGCAGCAGCTGCACAACGTTTAAAAAAAAAAAGTGGGTGTGCATGTCCTGCGTCTGCCGGTATTCTAAATTTGCGTGTGAAATGCAAGGAAATAACAGAAAAATAATGTCGCTTCGGGGGGAAACAAAATCAAATCATTGCCTTTTTCCCCTCGTTTCCACCCACCCACCCCCCACCCCCAAAAGCCCGTCTCTTTAACTCATTCGCGGCCAGTCGCATCCGGATGCGGGTGGCCGCGAATGAGTTACTGTTAATTATTTTCTGAGGTCCAAAATCGAAAATCAGCTAAATATATACCGACTAGCAAAAGAAATGCGTCACCATCGAAAGTGTTTCCGGTGATGTCGCGTTTCTTTTGCTACTCAATACTTAGCGGGAACCCTCGCAAACCGCCCGACCGCCGCTCACTCGCGAATATCCCCCAAAATGCGTTGTTCAAAAGTCTGAAACTGTATATAAACCCCTTCAATGCCAGAAGACGTAGACTGTGTTTTTGAAACCATCGTAAATTGAAACGATCCCCAGCCGTAAAAGGAAGGTGGATGCACAGCGGTTTCGGCAAGAGGCATAGATCCTCATGAGCCCCCGCAGTTGCGGGGGCTCATGAGGATCTATGTACCTCTTGCAGTTTTGAGTGGTGTTCAATTTTCCGCGACAGCCTTTAACTCATTCAGCGCGACGACCGTATTTCCCAAATTTTGGAGGCGTCATCTAATGACTATGCACCATTTACAGGAGATGGATCGACCATTTCCGACCCATCTGCTGCGGTAGGGCGTCAGGCTGAATGGGCTAAATGGTTTAATATGACTCGATGGAGCGGGCCTCAGGGCGACATTGTGGACCTTCGTGCTAGATACTAAATTACTGGTGTGACAGTACGATCTATTTATGCGAGGTCTCCTGCCAACCACCCAGGCTCTTACGTACACGCGCGGGATGACGAATAGCGGCGAAACAAAACCACTGAAGACTGCTCATTATGTTAATCACCTCTCTTCTCTCCGGGGGTACGAACTATTGACACCGGTGGATTTTTTGCAGAGAAGAACCCAACCGAGAAAGAAACACGCTTACAAAAGACAATTACAACACAATAAATTGTGTTGTAACTGTCTTTCCTAAGCGTGTTTCTTTCTCCGTTGGGTGCTTCTCTGCACTTTACACGCTTGGCAGTCACCTTTTGGGTCTGGGTAATAAATAATTGTTTACTGGTACTATTTGTAACAACTGGCGAATTACGGATTACTTGTACTAATAGTTAAAACTGGTGAATTTTTGCTTACTGGTATGAATTGCTTCAACTGGCTTAATATTGATTACTAAAAAGTACAGTCATTACTGGTATTGTTTCAAATAACTAATTATTAATTCCTGGCGCATTATTCATACTTGTTTATTACTGGTTATTGGTAGGAAGTGTTAAAACTGGTGAATTTCTGGAACAACCTGTTAAAACTGATGAAGTATTGGTTACTGGTACGCACTGGTCCAGCTGGTTAATTGTTGCTTACTGGTAACAAATTTACCACTGGCTGAATATTTTTAAAACTTATGAATTATTGATTACTGGTACAAACTGTTAAAACTGGTGAGAAACTGGATGAGTTGGGGACAAATACTGAAGCTCGGAACAAATATTGATACTGAAATGTAAATCTCATCTTGCTATTCTTTAAACGTGGTAATCGGGCCCATGTACCGACGTCAGCCCGCGGACCTCGTGCCGCAAAGAATGGCAGGACCTGTTGTTCACTTGGTACTAACACATTTTGTACATTAGATCGTAGTATGAAGTTTCTCCGCACCCCCCCCCCCTTCCCCCAATGACTTAAGCTTACAACTTGACAGCAGTACAAACAGTATCCCGTTAAAAGCCGTCAATAATTCCGTGTTTGGTCACGGGGACGTGTGAGCACGGGTGCGATTCTCATGGCGGTGAACTAAAAAAACCCGACTTGATCGCATTAACCCCTTTAACCCCATTGACACATTTTCGTGACAAGCGAGATTTTTAGTGTAATGTAGGGTAAGTTGCTGTCGTCGCTGTTGATGCTGCCGTTGTTAGTGATGGTGATAGTAAATCGATTAACCCTTTGGCTATGGGTTCCGGTTCATGTCGCAACATAAACTGTTACCGACAGCCACAGGGTTAACGTACTGTCCGCAGGCAGCGCTGTTTGCATCACCTCGACCAAAGCGTTGTCGACAAGCAAAGGCAACATCACAAAAAACCCACTCGTCCGCATAGCAGTAATAAAATAGATCGACACACCACCAGACCAATAAATATTTCATATGTAACACACTTTTCAGCGTGTGGGACGCGGTCCCTATCGGGCAATAATGCATAATGTACAAGAGATCTGTCAGTCATGGAGAGAGAGAGAGAGAGAGAGAGAGAGAGAGAGAGAGAGAGAGAGAGAGAGAGAGAGAGAGAGAGAGAGAGAGAGAGAGAGAGAGAGAGAGAGAGAGAGAGAGAGAGAGAGAGAGAGAGAGAGAGAGAGGTTTTAACTCATCCAACCCCGACACACCACAGCAAGACATGGATGGAACATGATAGTTCAAGAGTGGGGTCAGAATAGCTTCTGGCACCACCATTGAACTATTATTTTCGATCTGTCCCTAGAAACGTAATACAGTCCTTCAGAGGGCGACTTAACAATTTGGGGATTTCGGTCCTGGGGTACAATGTGTTGACCACATGAACTTAAAATAAAAAAAGAAGGCAACAAGAGACAGCATTTGCAAAAAAAAAAAAAAAAAAAAAAAAGTACACATTTTGACAAAATGTAAAACGTGGAGATGCACACACCGAACGAACGAGCAAATACGCGAAGGAAGCAAAAACAAACAAAATAATAAGAAGCCCACGATAAACAAACATTATAAGAACAAAGACAATCAAATGAATAAAACCGACCAACAGAATTGAAAGAACCAACCAAATAATAGAGCTTTCTCCTGCATAGTCTATTCGTGTGCTGGTCAACCCATTTCATTAGATCAGCCAGCCAACCAACCAACCAACGAGCTAACAAACACTAGCAAGGTCCAAAATCACAGAGTAGCCAGCACACACATACCCAGATAGACGTGCCTATTACCCAGCAAGTAAAGGTCCTCGGGGCGTCCGACGTGGCCCGATGGTCCTTTGCTTCTTGGGTATGTGCGTTTACACACAGGTGCCCAAAAGACTATAGGGCCCACGGCTACCGACGTCTGTCCGATGACATTTGTTGGCTGGGATATATGCACAACAAACTTCAGATACATATAAAAAATTGTCAAGGGACACACTTTGTCTTGTTGCAATATCCGAAGTTTGTTATAACCGAAGTAATTTACATAGAAAGACTGCTGTCGGGACCTCTGAAAAGTGTTGTTATATCCGACTTTCGTTATATCCGACCTTGCTATAAGCGAAGAAGAATGTATACATATACTGACCTGTTTGAAGCCTCGATACATGATCTGGAGCTCCTTTCTGGAGAACTTGGTGTTCCGACACAGCGTGTCCAGCCCCTCGGGCTTGTAGCGTACAACCTGCATCTCCAGGTCGTCAATATCATGATCTGAAACAGGCAGAAGGCGGAAGAAACTGTAAGCATTCGGTGGCACAGAATTGGGCAAGAGAAGTGCAGCAGTCGAGAGGAAGGAATGAACAATGGTGTGGTTCACCCGTTGGTTGTTAACCCTTTGGCTGTCGGTAGCGCTGTTTGTCGTGGTGATTCCTGCAGGAAACACGACAAATAGCACTACCGACAGCCAAAGAGTTAAAGTGGACCAGTGAAGCACATCAAACGAGAACACATGTGGTAGTAAGCAAATGGATAAGCCGAAACACAGTAAACGAGTCGAAATTATAGGCCATTGGTGTCATTAAAAAGGACCAAAGAAATTGTGCTGGTCTGTACTTTTGGATCTTAGGGCTGTCAGCCGTCAAAAAAGGTCCAAAATTACAGACCAGCACTGTAAACAATTTCTTGAAGTTCTTGATGCCCTTGTGGACGCCATGACCATCAGTGATGGACATAGCAAAATGATGCAAGCGACCTGCAAGGAAGACATTCAATGACGCTTAAGAAAAACTTACCTTGACAGCAGCACGCAGGTTAAATTCAGATTCAGACAAACATACACCTTTATACTAAAGTCACAAACATACACCTTCAAAGTACACGTAACGTGTACTGTGTGAAAGGTAATGTGTAATAGTCGGTGGCGGACTGGAAGGAGTATTATTCATGAGACAAAATAGTGTAAGAAATCAAAGACATGTCCTACCCAGGTATGTGTGTATGAGTGAGCTTAGGCCTGCGCCAGCCACTAAGCAAGGTGCTCCGTTACAGCGGAGCACCTTGCTTAGCGGCTGGCGCAGGACTAAGCTAACTCATGCAACCGGCCTCTGGTTCCTTGTTGGAAACCAGAGCGACGACAGGACGATCTTCTGGGTGGGACTTGTGTTTGACTCCGTACACGAAAAGTGCATCTTCATTATCCTACGCTACAACAAAACACACTTTGTTACGGCGGGCGTAAAATGAGAATTCAGCCTGTATCATACAGTCTCTTTCTCTGACGCGCCGCAAAAGAACAGTTCTATGAAATACTGTCAGAATCCTTCAGTAAATCGTAACTGTCGTAAGTGCGTTTCTTTCTTTCTTTCTTGTGATGTTCACTATAAGAATCCTTCCTCTAACACACTAATTAGTTACTTTCCTATAAAAAAAAAAAAAAAAAAAAAAAAAAAAAAAAACCACAGAACACCACATCGGTGAGAATGGCACAGAAAATAGTCTCTAAGAGATGGAGTCATAGGTGGATAACTAGCCTCCAACAAAGCGAGACGATGGCACCTTCAATAAGACGTACTTCTCTGAGTACGCCGGTATCAAGACACACCCATCTGCACGTCAGTCAGTCACTTGCCCAGTACGCACGAGACCATCGGGTCCACGTCAGCCGCAGTGGGCCTGCGCACAGCCGTGCGCGGGGCCATTTGCGGCCGACGCCGGCCCGAAAGCCTTTGCTTACTGGGTGCTGACTAGAATCCCAAATATTTCTCTCCGCTTGACGAAAAGAACTGTAAATGGACCACTGGATCTCCTGGCAGGGCACGTAATTAAACCATGACGAGCTCACGCATGCAAGCTGTGTTCTTGAAATCATTGTAAATCCAGCGTCAAAGACCTCAAGGCACGTGGATGCGAAGAGGTGTCAGCAAGAGGCATAGACCCTCGTGAGCCCCCGAAATTGCGGGGACTCATGAGGATCTATGCCTCTTGCATTTGGATGGTGTTCAAAATTTCTCGGCAGTGAACGGATTAAAGCGTGAGGATCTCGTGCATGCAAGCCATCGGAACTCACGACTGATCTGTGTCGCCTGCAGGTTGAAATTCATTTGTCTGCAAATCACAATGAGGACGATAAAGAAGATAATGGTAATGAAGGCAAGTCCTTGCCAAGTAAGATGTACAGATCCTCATGGGTCCCCTTAAAGGCCGCAGGTGTTCATAAAGATCTATGACTCCTCCAGATGAGCAACTGGTTGCGTGTGACAGCGTGAAAGCTGAGAAACACAGCAGTCAATTTTCTACCTGGACAAAACAAAGGTCCTTATAGGCCACCGCAGCATGGCACGAGCTCATGACATTGTACGCCAGTTTTCATCGATGGAAGAGTTGTTTTGTGTCTCAGAATGGGGTAAGAAGCACAGATGTCAATGAGGCTGAATCTAACGAAAACGCGAGTCACAGATCCTCATGACCCCGTGCAAATTGGGAACAGCTCACGAGAATCTGTGCCTCTTGCAGAGGAGTTGGGCTTTGCGTGTTGCTAGTGGAAGTGTCAGACCGATGTAAATTAACAAACGACCCAATCCCTCCTTAGTAGGCCATCGCTACGGTCACAACACAAACAGTACAGGTTAACTGACGAAAACCTTTAGAGCTTAACCTATTCAGCCCTGGCGCACTACAGGAGGAGATGGGTTGACCATGATAATTCGGCGCCAAGCTAATCTGGCACTGCCCTTGAATTATCAAGGTCGATCCATCTCCTTCAACTGGTGCATATTCATTACATGACGCCTCCAAAATTTGGGAAATACGGCCGTCGGGTTGAATGAGTTAACGTCTTTTGTCCACCACGAAGGTGATTTCAAAGACGTGGCACCGAAATAGGGTCTGAACAAATTTTGACCCAAGCCGGATTCGAACCCGGGACCTTTCGGTCGAGAGTCGAACGCTCTAGAACCGAGCCACCCAGCTCCCCAGGTATACCGTCTCTTGAACTCCAAAGTAAGCTCTACATACTAACCCCTTTGGTTGTCGGTAGCGATTTTGGTCGAGGTGATTCCTGCAGGAGTACAATACCTTACATATTCCAAGGAAAATTACTCAGCACTGGACAAACAAACGTTTGGATTCCCTGACCCCTTCAGGAAGAGGAGATCAGGGTATCTGTCTATTTGTTTGTCCAGCGCTGAGTAATTTAACCCATATAGATCCGACGCACTACAGCAGAAGATGGATCCTGCAGGAGTACAATACCTTACATATTCCAAGGAAAATTACTCAGCACTGGACAAACAAACGTTTGGATTCCCTGACCCCTTCAGGAAGAGGAGATCAGGGTATCTGTCTATTTGTTTGTCCAGCGCTGAGTAATTTAACCCATATAGATCCGACGCACTACAGCAGAAGATGGATCGACCATGATAATTCAAGGGTAGTGCCAGATTAGCTTGGCGCTTGACGGCGCCAAACTAATCTGGCACTACCCTTGAATTATCATGGTCGATCCATATCCTGAAACTGGTAAAATGTCGTTAGGTGACACCTCCAAAATGCGGGAAATGCGGCCTTTAGGTTAAATGGGTTAAGCACGGGGTCAGGAGATCTGTCCAGCGCTGAGAAATTACCATTGGTATGGTTATTGTATCTACCACCAGCGCTTGCCTCAAAGATCTGCCTTGTGAGCACGCATATTTATTTGCATAACTTCACACACCAGTTATTTTCAGAATCCGCCAGTTCATATGGGCCCCAGTGTTTCCCCGGCCGATGGCGTAAGTGCTCGCACTTGAGACCGTAACGCCAGCTGCTCCGCGGGCAGTCGAAAACCACGCTTTCTCTATTTATCTGTTGTAGATGGATAGTCAGTCAGTGCGGGCATTCAGAGCATGGACCGGATCTGGTTACTGGTTACTCAACATAGCAGATCTGGAGCTGATACCCCCACGAAAACGCTTAAGAAGAAACCAGGCCCATATGTAGTAAATAAATGGACCGCCAAATTATAGATCAGCAAACAACGCACCCACTGGCCTACATGCATCAAAGAACTCGTCAAAATGTGTGCTAGTCTGTGATTTTGGTCTCACAGCTTACAATCGGATGGTCTAAAATGACAGACCAGCGCACACGTGTTCAAACAAACATATTGTATGAGGTAACGAGCAACTAATTGGATTCTACGAGAGCCTATACATAATTATGTACAATGTGCATCGATTATATTTATGTGTAAATCATTCTGCCTGTTTACTTTTAAAATTGAGGTAATTATGCAGACGCAGGCAATCAAATGACTGTTTTACAGGCGGAGGCTGACACACGAATGATTTGAAATCCACATTGCAGTGACGTTCAAATCATCCTTGCTTCAGCAACCGTCTGTTATTTTTATTTTTTAGGCTTCTACCAGAGAATTGAACATATAACTGCAAAAGGTATAGATCTATACCTTTTGCTGAGACACCTTTCTATCCATGTTCCTTTGACGGCTGGGTCTCACACGTTCAATTCACATTGGTTTCAAAAACACAACCTGCATCCACTGGCAGTGAAAGGGTTAGGTAAATTTCAAAGACCTGCGTCAATCCGCGTGCGGTATTCTTACGCTTCACGATCCGGCGTAAGTCCCTTCTATTTATAGAAGTGACTTTTTATTTTTAAGACGGGTCGCGGTGAGGCGAATTTAATAGCATGTCCATGATGTCAAAGGCGGGCAGGCCTAAACCTCTCACAATTGAAGTAACACGATAACGATATGTCTAGTTATGCAAACTCGCTGCTGAACGTACATTTGGCGCGAAGCGCCGTGTGTGCGTAGGTATGTGTGTGTGTGTGTGTGTGTGTGTGTGTGTGTGTGTGTGTGTGTGTGTGTGTGTGTGTGTGTGTGTGTATGTAAACAAGAGAATCTCCGATATATGTCTGTACACACAAGCTTGAAACTTGGCGAAATACTTTCTTAAAGGGGTGGCTAAGAGTACCTCCGAGCATATTGTAATTGAATGTGATTAAGATATAAACAACCGTTTGTAGGAAGTCGGTTGACCCAGATTATAGTCCATAATTTTTGTCATATTTACTTGAAATTTTGCATATAGCTAGTTTGGATAAAGACATCGGATGAGTTCGTTAGCCAGCTTTGTATCTTTTCAACTTCTTTAATACAAATTTATTATTTTCAGAAAAAAATTAAAACAGTAAAAAACCTTGACTTCTAGAGAATGTCAGACAGTGGCGCTGACGCAGACATTGACACATAATACTCAAAATAGGACGTAATTCTCTCTAGCGCGCCGCTCTCTCTCTCTCTCTCTCTCTCTCTCTCTCTCTCTCTCTCTCTCTCTCTCTCTCTCTCTCTCTCTGACAAGCGCGCATCTCCAGGAGGCATGGATCCTCATGCGCCCGGAGAGCGCATGAGGATCTATGTCTCTTGGAGATGTTTGGCGCGCACACACACGCACGCACGCAAACACACAACACACACACAAAACACACACACACACACACACACACACACACACACACACACACACACACACACACACACACACACACACACACACACACACACACACACACCGTCGCGCTTTTAGAAGAGCATTCAGTTGACCCGATATAGCTAGTTTGGAGAAAGACATTGATTGAGTTCGTTAGCCAGCTTTGTCCCCTTTTAACTTTCTCAGTAAAAATTAATTCTATTTATAAAAAATTAAAACAGTAAAAAAAACCTTGACATCTGGGGAAAGTCAGACAGTGGCGTGACGTAAAAGAAGCAACTCCGTCACCACGCAGACATACACTAAATATGACGTAATTCATTCTCTCTCTCTCTCTCTCTCTCTCTCTCTCTCTCTCTCTCTCTCTCTCTCTCTCGCATCGTATTTGCACGCTCAAATGTGCATGTGTGTGTGTGTGTGTGTGTGTGTGTGTGTGTGTGTGTGTGTGTGTGTGTGTGTGATTGTAACGCATCACTTGAGCTGCCTTACATCTGACTGAATGTGTGTGTGTGTGTGTGTGTGTGTGTGTGTGTGTGTGTGCGTGTGTGTGTGTGTGTGTGCGCGTGCGTGCGTGACTAACGCATCACTTGAGTAACAGGCACTATGCGTCACCCTTGTGCTGCCTTACATCTGACTGAATGTGTGTGTGTGTGTGCGTGCGTGCGTGCGTGCGTGTGTGTGTGCGCGCGCGCGCGTAACGCATCACTCGAGTAATGGGTGTTTTACTTTATTCTTATGCTGCCTTACAATTACAACAAGCACACGTGTGCGCATGTGCGTGTGTCAGTATCTGTGTGTGTGTCGGTGTGTGTGTATGTGTGATATTTTCAATTCCTCAATTGTTACAATTGACGGTTAGTGTTCAATAGTTTACTTTTGAAGTTTTAACTTTACTCTTTCAGTTTTTAGTTGAAATCTTAGAGTTAATATTCTTTCATATAATCTATGATCACTTCTAGGTTTATTTAAATCTAATGTATGCGCAAGCATGCGTATGTGTGCCCCTTCTGTATGTGTAGGTGCGTGTGTGATTGTAACGCTTCACTTGAGTTAATAGACATCATGCGTTACCCTTGTGCTGCCTTACATCGGACTGAACGTGTATGTGTGTGTGTGTGTGTGTGTGTGTGTGTGTGTGTGTGTGTGTGTGTGTGTGTGTGTGCGTGCGCGCGCGCGCGAAATATTTCTGTTTATTATTATTATCTCTTCTTTTTATTTTATTTATTTGTCATGTTACCTTTTCTGTTATATTTATTTAAAATGTTATTAAGGACAGACATGTAAAAAGGCCTGCGTGCCTACTGACTTCATCCTTAGAAAATAAAGTTTCAATTCAATTCAATTCAATTCAATCTCTCTCTCTCTCTCTCTCTCTCTCTCTCTCTCTCTCTCTCTCTCTCTCTCTCTCTCTCTCTCTCTCTCTCTCTCACACACACCACACACACACACACACACACACACACACACACACACACACACACACACACACACACACACACACACACACACACACACACACACACACACACACACACACACACACACACACATTTAGTGAAGAAAGCTAAAAGGTCACTTTTCACCGTCTTATGAACGGAAAGAAAGATGTATCTGTGTGGCGAGCGATCAATGCTTTTACGAGGTCCAAAAATACCGCACAATGTACACAGTTATCAGCTGATACCTTGAACCAGCATTTCCTCTCGGCTGCCAGTACGTTGCTAAAAAATACATACTCTGGTCAGTCTTCAGCTGTGTCAGAAAAGCTAAAGACGTTTTGTGCAGAACGGCTGGACCCTGATACGTCATTCAGCATTTCCTGATAACGATATACGACGTGGGAAAATCCATCTCGTACTTGAAGAACAAACGTACTTCTGGCCATGATGGTATTAGTAGCTCAGTTCTGAAAATGGCCCTACCGTATATTGTAGATACCTTGACATATATATATACAACCTTTTCATAAAGCAGGGGATATTTCCATCTTCTCTAAAAACAGTCAAAGTGATCCCACTACCTAAAACGAAAGACCTTGCCGACCCTAACAATTTCAGGCCCATTTCGCTACTGTCAACACTGTCGAAACCAATAGAAAGACACATTCACACACACACTTACAACATTTTCTAGAAAAAACACAAACTCATACATCCATTACAATCTGGCTTTCGGCGGAAATACTCCTGTCACACAGCATTGGTACACCTAGTTGACAGATGGCTTACTGCCATAAATAGCAGTCAGATGACTGGAGCAGTATTTTTGGACCTTTCAAAAGCATTTGACCCCGTCAATCATAAAACTTTAGTTCAAAAACTTAATGTCTATCAACTAAGCGCAGACACACTTGCCTTCCTCACGTCATATCTGCATGGGCGTACGCAGTATGTCTACGTGAATGGTAAAAACTCACCTGAGTACCACAGGGATCGATTATTGGTCCATTATTGTTCTCTGTCTTCATAAACGACCTTCCATTACATATTTACCTGAATTTTACCTGAGTGGCCACTGAGCGCGGCCGACGGGGTAGGAAGTTTGAGAACTTATTTTAACCCCCTTAACTGTCTCTTTATCATGGCGGTTCTTGAACTGGTTGACAGTTTCAGCTTCGACAATTGTTTGTTTCAGAGCATTCCATGGGTTCACAACTCTTTGGGGAAAAAAGTTTTTTCTAAGATTCAGTCTGGACCTCCCTTTGAACAGTTTGCTGCTGTGACCTCTATGGTAAAATGATGACTGGCATGAAGTAAAAAATATGTCCGCAGAAACTTTTTCAAGTCCCTTTATGATCTTGAAAGTCTCGATGAGATCTCCCCTGTCTCTCCTTTCTTCCAATTTCTGCAAATTGCAAAAGGCCAGTCTCTCCTCATACGGCAGGTGACCAATCCCTGTAATCGATCTTGTAGCTCTCCTCTGCACCTTTTCCAACTCTGCGATGTCTTTTTTGAGGTAAGGTCGCCATGCTTGGATACAGTACTCTAAATGTGGTCGTACAATTGTTTTGTAGAGTGGAACAATAACTTCTCTAGTTCTGGCTGTAACTGTTCGCATGATCTGCCCCACTGCTCTGTTGGCTCGTTTTGCTGCCACGCAGCACTGGCGACTGACCGACAGTGACCTGTGCATGATGACGCCTAGGTCCCTTTCCAGCCACCTCTCTGACCATCTTTCTGCTACCTTAAGGTCATGCTGTAGTTTGTCGCTCCCCGCTGGGTCGGAGACGTCGCCGTAGATCTTAGTGTCATCAGCAAACTTTAGAACGCTGGTCAGCATATCGTCCTCCAAGTCATTAATGAACACCAGGAACAAGGTCGGCCCCAAAATGGATCCTTGTGGAACTCCGCTCGTCACATCTACCCATGGAGAAGCTTGTCCGTTGACCACAACTCTCTGCTTCCTGCCACGTAGCCATTCTTCCATCCACTGCAGCACTTTTCCGTCTACACCGTGTGCTTTCAGCTTGTCCATAAGCCGTTTGTGAGGGACCTTGTCGAACGCCTTGGCATAGTCAAGGTAGATGACGTCTACATCTTTCCCTTCGTCCAGCATGCGTGTCATGTCCTCCAGGAAGACGAGCAGGTTTGTCAGGCAGGACTTTCCTTTTGAGAAACCATGTTGGCTGCCTCGGATCAGCTGATGCCTCTCAAGGTGATTGTTCAGAAAATCCCGCACAACACTTTCAAAGACTTTCCCAACCTGAGAAGTCAGCGATACCGGCCTGTAGTTTCCTGCTATACATTTTGCACCCTTTTTGAATATCGGCACAACATTTGCCTCTTTCCACCCCACTGGCACCTCTCCGGTGTCCAAGGAAGCCTGAAAGATCAGTGACAGGGGATATGCTACGGATTCTGCTGCTCCCACCAGTACGGCTGGAGAAATTTCGTCAACCCCTGGCGCCTTGCTAGCGTTCAGGTTTTGCAACTTCTTGAGGACTATGTCCTCTGTAAAGATCACATGTACCAGTCTTTCCTCTGGTAAGCCCGTAAACTTACATTGGGGGTCCGGTCTGTCACCATTGCCCTCCACCGTGAAAACTGATGCAAAGAATTTGTTCAAGATGTCCGCTTGTTCCTCATCATCAGTGTGCAGCTCCCCGTCGCTATCTTCCAGAGGACCAACCTTGACCTTGCAGCGCAGCCTGTCTCTTGCGTAGGCGTAAAAAGACTTTGCATCCTTCTTGATGTTTTGTGCCAGCTTTTCTTCAAACTTCAATTTACTATCCCTGATGAGTTTTGTACTGCCATTCTGCCACTGTTTATATACAAGAAAGTCTTCTTGCCTACCACTCTGCCTGTATTTTTTCCATTTCTTTCTCTTCTTCTTGACACTTTTGAGTGCCTCTCTGTTCATCCACTTGGGCTTCCTAGTGCACCTCGTTTTCTTCAACGGTACGAAACTTCTCACCACCTTCTGCAGCATTTGATGAAACAAGTCCCACTGTATATATCTGACTCCAGTGTAACTTGCAGTCTTTTTGCAGAGGATGGAACACTGGACGTTTCGTCATGAGACGTAACATGTATGGTGAAGATTCTCCAGGACAGTTTAAATGAGGTATCTGAATGGTGCAGAAATAACGCCATGATACCTAATCCCACTAAAAACCAAATGCATGCTGATTACCACACGGCAAAAGCATCAGTTCCCATTCAACTAACAAGTCAGGGAACAACGCGTGCTTGGAATCAACTTAGACGACAAGTTGTGCTGACAAGGCCACATTACTAAACTGAGTAAAATAGTAAAAAAAAAAGTATTCCTGTGTAAAAAAAACAAACAAAACAAAACAAACAACAACAAAAAACAACAACACAAAAACTGTGTAAAATA